>CM039091.1:62802457-63402457 GCA_022113865.1 Chimonanthus praecox | reverse complement strand
ACTTGTATTGTCATATATGCTCCATTTGGTTGCACGGGAAGGGCCATACTTGGAAAAATCCATTTAAAAAATGGTTAGGTTTCAAGAAAGTACTTCCTTTCTATGCATCCATACAAAGCATGGGAATTTTGTAACACTACTTTAGAGAGCCCTCCTGTATCCGTCATACATGAAGCACCCTTAACACAAACAGTTTGGATTTCCAAGAAGAGGGGCCCCATATGTACATTTGCAGATGGAGCAATCAAGCATTAAGGATGTCCTCAAGAAAAGTGTACCATTTTTTCGTTCATGTACCATAGAGATAAGGGTTCACACCTTAAAGGTCCTTCAAACAAGAATGGGCTCTGTGGAACAACAGCAAAACGACTGCGAAGATCTCGAACAGCAACATCAGCCACATTTATTCTGTCTACTAGAATACAACCACCACAGATTGGAGCAAGGCGAAATAAAGCATTTAAAATGCTGGATTTCCCAGCACCTGTTCTCCCAACAATTCCAACCTGAATGTGAATATCATGCAATTGAATGGGATAAAATTAATTATAAAGAATGAAACCACAACCGAATATAAAAAGGAAGAGAATGGGTCATCTTCCATGCGAAAAAACTAGAAATTCAACATCGTTCAAATCAGATTTCTTATGTGTACTGACCTGCGACCCTGCTGCAATCCTAAAAGAAATGTCATGTAGAGCAGCTGGAAAAGAGGGCATATATCTTAGTGTAACACGATCAAATTCAATGTTTCCTTGAACAGGCCACTCCAAATGTAGAGATTGGCTTCCAGAGAGATCTTCTTGAGGGATGTCCATGTACTATAAATGGTAGTCTTCGCGTCAAAGATTGGAAATGAAATAAATTAACAAGAATGTGATATATATACCTGAAGCACCCTCTCAACAGAAACCATTTCCTTCTCAGTTTCTGTGAAACTTGTTAGAAAACTGCTCATTAAGGACACAATAGGTGATGCATAAGAGAGAGCTAAGCCCACCTGTAACAACAAATCATCTTATCAAGCTAATTTAGGTTAAAGAAAAGAAACTTGAGTTCACTAAATGGCTTAACTGTGGGAATGATGACAAAAGAATAAGGACAGTTGCAACTTACCAGTCCTGGTGAACCAAAATTAAATGGGAAATTGGTGTGGCATCCAATGACAGCCATAATGGCAATGAAAGAGATGATAAATGCTGCCATCAACTAAAACATTACATTGGTCATTAGAACAAATACAGCCAACTGAAGGTACTATGACCACAATATCCCTTAAAATAAATTGTTATGATTCATTTGATGTAAGAGATAGAAGAGGAGCACTGAAAGCAGTTCTGTTTTAAAGACTTGATAAAAGACATTAGATGATATAACATTATTGGAAATTTAGAAAAACACAATCATACTTGGAGGCGCAGAGAAAGCCACAAATTTGCTGTAACCTCTGAATATGAAGTTTTCTGATACAACTCAACATGGCCAGTAAATCTTGCCAGAAAATATTCCTGTAAAGAAGGATTGAATCAGAAGTTGCAGTTGTCTAACCCATGAAAACCATGAAAACCACCTTTTCTCTACTTAAAGGTAAGCTAGAAGTGATGCTAATAGATTCAGATGAAGTATATTGAGTGTCACCTGTCCTATGTAATAAAGGTATGTTTAAACAGGATCAAATTTTTAGCGTAACTGTGAATTTGAAACCAATTAAACAAGTTAAAAAAATATGATTGTTTATGTTAATGATCTATGGTATATAAGCAAATGAAAGGCTTTTGTGGTGATCTTCTTGGCATAAAGCCAAACTGGTTCTCTAGAATGCAAGGTTTCTGTCTCAGCCAAACAATCATCAGAAAACCAAAAAGTAATCAAATTGAAAAAAATCAGAGTTCATATATTTTAGGAGCATTGAATTACCTAAAAATATGTTTAGAAAATACGAAAGGGACCAAAATAAGCCAGCATGAATGACAAAACACCTAAAAATGTACCTCTGCCTTAAATGCCCTTATAGTTGATGATCCGTCCAGTGTCTCAGTGAAAGATGCATAAATAGGAGATCGAGAAACACTATCCAGCCTTCGCAACTCACGTGATGTCGATCTATAGTAAAACTGTGAAAAAAGTAACTCCATATATAACTTGTGTAAAATATTTTAGATCTAAAAGATAATACTTCCATGATTAGGGGTCTTCTGTATTACATGAATGAGAATTTATTTTGGCCAAGGGAGGTCTAGATTCTAGAAAACAGCTAGGCCTTTAAGCCTTGAGATTCCATATAAGAGGGTCGGTCCCACCATTTGACATGTCCAAAAAGATAGAAGGGTAGAAAAATCATGTGGACCATAAGATTGTTGAAAGTGGACCTCATCAGATCATCCTAACCATTCAATTTAAACTTCAAAGTTCAAGTATTGGATAAAACTTTGCATTTTCTATACATGGTCCAATGGTGCGGATGTGTCAAATTGGTGTCTAGATTTCATTCCAGATGGTAGAATAGTGTCTTCAACAGTTTGAATTGATCACTGGATGAGCACATCTATGGGCCATACACTTAGAAAAAAATTGGCCTAGTTATTCCAAATTGATTATGACTGTCAAATGATTACAGGAAATCTTTCTGAGAGCCAAGCTACAAAGTACAGACATAGCATGAAAGATACAAATTGGAACAGAATGCTTAAGTGTCAGAGACTCATTAAAACAATAGCAATATGATGATAGTGATTGCCATAATAGGATACAAGCATAATAAAGGTGATCGATTACCAATAAAATTTTACATTTTACAACTCACATGGTTAAGGAAATTAAATTTAGAAATGTAAGAAAAGGTTTAGTTGTTTCTTGGGTTTCTATCAAAAGCAGCTAACTTTCTAATCATAGGGAAGTGCTGATGAACGGAATAACAGGATCTTCAAAGGTATTTCTGAGTCCAGTTTATCGATTGCAAGACGTAACCTCACCAAGTGCGCTTCGTGGGCTTCTTCCCTACAGGATTTCTGAAACATCTCCAAGTCAGACATCTTGCGTACATGGAAAGAATGTGTTGATCTCGCTTGATTTCTTAGTGTTTTTGGCCTGCATTTTGTTTTGCCTTTTATCTTTTTTCTCGTGCTTGTAGCTTTTCTTTTCTTCTATGTATTTGCACCTCTGGTGCCTTTTTATTATATTTTAATATATGAACCATTTCAAAAAAAAAAGATACTAGGTCCTATTTGTCCTGTGGAATAGACAAAGAATCACTTATTAAACTTGATGATACCAGGTCCTAATTGATAAATATAAGGATAACCACCAAACCACCACATGCTTTTGTCACATAAAAAGCATACAGAACTAAATTTTCTATCATGATGATAAAGAAAATTAAATATTTAGGCAGTTTGATGCGCTGGTTAATCTGTTAACTGGCATCAATAATGGGTTGAAATCTGGTATAAGATTTAAATTGCCGAAAAATTATCTTCTAGGAAGTATAAAAATAGTAGGAAAGACAATAAAAAAAAAAAACAGTTAAACAATACCTGCAACTTTTTGTAGATGTACCAGAAAGGCAAAAGTAAAATCAAGAACAGGATCTGCACAAATTCATTGACGCTAATGAACATATTTTAGTGATTGAGGCCGTGCAGAATAACAAAACCAAACCAAATCTTACATTCAGACATAAAAAAGTTCCTAGATTACCTGCGCATATGACAATACAATTGCAATGCCCAGGAGGCTAAAGAAATTTGCCAAGAGAATGTTGAGAATAAATGGAAGTGAATCATCAATTGTGTACAGATCTGAAGATAACCTGCAAATGAAAACTGGTAAGTGAAACAGCAAGACTGAACTACCAAAGCACCTGATGAAGTACATGTCCTACTCTGACCTGTTGAGAATTCTTCCACTTGGGTTTTTATCAAAGAAATGCACAGGTGCATTGACAAGCTTGTTCATAAGCTCTCTTGAAAACCGAACTGCAGCACGTAAGCCGCCAAATGAAAACGAGAATGCTCTCACCAAGGTTAAAAAGGAATTTGTGGCACTAAAGATGCAGAGGACAACCTAAAAAACAACTGTATGGTCAATAACACTGGTAGTTACTAATAGTATCGTTGTTCTTCTGCTAAACAAGCTAGTTGTTAATAAAAATCAAGGGGTTCACACTTGGCAACTATCCAGTTCAATAATTCAACCTTTCATGCACGTGAAGCCCTCTGCTTTGTGATCCAAACCATTCATATGACAGTGACAGGGAAAATGGTGAACATCCTAGAGATAATAGAGATAGAAGTAAATTATTTCTAAAGAAGGTGAAAGTTAAAGACGTTAGGCCCCAGGCCCATGATCCATGATTGGATCTCTCAACGGGACTAATGACAGTAGTACATACACGAGTCATCCATGCACACGGTACACGTGCATTCCATATTGAATAATCTTAAATATTTTTCTTTGCTTGGTTTGGTTTAAGTGACTTAAAATAAAAAGGCTTTAAGTAAATTTAGTTTCATTTGTTGTTGGGAGACAAGATTAGAACATGTCCTTGTCTTTCTCTACTGACATCAACCTTGCTTGCCTGACCGAGACATCCCTTTTGCTTCTGAATTGGGCATTACCTCACTCACGGCAATAGCCGCTTGGCCCTGTTACACCATTGGACTGGGGTGGGGGGATTTACATTGCTCTTTAGCTTTCTTCTTGGAAAGCTATATATCAGTTATAGGCAAGAAGCACCATTTTGTATTGGGTTTTTATTTACCTTTAGCGTTCTTTCCTAGAGGAATAGCACCTTGTCTGAATTTCTGTAAATGGCAACCAAATGTATATTATTGCATACAAGCCCATCAATGTGGACTCCACATTTTTTTTCTCCTTGGTCTGTGTCTTCTGCTGCTTCTGGACCTATATTTACATCGTTTTTCTCCCTCATACCAATTGTCATCCCAGGAATTGGAATTGTACCCAATTTGAACTATTTCAAGAAATGCTCACTTTTGGATATAGCTCAAGTCCTATCTACAGTTATAACTTTTTAGCCTTTAAAACCATACTTAAATATTTTTTTTTTGGGTTCAGTTTTGTCATGCTTCATACTCAATGGTAGATTTATCAAACTAACTCATTCTCATTATCTGATATGAATCCTATAAAAATTTAGTCGTCAGGTTCACAGTAAACCATTCACAATGGATAATTTCTCCACATATCAGTCCAAACACCATATCACAGTTCCAGGCTTTAAACCTGAGTGAATTTCTGAGGGACAGTAAAATACAACTATGCAGAAATTGAGAATCTCTAATTTATCATAAAATTAAAAGCTACAATTATTTTGAGAGAAAGAGGATACAAATAATTACCAGATAGAAAGATGGGGAATAATTCATCTTATGGCTCCCATTAACTCCAATGCTATCAACCCAATGTGAAAGCCACAAGTCATTTCCATTGCGAGATGCTTGCATCAAAGCTGCCGATAAGCATATTAGCACTACAACTGTCCAGCCAGAGAACATAGCGTAACTTCTACAAAGAGATAAGAAGCACAAGTCACAATTTCTGGCAGTCACATCTAGAGATTGCAAGAAATCAACAACTTCCCAACCAACTCCTAGAAAATCCTGTAGAACAAAGTATTTTAGTAATTTGTAACTCACTTGTATACGTAAAGTTCAACTGTACCCTCTTTCCTTAGCTCTATTTCAGTGACATCTTGTGCTTCCACAACAATGGATATGCAATCTCTCTCTTGCAAGAGATTAGGCTTCAAATCATCTGAAGGATTAGTGCTGATTTCTTTCCCTAAAGGTTGAGATGAGTTGGTCTTTGAATCTTCCAGTGAAGGAATTGTTGCATATGAGGACAGTAAGAAATCAGCCAAACCTCCTGCCCACTTTACACATCCTTTATCCATGACAATAATCATATGAGCACAAGAAATTGCCTGTAGAAAGATACACAAGCACTTAAAATTTCATATTCGACTTTTCACTTACTAGGAGCCAGAAATTATCAGTAATATGCACCATATTAATATGGTTAAAAGCTGTGCTTGGTAAAGTAAAAACTAAAAAATATGGAATTTATGTAATTCATACAACATTATGATGAAGTCTAGGATCAATTTTAAGGCCTACTTAGGTCTTCAACATAAAAAAATAGAAAAACTAGGATCCGGCTCAAGTTACGGCGTGTTTGAGAGAACCCGAATCACATAACCACCCGAAAAATTAGAAAGTTCCTCGAATCTTGCTCCCTTTCCAACGCTAATTGAAATTCCACCCCAAATCTGGCCTTGGGCAAAATCTAATGGCTGATGCTGTTTTATTGATTGATAACTTCCAAGAATAGAAGGGAGGTGGAGTAAGTACGTGGAGAGAAAGGAGGTGAAGAAAGTAGGTGGAAGTTGCATTCCCACAACTTCTCTCTCTCTTCAGCATATGGCCAAATAAATGGGTATTTGGGTATACAAACATCTTAAATGGGTCCTTGGGTCCATATGCTAAGTCCATAGGCTTCTAATGAGCATGTTATGAGATGTCATTCCAGTTATGAGCCTTCAACTAGGACCTGGAATCTAGGCACGCCTTTGACTACTATGGTGCACAACAGTAGAAAATATAGTGATCCTTGAATACAACAGTGTGTGTCAGATGTGATGGTGGGTGTATGAAGATAACTTGAAGTTTTTTATGGATAACAATCTTTCTACTTTTGACCGCATTCTCATACTCAGAAAAGCAAACTCATTTTTTGTAAAACCATATGATCTCAGTTTCTGCTAACAGTGGCAAATCTTCCATCCTCACAAATCACAAAGCAGTCTCAAATGTCTTAACTGGTTTGGATGTGAGCTTCCAGCTGCTATAATTATTTGCATGATGCAGGGGCAATGGGTTCAGAGATCCAGGATGATGGTGGAAACTCTAGACAAAACAATGTTTGACCTAAAACTATTTGCTGTGAATACGACCAGATTTTTTATTTAAATGAATCTAGTTTATTTAGTTAGGAATTACATTATCTGGATAATTTTTTATTTTTTATTATCTACAGTAAACACATTCAGGATGAATACTTGAATTATTGATTCTACTGATGACGTAATGTAACAAAGACCAAATTCCATTTCATGCATTGCATAAGATACTCATTGCCATTAAATAAGAATAGTGGATGGACAAAATGAAATGCTGAAATACGTAGTTAAATTCCTTGGACACAAATCCTCTTTACAACCTGCAAGCTGCCTTTGTTACTAAATAACAAATTCGTAAGCCCATTTAGGACCTCCAACTCCTTGAGAAGTCATAGGAAATTGTAAGCCGTTTTGAGAAATCATAGGAAATTGTTTATTTATACTGGTAAGTCATCATTAGAAATAAAAGTTATCTTTATTATTACCTTATACTTTGAAGGGTATAAATTATCTTATACAGAAAAAAGAGTGAAATAACTGAGAGAGGGAAGAACCTGAATATTATGAGTACACAGCACACATGTCTTCTGATCCATTAGATGGCCCAGGATAGCATTATGTAAAATCCAGCTAGCCACATGTGCATCAACTGCACTCAAGACATCATCAAGCAAGTAAAGATTGGAGCCATGATAGATAGCCCTGCAAGTTGTTTGATTTGACAATCAATCTCATAAATAAATTTCCATGATGGGAAAATTTATTTTACTGCCTAAAATAGATGGTAAAATGAAGAGCTTTTACCTTGCCAGTGCAATACGTGCTCTTTGACCACCTGATAAGTTTAGTCCTTTCTCTCCAATATATGCTTGATCACCACCAGCCATTAGTGAAATATCAACATCAAGTGCACATGCCTGCAATACTTCTGCATATCTGCTTCAAGACATAATAAATGGAATTAATAGAAATTTTCCATAAGGATTGTTTTAAAGATTCAGTGTCAGCAAAAAGGTGAACTCATTAAAATCCATCTCATAAAAACAGGAAAAAAGGCAGGTGAAAGAAATTTATTATAGAACAATGGTTTTGAAGTTGATCCAAGTAAACCTTTCTGCATTATAGTCCTTTCCAAACAAGATATTGCTGCGTACTGTACCAGACAGAATCCATGGAACCTACAATTACAATTTGCTACTAGAATAAGAATAATCAAAGTAGTGAAAGAAGATTGGATGGGCAACTCAGTAAAAGTCAAGGCTATAGAGAAACCTGAGAAACATATGCTATTGATCCTTGTGAATGTACTGATCCATGAATGAGCATCATTTCTCCAAGAATTGAATTTAACAAGGATGACTTTCCTGAGCCAACCTGATCAAAAGCCATTATCAGTTGAGTATAAGATCTTCCAATGTGAACCACAAAGTTAAAAGCATTTATAAGTCCAACATCCCATGAGCTTTAACATAGTTCAAGTAGGTCTAAGACTCAAACTTCTATAACAACCAATCCAACAAAAAAACACGGAGAAGAAAAGGATTTTGAAGACCAACATTAAAAAATAATTTTTTTAAGAAAAAAAAGAGGGAATGATAAATGACCACATTAGAAGAGCCTTAAAGATAGCCCCGATATGTGACTGTGAGAAGATGAGGGAAGGTCATTTAAAATGGTTCGGCCATGCCCGTAGGCGACCAATAACAGCTCTAGTACAAAGAATATATCAGTCAAGTGATTGGGACTAGAAGAAGAGGTAGACCTTTAAAGAATTGGATTTAGGTGATGAAGGACGTTACTGGAACTTAGAGTGACAGAGAATATGGTCCCAATAGGACTGAACAGAAACGTAGAACTCAAAATAGATAAAGTAGAAAGTTCTTGTTGCTATGTTTCTGCTGATGATGATGAATCATGTATGTTGTTTAGGACATGTTTCGATCTGTTACAATCTTGAGCTATGAATAATTCTGATTTTTAAGGATCATTCATAGAGTAAAATTCCTAAAAAACAGGAAAACTTGGTCCCTAAGATGCAAGGGTGCAACTTTGCTGCTTCAAAGAAAAAAAGGCGAGGATTCAACTTTAGCCTGAAGTACCACTTAAAATCATGATGCATGCGGCTTACTTTCGCATGAATCACAAGATGATACTAAAGTTAGTGCCACCCTATTCTCGAAATGCTCCAAATGCACAACTTAAAAATGTTTATTACCTTTCAAAAAAAATGTTTATCAGTTGAGATAAACTGAAAGACTGAGTCCCATGTAAAGATGGCAGTCATAAAGAGTAAGAATGCAGTACCCACATTGGCAAAATTGAATAATGTCTAGAAACATAAGTTATGAACAGAAAGCAAAAAACTTTTTAACTCTCCAAGGTAATGCAATGACCTCCCCAACAACAGCAACAAAGACTCCCTTATGAAGATCAACAGTTATGTGGTCCAAAACGAAACTTCGCCCCCCATTCTTGTTCGACCAAACACAAGAAGCATCTTGGAGGACAACAGACATTGGTACAAGATTAGTATCGGCCTGGCCTTCAAATGGAGACGCGGATGAAGGATCAACTGTGTGATCCTCAACTAGTCGAATTACAGCATTATGCTCGGAACAGGCAAGAAATCTGCCTAATCGTCTGGCTGATATAATGGCCTGGAATGCATTCACAATGGGAGGTAAAATTGAAATCAATAAAACAGCAAGGATGAGACATTTAATCAACATGAGATATAGACAACGTACATCAATCAACCCATTAATCACCCATGGAAATGAATTTAATGGAGAGATCAAAGTATTGAATAAAGCAACACACGTGAACACCTGCAAATATGACAAGGTGGGAAGCATTAGTTTGCTCAAAAACTTGTTAATTCTAGTATGCAAAACCATTGGGCGATTTTTTTTTGTAATGATCAATTAGTGATACATGCTTTGCAGAAAAGAATACAGTTTGATGATCATTTCTGTTGTGTTCATGTATGTTCCACAATTTGGTGATCAAGATTTTGATATTCATCTATTCAATCTTTTCCATCTTACCACTCACTATGAATTAAAGAGACAGAATCTCCCAAGCTTGATCAACTTTGGGAGAAACTCATTCAATTGTTGGCTACAGCTATGGACCAGAAACAAAGATTCTGCATGTATATAATAAGGTAGGCCAAGCTTCATTGTTGCAGATCATGGACCATCTTTTTTCTACCTCCCTTACCTTACTATATCTTTGTTGGTGCCATCTATAATGACTGATGAATCAAGAACTTTCAATTGGAACTGATTCTGTCAATTGGTATTTTTTCTTATCACTGTATCTCACAAAAATGGAAACTTAGATAATTGCTTTCTAAACATATGTATAAAAAAGAACATATCTCATTTAGCTCCTTCATGCCTACTATAACTAGTTATTTCGGTTTTCTACTGGCTGCTTCAACTATAACCCCAGCTCTATTGATTGGTCTGAACAAGATACGACTTATTTGAAATCAATGGAATGAACAATTCATAAAAATGAATATTTCTGTGAGATTCCCAGTATTCTCTAGTTCCTTCCCGTGTCAATTAACAACTCTTGGTCATTGAACTATGTTGCAGAGAAGGATCATATTATTCTGTTTGTACTAAAGCTATATGAAAGTGTACCGTTGCAGCAGTTAGTGGATTCCCCATCAATGAGTAGAGACCAAAAGTAGAAAGAGAGAAGAGGGTTGGTGTTGTTGCCCAGAAAAAGACACACCATGCATCCAAATATTTCCGAGTCTGATGAAAAGTGAAATGTTATAATGGGCAATTTGCACAATACATACAAAAAACCAAAAGGAGTTTCCAAAAATTAAAAAGCTTGTCTTAATAAACTGGACAGTGAAACAGTATTGCATACTGATAGGTACTTCACTTCCAATGCTCTTGTTTCCATTAACTGATTGGCAAATAGAAGCTCCCAACTATACATCTTCAAAGTACGGATATATGTCAAAAGTTCCCCGGCCCTTCTAATTCTGTCAAGAACATAAAAAAAAAAAAAAAACATAAAAGAATACACATTTGCTTGAGATGTTAAAGAAGTATAGCTGATGGCATGATGTAGAATAGAATCAAGCCTTATGTTTTAGCCATATGCACCTATTTAACATTTGCAGGATGTTGGACACACAATAGAAAAAATATGTTGGTAAAAGCTCTCACTTCTTGATCCATCCACCAACAAACGAAATGGTTAACAGAATGTTCTTGATCCATCATCTTGATTTTTAGGAGCTATCTAAATTAAAAGTCTGGAAATGAATCAACTTGCTTAAGCAAGCAGGAGAGACACAAAATTCAGATAACTTGACCCCACCCAAATGCCCAACCCAGATGTTTTGTAGGTGTTTGGAGGGTCCTCTCTCTCTAAAATTGATGATGGAATGGATTGGATCACAGTGGATCTGGTACTTCCTGAATGTTCTCAAGATCATAAATCTTTTTACAAGCACTTAATGGTTCTTATCAAAGTGATGTATGAACTATGTAACCAACCCATAATGGCTCATGAGTTATGTAATTGGAGATTATATAAGGCTGAGGATTTTTGTACAAGGAATCAGATTTGAAAAATCCAAAACATGGAGTATCTTTGGGTCGCCTCCATTATATCAATTGGATTTTCTTTTCATTTGATGGTAGAGAAGGGATTTGACATTAAACCCATAATTCATCGCTTCTTCACCAGAGGATTTCATGCTTGACCTTTAGGGTTTCTTTACGACTATTTCTTTTTTTCCCTACACCATTTGCTCAAACATCCCTTATATATAGCTACAAAAGAAATCCAAGAAATGCATTTCAAAAAATGGAAATGTTTTGGTTTTATTGGAAATATATGGGACATGAGAACCTTGGCAAAATTCATTTAAAAAAAAAAAGGAAGGCAAAAGGGAAATGTCCAAACACCAAGGGAGAGAGACAGACAAGAAAAACACAAAGAAAACATTTCAAATACTTATTTCTTCACTTTAATTTTATGGATAGACTCTTCCCTTGGCCATATGAATAACAAATCCCACATTTTTTGTATTCTATTTCTCAATCATTTCCAAATGCTTTGATGCATCTAACAATGATCAATACATCAATCCAATTGATGAGATCTCATTGATGTATCTAGAAAAATTGGATCCAAGTCAACCTGAACAGAGGTCTAAACTGAAAGCCCATTAGCAGGCCCTAAGCCCCATGTAGCATGGGACATTCAACCCTATGCAAAATCCACAAGATTTTTACGTCTCCATCATATCTCCAACAATCCGCTACCTTATATTGTGCTATTTTTTAGCAAATAGGATAATTATTAGAAAATGCTTATGCTATTTTTTAATTTTGGAATTTAAAATTTAATGGGGCCCACTAGAGTTCTTCCATGTGTGTAATGTGAGACTTGTATTTATGCGTGGAATAAAAGTGTCATACGGTAGATTGGAGTTTTGTTCATATGGTAGATTGGAGTTTTGTTTTGACTTAGAGAATTCAGAACATGAGTTTGGTTTTGGTGAATTTTGATTTAAGCTTGGAAGCTATGAAGGGTTTCTTTGAAAACCTCTTGAAGACGGAGACCTTATAACCAACGGTTCTCTTTCTTTAGAGAACGATTTTTGTTGGAAACCCAATAAGTTGCATGGGTACAGGCACACAAGTGTTGGAGTCTGACACAGATGCGAGGTGTCAAACTTGGCAAACCAGAAAAATAAGACACAAGGACCCAACACCATATTTTAATAAAATTAAATCCAAATTTATTTTTAAAGTAAAATTAAGGTGCAAAAATAATGCTAATAGAAAATACCATACTATCTTAAATATAAAAAAAATTAAGTGACAAACATATTAATATTTTTTTTTCTAGAAAAAAAAACATATTATAGTTTAAAACCATGATCAATGCTGTAACCAGTTCTACCAATAAAACCATCAATTGCAATTACAAAATAAAGGTTAATGGTAATGTTTATAATATCATATTTTAATTTATTGCGTCCCCTTGTCATATAATATTGGTATTCATGTCTAGTTGGTACAAGTGTACAACCAAGTACACCTTTGTGTTAACGTTCTCAATTTCAGTAGCTTGCAGAATTTTCTGGAGTAAAAAAAATGGATCTACAACTCTACCTCTCATCTTTTTGTTTCATCATTTTCTCTGTAGCAGCTGCAATCAATGTAGATATCCATTTATTCACTGCATATCAAATTCATCCCATTAATGAATGCTTTCCCAATACCGCATTTACTTCAACATAGGAAACATTTGTTGCATGGGAGTGTGAAATTCATTTGAAAATTGATAATAAATATTTAAAAAATGCTAAAATGAATTTTATTAGTTTATCAATTAGATCAAAACTAGATTAACAAAGAAAAGAACTATTGGGAGCATTATTACCTGGTATAAGCAAGATGGTTATTGTGATTCCAGAAATAAATGCAAATTTAACTTGTGTGTATAGAAGATACAATGCCACTCCAATTTGCAACGGCAAGCTGGAACATAAACAAGGAGTTGTAAATGTTTCCAAAAAATTACGACATGTGACAAGCCAGGAATAAAGTAAGAGAATGAAACAACATAAAATATTATGAAATATAGGTAGAAACTGTTTTTGAAAAGCATGGACATTCAATTCTCCTAGAGATCAATCAACCAAACAACCACATCCATGTCAATGATGTTGTTTTTAGCAATAATTTCATATTTAAAGAAACAAAAAAAATGGTATCTAGCTTAAATTTTGGCAATCTTTAAAATTCAAGACATAGAGACAGTATAGTGCCCTTCTCTTAAGAGAGACAATAACATGGAAGAAAAATGACTACTTGCGTGAAAACAAAATAAAAGACCTGCAAAATTGAATGGAATTAAGTGTAAAGGGGGATGAAGGTGTGAGAGGGAAAATGAAGGTAAAAACGGAATTTAAAACTACAAGGAGTTTACCAGCAAAAACACTAGACATTAGTAAACAATAGGAATTCATCCAAGAGGGTGAGTAGACAAACATTAATTATACTCTACATGAGTGTTATCTTCTTCTGCCAATCAATAGAACCACATATTTTAATGGCTTACCAATAAAGAATTTTACTGACTACTTAAGCAGATTAAGTTAGCACTATCTGGACCCAAATCTATCTTAATGGTTTGGGATTAGACAAAATCCTGCTTGAGATAATAGATACAAGTTTGGAGCCTTGATTTTGAACAGTGAACAAAATTCATGATAATTGGTAAGTTAACCAGACTAAGGGATACTCAAAGAAGTGAACTAAGTAACAAATATACAAATATACATGCACATATACAAGTACATGACATGGATGGAAGCACGGATCGAGTCTCTCGTTTGCAGACCTAGACATAGAAAAACTTCTACAGATAGTAACCAAAAACTGAAAAAATCAAATACAAGAACAACTGGAACTGTGTATGTGTGGTTTAAAGTAGAGTAAAGGGAACTTGGGGATATTTACACTTACAGATAAATAAAGGCAACTTGTACACAAACCTAAACAAAGACCCAGCCAAATAAACCATTACCTCCACATGTCATGAAAACTGTTACACAAATTGACTGTTCGATCAGCATCGATAGACATGAATGTTTGAACTTCTCCCTCAGAAAATTCTGAGCGGTTTGCAAGGCTAACATAAAGGCACTATCAAATAAATATAATTGGAATTTGTTAGTAAAACAATATAAATCTCCAAGGTAGAAAACATTTTCGAGACAATTGGAATGCTACAGAACTTTCTAAAAGGATGAAAACATTATACCTAAAATTATCAATAGAAAAAAAATATACATAAAATTAAAGTTTTATGAGAAAAAAATTCCTACATGAGATCAAAGCACAGAGAGCTAAACAGGAAATATCAAAATAAAACCACCATTCTGATTAAGAAACTTTGTGGATCATATATATTCAAAATTTGAAATGGAAATTTGATATAAAAATAGTAGTGCAATTGCAACAACAACGATAAAGATGATATTATCAAAATATGGGGGGTGTGTGTGTATTTCAATGAGATAGCATCCAAAAGGAATTGCAAGGGAAAACGGGGTATGCTGAAAGTGAATAGTTCGACGGAGAAATTGAAACAAGGAATTCATTATAAAGTTCAATTAGGAAACAGGATCAGCATCTGGTGTGATTCTTGGTGAGTTAAGCTCCCTTTGGTGATGTTTTATCCACTCTCTTTTGTATGGCCAAATAAATGCGACCTATGGTGTATAAAGCTTTGAGCAATCAGCTGAAAATGTTGTGTACTTGTGCAGAATATAATGTTTGCTAGAAACTCAAATGATGAGGATGCAGATGCTTTTGACAGCTTGCTGCAACTCCTCCAGGGTTTTTTGTTTCAACACCAGGAGATGATTGCAAGATACATTGATCTGATTCTTTTGAGCACTTCACAATGAAGTTATTCTATGACTAGAATTAACATGCATAATCTAGACTGTTAAGGCTCCCTCCACTGATTCTTGTTTATATTTGACAAAACCTTTTACACAACTTGTCTAGGAGACAGCAAATACTGTTAGCAAGAGTCCACTCTTTCTTGGTGTGAGCAAGATTTTAGATCATTTTCTTCTTCATTGCTCCTCTGATGTTGTGTAATTCCTTTTCCCATCTCTATTCCAGATTTTGTAGGTGATAACTAGCTTGGTTGTTCATCTAACTTAGCCTTGGCTCTGTGGTGGCTCATTTGAATTTTCTATCAAGTGAAGGCTTTCCTTTATTGCGATCTAATGATTTTTTTTTTAAAGGTATGATCTAATGAATATTTGATGTCAGAGAAATAATCAAATATTCAAAAGCAAGGTCACCCTATCATCTATGGCTAAGCACTAGCTACATTAAAAGAGTTTGTGGCATTTGCATGTCTTACCTTTACAAAGATCAGCATTCTTGATTAATCTAAGCTGTTATCGCTTCCTACTTTCTATATTTTAGAGTTATGTAAGTTTTTTCCCCTTTCTTTGTTGGATACTCCTTGCACACCCTAGCTCTTTCTTCACCAATAAATTTCAGTTACCATTTTACGGAAGGGGACTTGTATAGGAATACATAGTTGAAAATGAAATGATGAAGTTTTTTACCTTGCGATAAACAACTGTCATAATGCTTGACCGCATCTTTAATTTTAGTTTTGCAAGATGAAAAGTGTATTGTGTATCTAGAAAAGACCTGAAGAAATGAATGGACTATGTCATCAAAAAAGTCATTCACCTGTGGTGATAAAGAGATAAGAAAACTGACATCCATCATAATAAAGCATGAACTTTATGTGCAATAACTACTTACATTATGCAAAATGCATTTTAAACTTATTTTTATCTCATGAAGGGTATAGACAAACTTATATTCTTAAACAAAGGACATCAGTTTATTACCAGTTAATCCTGCTTTATCACGTTAGGTTTTAGGCAATTTGATACCATATGGGTCTTAAAAGAGCTTTAACATAAAAGGGGAATTCCCAACATGTCAGAGAGATACTCGGTGGTGGTTAAACTAGCCAAGTTCTTGAGATGATTCCAGGAGTTCTAATGAACATATAAATTGCACCAAACTAGAATTCAGAAAACCATTTCAAAATTCAAAATTAGAAAGTCAGTTATTATGAAATTCACTGTTTAGAACAATGAAGTTCAAGATGCAGACACAATTGAAGCCCCAAGAAAACCATTTGGTCACCCTTTTCTTTAAAAAGTGACATAAGATTCATCAAGTAATTACAGTAATGCAGGTCTATATTAATGTAGAAAGTAATCAATTGGTCATTTTGCATCAAACATAGACCTAAATTATCTCTCAGAAAACCATAAGATGTTGCACAGTGAACTAGATAAATTAAAAATTGAGTCATAGCCAACTAAATTCCAAATACTGTTGAAAAACCTATAAAATAGATTTAGTTAATGTGTTCAATAATGATTCCAGTTTACACTCACAACCAGAGAAACCATATGAAGGACTGAATGCAGATGGAGTTGATGAGAACCCTCTACCATTTGCAAAAGAAATCTCTAATTTATCTGGAAGTGAAAGTCAATGAAATTTCAGCGGCCTTCTGCCTAGTGGAAGTTTGCTGGTTAAGCTGTTGGATCAGTTAAGCCATCAAAAATCTGCAAAATGGACAGATTGAAATGGGTACATTTGTGCAAGGACATGCTTCAAATACACACGCCCACCGACCCACCTACATGTTGGGTGGAGTGTGTGTGGGGGGAGAGAGAGTGATGCAGTCTCCAGAGACCACATTGAGGTCTTCTTCAGATGCAAGGCCCATGTTCCCCCCATTCCTCTCCCCCTGCATTCCTTTTTGAAACTCTTTTTAAGGGGACCTCTCCCCTCCTCTTAACTAAAAATACACTATAGCACTTGAGAAAGCAAGAATTAAATACACACTTCAAGTCCAAGCTTTTGAGTTCGCTTGGAGGACTAAATGTGCACTTCAAATCCCATTTTTGGGGTAAATTGGAGGATCAAATACACACCAAGTTCCATTTCTGGGTCACTTTGAGGATTCATTGAGACTTAAGATGCTTATATTAGGGATTCTTCGGAGGTTTATTGGCCATTTCAAGAACATGATGGACTTCAACAAACAAAACAATGCTTGAGAGGTTCCCATCATAGGACATTCTGAAGAAGATGAAAAGGAAAATTTTGAAACATTGCAATACAGCATATCCATTTTTCTTTGTACTTGTTTCAAAAGGTGTTAGAGTGGGCTCTGGAGTTGTTGTTGCAATACTTAAAAACAATTGTACCTTCAAACATTATTCAAATCAGTGGATACACATGAAATTTTGTCTACATGAAGAAGGCTATACATTTCTAAAGGAAGAAAGTAAGTGCCTAATAAAGAGATTTGCCTTCTTCACTAGACTTTTTGAGTCTTTACCAACCACTTTTCTACAGAATATCTAAATAGACATAGATTACATGGTTTTTGATTGGTGCAAACATCTCTACTTTGTCTAGAAGGCATAAAGAGGGGAAAGGAATGTAGTTGTGACATGGATAGAAGCTCAAAAAGAAATAGAGGATTTTCCTGAAGGCCTTCATTCACATACAAGATCTAAATTTTGCCATTGGTTACTAACCAATTTACTTACCTAAGTTCCATTAGAAACCACTATTCACTTTGCAGATAACCTTAACTATCAATGATCTTAGAACAGTTTAACACGCTTAGCTTTGAGCTAGGGAGATCTATCTGAAGACTTTAGATGAGATCTGAGCAAAAATGTGAGCAGGAAGAATTATATGTGACTTTAGTTGATAGTGAAGATTGAGAATTTTAATAACTTTACTTTCCAAGCCTAAAATGATAGGATGATTGGAAAATTGAAATGTTCCTAGGTTGAAAGGCTAATGATCAGAGTATATTTGTACTTTGATCCTCCAAATTGCTTGTGCAATTAAACGAGAAAATATCTAGAATCGAGAAAGCAAATATGGCCATGTTCAATGTCTTGAACCAGAGATATATGGAATTAAGTTGGTAGGGTGGTAACTCAAGTCACCCGTGGATTCTAGAAGATTTACCCTACGTTGCCATGGAGCTAATGGGGTTTGAACTTTGAACATGTTCAGTCAATATTTATTGGCTAATTTGTATAGTGGTCCCTATATTGGGTCAATTGTACAAAAAAATACCTATTGTTTTCAGTTATTGTAATTTCATCGTTGACATTTTAAGATTGACATAGTTATGCCTCTATGATGCTAATACATCAATATTTTCCTGAAATGATGATACATTGGATCATACTATCGTCTGAACTTGCAGGAGCGTAGGAAAAATCTCAAAATGCTTGAGGAAACTGATGATAAAACAATCCAAGTAGATCAATGAGAAGAACGTACTTGAGGATGGATATTAGACCCAATAATATAGCAAATATGTAGCCATCTATATGTCTAGAACCTGAAAGAACAGCATAGCATCAGCTTAAACAGTCCAATTTTTCCAAACCAGAATTAGTTATTATGTCAAAAGTAAATTAATCAATCACATATAAATCCAAAAGATACTTTAAGGTGTCTTATTTGAGGTATCCCCATGTGGGGCCCATGTAAGCCCATGTGGATTGGTTGGCTAGAAAGGTATTAGCTTGAATTAGGTGGCCTATAAAAAATTACTTTGATCAGATAAGTCAAGTCATATTTTTTAAGGTCTCAAAAACTCAATTTCATCCAACGGTGTAAACTTCATGGTGCTAAATCAATAGTCCATCTGACTCGGAATGGGATCAAATTGGGTAAAGATCGAATTCACGGGGGGTAGGTGGGTGTGAGATAGCTAGGTGTGTGATTGGCCAAGGTAGTCCCCAAAAAATTGTCACCCCATGAAAGTTTCATGAAGTGATCAAAAGTTTCATGCTTCCAAATTCCAAATAGCTCAATAATTGTATCATCTGTAGGAATCATAAGATTTTAAACTGATAGGAATTGTTCCGTTTGTTATATCATATTGGTATTGCTAAGGACATCTGGAGTTTGTGCAGTAGGGGTAACATCTCTTTCACTCATGCGCCTCGGTCAACAAATTGTGTTGTAGATTTCTTAGCAAAAGCTGGTGTTCAACTTCTAACACCGGCGCTGGCTTTTTTCCCGACGGCCAACCTTGGGAGCTAGAGGGATTGGACCTTCAGTGATTTTCTTTTGTGGTGGATTTTGGTGTATCATTGTTTTTTCTGTTTTCTTGTGTTACCTTTTTGTGTTTGGTTTTCTTGATTTCCTGTTTTTATTCTTCACTTTTGAGTATATATCTCCTATACTCATTCCTGCTTATGTATCTCCTTCTTCTTTTTAATGAAATTTCATCGTTGATGCTTCAAAAAAATATCATATTTCATATGAATCTTAAGATATGAATTGTATATTGTAAGATTTAAACAACAATGATTGGGAGTGAGAAATACAGTAAGCCAAACCAAACCTCCTCCATTCACACATATATACACAAGTAAATTCATGACACATGCAAGATTAGAGGCACTCAAAAGGTGGTACCGATTAGAAATCTTATGACTTGAAAAACAGCAGAATTTGCAAGTTAGAGGGTTACACATGAAACAGTGGACAGTATTTTTTTTTTTTTTCACTTCAAAAAACAAAAAAATGGACAATAAATAAATTGGTCATCAATCCACATTCAAGAGATATTAGCAGAGGGCATCACCTTTAATATACAGCTCTTCGTGAGAATAGAAAGTGCAGCAAGAAGTTGCATGTAGGTATATCAAAACCAGGGTTACCTACTTAGCTGGATCATGGATTGTGGTTCCAAGGTTTGAGGATCAATACATGCCAGCCACCATAGTCCGTTGGGGTAGTATTCTTATAATATAAACTAATTAAATAGGTTCCAGTTTTCAATCTGGATTATGATCCACCTAAAATTCAGTTCATTGTTCGCAGCATCATGGAACATCAAGTTTCGAGCAACCCATGTAACGCAGATAAAAAATATAGGAGTGATGGGTATGTCTTAGGAGTTTCAATCTGATATCATTCAAGGGGAAAAAATCAATGGCTCAAAAGGAATAGACTGTTCAAAAGTATAAATGAATGATTCTACTATTATGAAGAATTTCAAATGAACATGGCCTTTGTAAATGGCCAAACCCAATGGTTTTTGATCTGATAGACAGTTCGAATTTATGATCACTTATTCCACATTCAGTGTGGAAGGTAGAATATATTATCTACAGTCAAACCTGGATAGAAACAGAAGAGGAAGCCTTTGACAGACTCGAGAAATACATTTGATCACTGACTAGATAATAATAAAGGAACAACATAAATTAATCACTAAGTTCCAAGAATACAAACAACACAAATTCATCATTACAATTCTAATAATAAGGATATAATCATGAAAAAGAATCCAATGATGGTTGCAACACCTTGCTGAAGAAACAAGATAAGTTTATTCAGCAACAATGGTCCCATAAAACCAATACCATCATTTATCACCTGTAAAAAAAGTGACAACATATTCATTAAAATGGTTAAATAGAGTAAAGAATAATACACTTCTAAATTGTCATTGACTGTACTGTACTCCATAAATTTGTGTTAAAATGTGAATACTAATGGCTAGTGGTGAATTAAATGACTTTTGGAGAGTAAGTGAATCCATTTGTTCTTTTAGCAAATAAGTTGCAAACGCACATTAACGCACATTGAGCATGTTTGCATCTTAAATTATTTAAAACAAGTTGACACCATAGACTCCATGCCAAAAAGACAAAAAAAAAAAAATATTGTGACTAATATATATAAATACTCCCTTAAGGCCAAGGCCTCATGGGATTCCATCAGGTCTTGGGTTTGTGAACCCAAGGTGGTTTAAAAAACATGGCTTCAGTTATCAACCAAAAAATTGTAAAGGCACCATAACAAGCCAAGAACTTTCAAACCAGCCCATCCATGTGGACCCACCAAGCTATGCACAGAAATTCGTGAGCCTAGTTCTTAGGGGAGACCCACTATATGTGTGTGTACACCACCCTCAAACACATCTATCCTTTGTGGATTCAATCGCTATCCAATTTGAACTTATTTTTAGTGTATCACAAAGTTGGATAGAAATCATCCCAAATTGACCCCAATTTCACCATTGATTTTGACCTTTGGCTTCAAAATCAAATGATCCTGATTTTTTATAGACCACAAATCCATGAAAATTCCTTTCAAACGAACCAATCCCATGCATTGGGGCCAACCCCATAGACTGTCATGCACAACACCACTACATGACACTATCGTGTGTGTGTGTGTGTGTGTGTGTGTGTGTGTGTGTGTGTGTGGGTGTGGGTGTGGGGTGTGTGTGTGTGTAATGCATATATGTGAGAGCCCACCTAGGAACCTGCCAGTTTGTCACT
This sequence comes from Chimonanthus praecox, assembly GCA_022113865.1. Taxonomy (NCBI): domain Eukaryota; kingdom Viridiplantae; phylum Streptophyta; class Magnoliopsida; order Laurales; family Calycanthaceae; genus Chimonanthus; species Chimonanthus praecox. The sequence goes on along the minus strand of CM039091.1, from coordinate 63,380,588 downwards.
GTTCACAATCACACCCCAGTGTCATGGGATTAGCAAATCCTTCCTTGATTGAATCCCGTCGGCACTCACTCGAACACTTCGTCGTGTGTGTGTGTGTGTGTGTGTGTGTGTGTGTGTGTGTGTGTGTGTGTGTGTGTGTGTGTGTGTGTGTGTGTGTGTGTGTGTGTGTGTGTGTGTGTGTGTGTGTGTGTGTGTGTGTGTGTGTGTGTGTGTGTGTGTGTGTGTGTGTGGGTGTGGGGTGGGTGGGTGGGGTGGGGTGTGTGTGTGTAATGCATATATGTGAGAGCCCACCTAGGAACCTGCCAGTTTGTCACTGTTCACAATCACACCCCAGTGTCATGGGATTAGCAAATCCTTCCTTGATTGAATCCCGTCGGCACTCACTCGAACACTTCGTCGTCAAGCGAGTAAGTCTAACCACAAACTTGATCACTCCTTTGGACCAAAGTGATCACACCAACCAAACACAAACTTGAACACAAGGTTGAGAGAAATGGAACACCAAGACTTGAGCAAACTAAAGTTGTGTGTGGAAAGTTCTAGATAGTCTAAGTATATGTGAAAATATCTAAGATACTTTCTAGGGAAAGAATCATGGTCGTTGGATCATTGCCACTTGGCACAATCCTAGCCATTTATGCCCAAAGCCTCAAGTATAAATAGGAGTACGGGAGCTCATTTGCTCCCAAGCTAGGAAAGAGTTCTAGACAAAAGTGTAGGAGAGTTTGAGAGTCTCTAAGCCATGTAATCCCATTGTGTTCAATTCAAGTGTGAGTGTTCGCCTTGTACTTCTCTTGGTTCATCAATACAAGTTAAGTTGTGTTTGCTCAAGTCTTGGTGTTCCAACTCTCTCTCAACCTTGTGCAAGTTTGTGTGTGGTGGTTAGACTTACTCGCTTGATGATGGACTGTTCGGGTGAGTGCCGATGGGATTGAATCAAGGAAGGATTCGCTAGTACCGTGAAACCGGCCATGGTTTGGTAGGCCCACAAGGGAACCTACCAATTTACCAGGATGAGTAGGTTGAGAGGGACCTATGAATATGAGGCCAAAAAATGCATGGCCCCAGTAAAAAGCATCCTAGTCTTATGACACAGGGACTACAAAACTTGGCACTTGAAAGAAATCAATTTCAGCAAGCCCCAGGTCACAAGGCTACGATGCTTTTGTGGGTGTCAAAATTTGTACCCATTCATATGTTTGTGTCTAAACATTCCTCAAATGAAAGGAGATTCCTTCTCAGTACCTTCAGTAATCCAAGGCAAAGATAGGGCCAGCCATATGCATGACAGATAGCTCTAAACAATGATGGTTGAGTGCAATGTTTACTTTGTTCAATTGCCCAGCACCTTAACAACGCATCGTAACAAGAAGAAGGCTTCATTTCATTAGGTAGTTGAATTAAATCTTCAAAGTTAAGTTGCTTTGTCACACCAAGATCCATAACTGAGTTGATAGCTTTAAAGGTTAACAGATGCCAATAGTGACACTCGGCCCCACCCTACATCAAAGATGTCCATAAATCAGGAAACATAAGAGTGAAACCAAGAACTAATATGGTTCTTCAAGGTAGGCTGTAAATTTTTAACTACCAACCATTGACATATATTTACATTAACAACATAAGCCATTTTCTACTAATACAACTTATGGAGAAATAAAGGGAAAAAGGGAAAAAATTACACATGATATTTAGTAACTAAGAAATGGCCTATGAAAATTGTTTGGAGAAAATTAATTCGGCAAATGTTGAAAAGAAAAGGCATTCCTAATGAATATTTTAAGGTTATGTAGGATACATATAATGGGGTGACAAGTACAAGAAAGAGGTCTGAAAGAGATGAGAAAGTTCCTAGCTAGAGTTGGACTTCACCCAATTTCTTCTTTGAATCCTTATTTTGTTTTAGTTATGAACAATTTAACATCTAAAATCCAAGATGAGGTCACGTGGTATATTTTGTTTGAAGACGATGTAGTACTAATTAGCGAGACAGTAAAACAATTAAAGAACAAATTGGAATTGTGGAGGAAAGCTTAAACGAGAACAGTTTGAAAATTAGTATTACAATGATAAAGAACATTTAGTGGGTTTGAGATGGGGAAATTGAACTGGTTAAAACAAACAATGATCTAGTACCACATTCTAACAAATTAGGTACTTGGGTGCAACATTAGAATCAAACAAAAGATTTGATTTGGGTGTTGCCAGCAGAATTTGTGTAGAGCAGGCTAAGTGAAGGCATGTGGAGTTTTTTTGTAATTAAAAAGATGTACGCCAATTAAAGGGCGGTTACATAAGACAAAAACCAAATCTGAGATGCTTTATAGAGTAGAATGTTGGGCTTTCATAAATATACTTTCATATAGATATATAGAAGTATAGATAATCTAAAGGAAGGATTGGTATTATCCATTCACTTCTAGGCTTTCACAAAGCTCATATTTATGTAACAGTATTTTGTTATGTATTGACATGGATGTTCTGCTATGTTGGCTTTCTACATTTCCTCATATGGCAATGACACCAGATTTCCATTTGCAACAATGATGCACATGTTGGTATCTTCGTGCCCAAGTAACTAGCCAACCCTGACCAAAAGTACTTGTGCTGAACCTACTTCAATAAGTGTAATAAAAGCATAAAAAGTGCAGAAAAGGATATGTTAGAGGCAAAGAAGAGTGTCTAACATGATTTTCCTCCAGATTTTTGTCAGGTGAAAGAAGAGAATCTTCAAGAGAACCATGTTCCCTGTAAATAAAGGATGTCAGGCATCAATAGTGTAAACAGGCAGCATCAACATATGCAAGAAAACAATTTACCATGGTGCATAAAAGAGGGGGGATGCAATGTTGTCAACATTAAAGTAGTGGCAATCAAGAATTAGAGTCATGGTGCCTGTCGGTGACATGGTTCCCAACAGTGCTGAGTCATCTCACATTTTTTTTTTGTCATCATTGGCCATTATCAGTAGCCATTTTCACTTGTCAATTAGTAATGTTGAACCAACATTTAAGTGGAAAAATTAAGACACACACACATATATATTTATGAAAAAAAATACTTTTAAATACATTAAACGTTAACATCAAAGGAAAAATCTACAGTTCTTTAATATGTAGCCCATTTCATGTCATCAATAACAAGAACAATTGAAATATTACCACTTAATCCAATGGCCCCATTTCTTCCCAATTTGTATTCCCTGATTCCAGCTTCTATTCCATGTTTCAGGAAAGAAGTATGAAAAGTAATGCTAAAATAGCAATCTGGTTTAGAAGTGACACAGAGACAGGGTAAAGTGTCACTGGAAAAGTGTCACTCTGATTTAGATTATAAGAGCCATCCTGGTACAACTCAGTGGCAGATGAATTCTCAAATGTCAGTGACAATTTTTTTTTTTTTTGAAGCATCAACGATGAAAATTCATTAAAAAGAAGAAGGAGTTACAAAAGCAGGAATGAGTATAGGAGAAGTATACTCACAAGTGAAGGAAAAAAAAAAAAACAGAAAATCAAAAAAATTAAACACAATAAGGTAACACAAGTAAACAAAAATAAAGATACACCAAAATCCACCCCAAAAGAAAGTCACTGAAGGTCCAAATCCACTAGCTCTCAAGGTTGGCCGACGGGAAAAAAGCCAGCGCCGGTTTTAGAAGTTGAACACCAGTTTTTGCCAAGAAATCTGCAGCACAATTTGCTGACCGAGGCGCATGAGTGAAAGAGATGTTACCCCTGCTGCACAATCTCCAGATGTCCCTAGCAATACCAACCAGCTTCCATGGGGGGAATAACCTATTATTAGCCCAGGCAATGGCATTAATTGAGTCACCTTTAATAATGAGAGTACCACCCCTAAACCTAGACCAAACCTGAAGTGCTCTTCTAATTGCTCGCAGTTCGGCCTCATTTGACTCCATTGTCCCTACTGATTCCGAAAAGGCAGCAAGCAATCTACCCCTATCATCCTGAAGGACACCACCAATTCTAGCCGGCCCTTGCTTTCCCCTAACTGCTCCATCAACATTGAATTTACAAGATCCCAGAGGAGGCACTACCCACTTAACTAAACACTTGCTAGGTCTAGCCACCCCTTTCATACAACCTTCCCAAGACAGATAAAAGTTCTCTGGGTCTAAACCCTGAAACTCTTTACAAATAGACAACCACCCAATCAACTGCCATTTCGCCATCTCAAAGACATCTCTCGGATTACTTTTCTTACTCTCAAAAATCCTCCCATTGCGCTCTTTCCAAATTGTCCAACAGACGGCGAAATGAACCATCTTCCACGCCACTTTACGCCTACCTGTAATGAGATTCCCATCCAAGCCACCATAATATCCTCCACATTACTTCCAAAAACCCACGAGCACCCAAACAAGCCCAAGAACAAATACCACACAACCCTCGTGAAACGACACCTGCACAACAAATGATCCACTGACTCCTCTTCTAACTCACACAAAGTACACACTGTTGAGGCTTCCTCAGGAATAACACGCCTATTCCTCAAATTAAGTCTAACAAGGATCCTTTTTCTCAGAGCTGTCCACATGAAAAACTAGATTCTAGGGGGGATTTTGTTATTCCAGGCCAGATTGCACGTAGGAAGGGAGGGAGTATTTTCTACAAAAGCGGAACGCAAGATTGATTTTACTGAAAAAGACCCAGATGGCTTCAAAGACCAAATCCACTTATCCTCCTCCTCCGTCCATAACCTACTATCACTAATGATTCTCAGTAACGCTTGGTGAGAGGAAACCTCAAAATCTCTCAAGGTCCTTCTAAACGAAATTGACCACTGAGGTGAACCATTGACCTCACTATAATAGTCACTTATCAAAGCTTCACAATTAAGAGCCACCCTAAAAAATCTGGGGAAGACCACCATTAACGGACTCTCCCCCACCCAGATATCTTTCTAGAACAACACTCTCAGCCCATTGCCAACTTGAAACCTAATACCTTTTAAAAAAGTTTCCCCAATTTTTCCTACACCATTTCCAATCTTCATTATGGATTTCAGAACTGAAGAACCAAACCTAGCCACTCTACTCCCTAACCTCCATTCCCCAGGGACTTCCACTCCATATCTTATTGTTAACACCTTTCTCCAAAGGGCCTCTTTCTCCAAAGCGAATCTCCACACCCACTTGCTCAGAAGGGCATGATTTCTATCTCTGATACTAAAGATTCCCAATCCACCATTTTCCTTCCTGTTATTGGCTTCTTCCCAATTTACTAGATGGATTTTTCTTGTGTTTTCAATCCCTTCCCATAGGAAATCCCTTTGGATTTTTTCTAATCTTTTTGCCACCCCTTTAGGAATTTCAAATAAAGAGAGATAGTAGGTGGGGAGATTTACCAAACAAGATTTAATTAAAGTCAATCTACCCCCAGTTGAGAGGTAAGATTTACTCCAAGCATTCAATTTTTTTGATACCCTTTCAATAACCAGTTCCCAAAACGCTTTTGACCTCGGGTTCCCACCGACTGGAAGGCCAAGGTACGTAAAGGGAATCCTACCAACTCCGCACCCAATCTCATTTGCCAAACCTTCAAGCTCTTCCCCCTCAACCCCCAAGCCAATGATGTTACTCTTCCCCAAATTTATCCTCAACCCCGATACAAGTTCAAAGCATCTTAGGACCGCTCTGACTCCAAACAACTCTGCCCTAGACGCTTCGCAGAACAATAATGTGTCATCCGCAAATTGTAAATGGCTGATTGACCAACTGCCCGGGGAGATCTCCAACCCTTTAATGATATTGGATTGCTTCGTTTGATTCATGAGGCCATTAAGCGCTTCAGCAACCAAAGTAAAAAGAAAGGGGGATAGAGGATCCCCCTGGCGTAGGCCCCTGGTGGCATTGATCGGTTCAGTGGGTGAGTCATTCACCAAGATTGAGTACGAGGAATCATAAACACAAGCCCTCAACCATCTCCTCCATCTGGTCCCAAAACCCATTTTCCAAAAAAGATAGTCTACAAACTCCCATCTGACGTGATCATAGGCCTTTTCCATATCCAACTTTAAAAGTACACCTTTTAGGCCATCCTTGCGTTTCGCATGAATCAGTTCATTAGCTATCAATACCCCATCCAAGATCTGTCTCCCCCCAATGAAGGCTCCCTGTGATTCCCCAATTAAATCCCCTAGGACCAAACTAAGCCTTGCAGCTAAAAACCTTGGCTAACAACTTGTACACACAACCTACTAGACTTATCGGTCTAAAGTGAGACAATTCTGAAGCTCATTCCTTTTTGGGAATTAAGGCAACTAAGCAGTGTTTAAGGCTCTTGTTTAAAATCCCTCTCCTATGAAACTCCCTAAAAAATTTCAGGAAATCCTCCTTGATGATATCCCAGCATTTTCTAAGAAAAATAAAGTTGAAACCATCGAGGCCCAGAGCCTTATCCCCATCAACACTGTGAAGCGCCTCTACTACCTCTGATTCCTCAAAATCTCTTTCTAACCATAAAACCTTTTCAGGTGCCAGAGAAGCGAAGATAACTCCCTCAAGCAAGGGATAACTGGACTCCTCCCACTCCCCAACTCTAACCCTCTCGACCCTACGATTAGAGGTTGTACTCCTTTCTCTAGATGAACCAGCTTCAGGCACCCCACTAGATCTAGGCCAGACACCCCTGGAGGCATGGAAAGCATGAACATGAACAGAATGGAGATGAGCAAAAGATTGGGTAGCACCTGGATCCAGAGGAAGGTGATGCTGGCTCTGACAGCTCACAGTAAAAGACGGAAGACGAGGATGAGGTGGAGAGGGCCCCTGAAGATGATCATAGAGCAGACAATTTGGCAGGGAGAATTAATATTTGAAACCAGGGAAGAGCAGTTTTAATATTTTGTTCCACATTTAGCAAACATTGGTCAAGTAATTGATCACTCCAAAAGAATGGGAATGCATACGAATTATTTAGTTGTAGACTTCTAGTTGCTCTCCACAGGTTTCATTTTTCAATTAGTTCCTGCAATCCACTTGAATTCATAAGTTGGGGGTATAATTAATTCTTATGTATTGTTGGTACCCAAATGTGTGGTTTCTCATATCTAAGATGCCAATATCTTAAAAAGATAAAGAAATAGAGAGTAAGTTTTCTATGAATCATAATTCATCTTTTTTTTCTGTTGCTGATAAAGAAAGCAAGAAAGCAAGCAGAAGGGTAAAACAAATATTATGATAGAGATGAATTCCTTGAGGACATACCATTGCATACATTTGCATTTCAAAGAAAGAAGGAAAGCTCTAATATGGTACCTATTTTGTGTTGAATGCATGACTCTGATAGTGTTGATGAATACACCAAAGATGATATCCACCAGAACAGAAGAAATCTCTCGTAAACATCTAATAACCTGTTGCACAAAATTTTAAGTGAAATCCACTGTTTTCCACAGCATGATTTAACATGAATGCTTGTTAAATTAAAGAACACAGTTAACATCAACAGAATCAATTAATTTGTTAAAATCCATTTGATGATCAATATTTTCTTCAGTTCTCCATTATCAAGTGTTTTTTTCATAGAAGGGCTGCATTGTAACGGTCATAGGAAGAACTTCTCAAGTGATGAAACTCTACTATAACAGAAGAAATCTCCCCAAAACATCTTATAGTGTGCCTCGTATGAACTCTTGTTGTACTGCACCATTTCACACAAACAAGTTCACATTCAACCTGCCCAGATGAATGGAAAAAGGCATAGACATTGGTGATGAGGTGCACTCACACAACACAATTCACATCAGCAGAATCAAATTTCCCCTCTAGACATCACTTCTCCACTTATCATCACAAAATCTGCTGCCTGATAATTTGTTAGAGCCACGACAGTCTCATCATGTATTCCTTGTGAGCAAATACTAGTTCTGATGTTCCCTCCATCAACTTGAGGAGCAGCATAGAGGAGCATGAGAATATTGGAACACTTGACCCTTTTTACTCTTGTATTTCTATGTCATTGGTTGTAATATAACCCTGTCAAGGACTCATTGCAGAATGTAATTACTTCAGAGGATGTTATATATTTTTAGCACCCATAATAAAACAATGTAGAAGCTGCTTTTATCTTCTCCTATATTTCTCTCGTTTCCATCCTTTTACTTCCTCTATTTTGGTATATGCATGATTAAATCAAATCCCTAACTTCAGAATTACATTAAAAGGATTCAAACATGATGAAAATGCCACAGCAGGCAAAACTGAACAGAACAACCAAGTTTAACACAAAGGATCAGATGCTCAAATATGAGATTTTCTTAAAATAACAAACAAAACAATGAAAATAATCATTATTAGTCAAAAAAATGATATGAGTGAAACTGATAATCCAACTGCAATTCTTAAAGCTGTTTTTGGTTCCTCCTGATCACAGAAGATTTAAATGGACCTTAGGGATTTTGTGTCTGTAAGGTATAGCATTGTGCCCTTCAATAAAACCCATTTTAAGACTGGCAAAGTCCCAAAGATCACATAATTTTTTCTTAGCTCCTAAAGTGGCAATATGGAACTCAATTTAAATGTCAAGCCTGCTTCTAACATATACATATATGTTAAGCTAGTTAGAAATTGTGCCATGAGAAAAACTTAGAGCATTACCTGTAATGACAAAAGCATTGTTTGTAAGTGAGGGATCTCTAAGAGAGTTTTTGCAATCCACCAAAAACATAAGATCCGATCATAAAATATAAGGGACCAGCATTCACATTTCGAGAAAAGCATGATGGTCATCTACAATTGAACAACACAACAAAGGCATGAAACCAAAGTCAGGTGAAATTAAGCAAGCCATGGCCATCTAAGTGAAAGCTTTAGTTTGGAAGCTTACCCATGATATAAACTGTGAACATCTGAAAAACAATTGATGATGTACAATAGTTTGGTGTTGAATGCCTTTCTTCAAAAGTAAGAACATATCATAAAAGGATAAACATGTCCCAAGAGCGGACAGGATAAGCAAGAACAACTTCTCAAACTTGTGCATCCTCGTAATCTGAAAAAATGAAGTACACATCCATCAATATATAATTCCATTAATACCTCAATAACTGACATGAAAATGAAGTCAAGTCATCCATCTCATAGGTTTCGGAGTCAACAGTTTTAGACACTTGGATAACTACAGTGATTATTGGAAAGCCACAGCATAAATGGGTAGATGGCCAATGTTTGCATCATTTACCAGTTCAAAGGGGGTACTTCTGAAGGCTTCACTACTAGAAACCACTCACTGGGTGCATATTCGTAATACATGCATGCATGCTGATCACAATAGAATAAGTGGAATCAGGAATTAAAACATCATCAGGTGGACAACGGGAGGGAAAATATCAGCTCTACCATCTAAACAGGTGAACTTTAATCCTTAGAGCACCATACTAATTCATATTGTTGGTATTGCAAACCATATAATGGGACTTTTGTAATGTGAGGCTGTCATACATAGTTAGCTACTATTACAGTTTGTTCAGATAGGATTAGAGACCTAGCTGGATCTAACAAGCTCCACTGGTTTCTTTGGTTGAATATATACAAATGCATGAACAAGAGCTTGTAGCATAATTGGTAAGTGCTCTCTGTTGCAACCATAAAGGTTGTAAGCTCGGGGGATATCACCACAGACACAACTGTATTGTTAAGGGACAAGAAATACACTAAAGAACTATTCTCCATTCTTCTATTTCCCCTCCTTCACTACCTTTCTCTTAGATCAAGTTTTGCAAGATCCCAACACAATCCAACAATGAATGTGTCTCCATCCTCATTTGAGACTAAAGCTAAATCCCAATTACTCCAATCTATTATATTAAAGCCAGATACAATTGAAACAGGAGGCCATAATCCAACAACCTACCTCAATGCATGTGGGCTCCAATGAACAAATTTTGTACATGACAATTTAGGGTAGTGATTGAAATGATAAAGTGACTTGAACCTATGCCCTTTAAGGGTGAACAGTGAGCACTTCATGATTGTGCTATGAGCTCTGTTTAAGATATCTCCTTGAATGGGAGCAGGTTTAAACATCAATTGCATTGGTTTAGATGTGAATCACTGGACTGAAGAATCAACGAATACCAGCTTCCAATCCACCAGAGTTAATAATCACTCTAATCAAATGGCCTAACTTGATGAGTGTGAACATCAGTAGACCCAAAACTGCTGTTGGGATATCTAAGATTAAAATTGTGTTTGATTAACTACGACTATGATTATCTCTTAATAAGCATGTTTATCAGTTAGGTTTGATGCATATCTACAAAGATATGTCCAGGTTGAATGTGCATTCTCCAATGGAATACAATACAACAACTTAAAATACTATTCTTCAATCCTCACATATTTAATTGATTCTTTTGTCACTTTGTGAGATTTTAAATCATTTAATGGACCAATTCAAGAAAAACCAGATGATTGACAGAATTAGAAAAGATTGTCATTTATTATCTATATTCGACAATGTACCAATAGTTCCAAGATGTCCGGTAAGTAATCAAATCCTCGCCTTGAAATAAAAAGGATCGACATTGATACAAGTTGATCCACTATTGAGGATGAATCCTGAACGTATCATATCATGGATTTTTCCAATTTACAACATAGAGGACTTCACTAAATCAATTTTTAAGAAAATCTCAAATCAGCTTGCACCATATAACCATTTCTTAAACGTGAACAAGCAAGGAAAACAAGTGCAGGAAAGCACACAGCACATACCCTTTTCACTTCAGCATTTCTCTTTCTCATTCCAAGCATAATAATCAAAACTATAGTCACCACATTCCCTCCAAAATCAAATACCGTAAAAACGTCAAGGAAAGTAAGAATCTGGGCAGTAAAAACTTTATTAAAAATTTCCACAGAATCTCAATTCCACTGAAGAATTCTGGGCTAGCAAACAGACCCAAATATAGATATGTTTCATCATCATAAAACAAAGTCAGGATTCAGTGCTGCATATATATATATATTTTAGACGAGTGGTATGATGGTTAAATCCAATCAACCATATCAAAAACTATATACGTATATTTTCTATATCTACCTACCACTAAAATTATTTGTATAAAAACTATCTCTTCCTTCTGATGTATATAGCCGTAAAAATGGATGATTGAAATTGAAAATGGAGTTTTTACATTAAAATTAAAAAAATTCAAACTCGGGCATCCATTTTAATGTATTTATATTGACTATGAAATAAAAAAATTAAAAGAGACTTTGTTAGTTACTTGATCTAGAAAAAAAAAATGTATGTGAGGTCATGTAAAAACCGAATTCTGAGTAAAACGAAGGATATATATTCTCGAAACACTCGGAAAAGCCATTTCCATTCCACACCTGTAAAACATCAGATATTACGTATCAGCTCTTCTTTTTCATTTTCCTTTCTTCCTTTTGGCGTGTTTGGATGTCTGCTAGTGAATTTGTGTGGGCTCGACATAAATGTGTCGATGCTCCATTCAAATTTGATTTTCGCGGGCATCCAATCCAAACGCACAGGAAAAGTTGAAGTAGAAGTAAAAGAAAATTGAAGTTTGTAGAATCAAGTGCTTACGCCAGGTGATTTTGGGCAGATGAAATTCATCAATCGCATTTTCACCCCCTTTGCTCAGCAGAAGGAGAGAGTAGAGCGCGAAAGGAATGGGAAATGGAAGAGAAACGGTTTTGAAGGTCCGAGGACTGGTCAAATGTCCCGCGAGAGCATGCCAGATTTGGTACACTCACCAGCTTAGCCCCAGAACTCGCGCGGGCGGGCCCGAGTTTGGGTTCCCTTAGCCATTTTTACTGCTAAGATCGAGCCAGGCTCGATTTATAGTTTAGACCCATGGTTGGACTCACGTTATCATAATTTATTTTTTTTTCTCGAGCAGAGAAGTGAATTTTTTTTATATTTTTTCTAAATATAGTTTTCTAATAAATTCTTTCAGCAGCTCAAGATTTAGGTAATCATTTAAATTGAGAGACTGTAAATTTATCTTGAGATGGACTCCATCTAGATGAGTGGGATGGATAAGGATCCTATCTGTTTGAGTGAGGTGAATAAGGGATTCTATAGATGATATAACTTAAGAGAAAGTCTTCAAATCTGATTATTATAATTTTATGAAATATACTATAAAAATCAGTAATTTTATAACAATTAGAACTTTAAAGTCTAATATAATATGGCCGTTGCAATCCGATGAAATTCAAATGTTACATATTCAATATTCTTATCATTTATATATGTTTCTTCAAAAAAAAAATGGTCCGACTTAATTTGGAGAGTAGCCTCTCTAAATAGAATAGAAAGATTAAAAATTCTCTCAAGAGTTGTTTTTAATTTGATTTAAAAAATCAAGAGTTAAAAGATAATTTAATAAGTCTTATTTTGACATTTTAATAATCTATGATAATTTATTCAACCATCTAACTTTTTATCATACAATACAATCTTTGCTCTAAGTTTCAATATTTATTCAAGTCCTATTAAATCCAGCACAGGCTAGGAGACACTTCTTGTTTCTTTTAAGAATTTATTTTATATATAAGAAGATAAGAAAATATAGTAAAAAGGAGAATTTTTTTATACTAAAGTAATTTTTTGAGAAAAGCTTTATACTAAAAAAAAAACAATATCTCATTCATTTTATATTAAAATAATTTTTTTATAAACAAAAAATTTCAAAATTTTAAAACTCGACATAGTATTGAATTTCATGATTGATATGAGTTGGATCTAATATAATTTTTTTCTAAAATCTATTTTTAAAGAAATTCACAAACAAATTCTTAAAAAAGATTGCTCTCGCAGACCACAGATCAATAACGCTGTAGTTATGGGGTTCTGCTACATTGCTGCGGCGTTAGATTCGCACGCGCATTAGGGAACCTTTTTTATACGTGCATTCCACCTCGGAAATGCACTTCACTAAGCCTGTTAAAGACGAAAACCTAAATCTAAAATAGCCAAGTAATAAGATCTTCTATTTTATTTTGAATTTGATAGTATATATTTTATTAATTTTACAAAATTAAATTAAATATTATAGATATATAAAATGTAAAAAATTAATTTTATTTAAATATTTTAGCCATTTGATTTAAGTAAATGAAATAAACAGTTGATAAAGAGTTCTAAAGTAACTGTCCATCTTATTTGATTTAAATCGAGTGATTTTTTATACTTATTAAGATTATTTTTATTTATTTATAAATCTATAATTATTTAATTATTTTTATACAGTTAATAAACTCAAATTAATTATCAAGTAATATATAATTTAAACTTGAATCGTGAGTTCATTTAAATCAATCGTATCACCTTAGTGTGGTTCCACTAAAACTCTAAAAGGGAATAAAGAAGATTCCGATCTCCCCTTTTGAATTGCCGGCTCTGATTCAAAATACACAGCTTCTTTTTCCTTTTCCCTCAAGACAAAAAAGAAAATTAAGAAAATTGCTTGCACTTCTTTAATAAAAATACTGTCCATCAATGAATTCTACTTTTCTACAAAATTAGAAGATTATATTGAAACTTGGATTCAACCTAACTCTATAATTCATCTAATAGAGTTGACAAGTTGAAATTCAAGATCATATTTATTAAATTTAATGTCATTAAATTGACAACTGAAATGGAATAATTAAAATATTTATTCATTTGTTTTAAAAAACTTAAATTGAACTTAAATTTAAGACCTGTATTTGTATTCGATGTGGTTTGGAAATCTTGTCTATAGCCAAATATTTAATAAGATACAAGTAAACTAAATTTCAATTCAAAATCACTTGATCTAAATACTTAGAATAGCCTAGTGTCATTTAAGGAGACATGTGATTTCAACTTTTTGGATCAAATAACTGGAAATTAATTTTGGGACTCAATTTTGATTCATTTGTATCTCATTAAGTCTTTTTTTTTTTAATTAATACAATTGATTTTTTATAGAATCAATGATTTTATTTTAAAAGAAAAAGAGTAAAAATATTAAACAGGTTCATATCTTACTTGAAGTTTTTCCTAGGTTTGGGCCTTTTGTGATGCTCTTTGGGTTCGGTTTGAGCAGATGTCTTAAATCTGTATTGTACATGTAGACCCATGTACGTTCCATGGAAATCCATAAGGCCCAATTTGTAGGATGTAAGTATTACAGTAGAGGGAGAAATCATTGGAACTTCTTACTAACAAGCAATTAAACTATTGATTAGTAGTCAACTTATCATTTCTCAGTATAAGCAAACAAATGCTAACAGTTAGCAGTCAAGTTTTCATTTTCTAAAACTAACAACCAAACTGAATTTTATGAAAAAAATAATGAAATGTAAAAGAAGTTACATGTCATTGGGGCACTAGCACTAGAGAGCATGAATTTCATGTTTTCTTTTATTGGTTTTCTATTTTCTAAAATTTTTGAATAATTTTTAATTATATAGGACATACTTTAATAGCTATCGAAAGTTTAGCTCTTAAGTGTTTAATACTCTATAAAAATGAATATTTTTTCACAACTAAAATATGTTCACATTAGGTTTTTATTTATTTTATTATATATATTTAATTTTTTTTTAACAAAATTCTAGAAGCTTTTTTTCAGAAAAATGGAGTGCGTATATGACAGTTATATTTCTAGTTCGGATCTTAAATGGACTCTTGTTTGGATCAGATAGGTTCAATAACCCAATTATGACATCGGCCCAAAAATATATAAGCATAGTATCAGCCGAAAAATGGGACTTAAGAGATAAATAGGCACAATTATATGATAGTCATTTTCTAATTTGGGTCTGAGATGGACTCTACTTGGATCAGATAGGTTAAATGACACAATTACATGCCATGGGCTCAAATTGGATGAGCATAATATTGGCTGCAAAGTAGAGCTTAGCTGCTTAGGATACAATAGACCCAATTATGTCAGTCATTTTCTTCGGGTCTGAGATGGACTTATACTTGGATCAGATAGGTTTAATACCCAATTAAATGATATGGGCCCAAATTAGGTGAGCATCGTAACAGCTGAAAATTAGAACTTAGGAAATAGGAATACAATAGAGAATCAGTTGTTAATTCATTGCTACCTTCAAAACCACTTATCCTATTTAGCAAATTGTTTGCATCAGATCAAGTACTCATTAGGGACTCATATTGTTTTAAACTGTAAATTTTATAATTAAGCACTCAAATGGTGAAAAAATCACTTATTTTTGTCATTAGATGCCTAATTGTCAACTTAAGCCTCTTTTAGTTTATTCCCAGTCATTGCCATTATTGGGCATTTTATCAGTCAACATTCCCTATGGATGTCAAATTATTAGTGATCATTGCCTAGTGAAATTGTTCAAACAGTCAGCATTCTCATACATGAAAATAAATATTCATAAAATGGTTTAAATTTAGGGAAATGATTTGTGCACCCTCCATTTTACCCATGGTGCATTCCTTCAATTGTTTTTTCCAATTTTGCCCCTCACTAAAAAATGATGGAAATGGAGAAAATGTGGGTGGAGGGCAAAATTGAAAAAAAAAATTGAAGGAGTGCACCATGGGTAAAATGGGAGGTGCACAAATCACTTCCCTAAATTTATTGTTAAATTAAGTATTAAGATAATTTGATGAAACCCATTATGAAAAGTTGGATTGTTTATATAGTTCTTTATTAGTCTTTGTTTGTCATTGCAACAGGATGGAGCCCACTCTCTAAAATGGTCTAAGAAAGTTCAAAATCTTAAAAAAGTGTTGTAATTCAAACTATATTTGAGCTTCCAAGCACAATTCCAATTGTATGGTTTGGGCCCAAGATTGGACAAGATCCGTGAAACGTAAGTTCACATGCTAGATGAGCATGATATACATTCAGTAGGGCTGACACTTGGGCCAGATCTTATCCGCGCTTGTGTAAAGAAACCTGAAAAATCTATGTTCTGGTTAACTTGGGCACGGTCTGCTCTGATTTTAGAGATCGATATATAATGGGCCCGAACTTGAATTTGGGTTACGATGAGCTTATTTCAAGAAAGTCTTGGTTAACATGGTCTACAAATATAAGATTTGTATATGGTATATTTTATAAAAACAACACAAGCAAACCTATTTCCGGCCCAAAAAGCCCAAATCCAAATAAACTTGTATATGCATTTCGAGTTTGAAATTGTTCTTGGGCCTTACAAATACCGGTCTGTTTAGACTTGGGTTTTACAGACTCAGGTCAACTTGGGATGGAGACTCAGGCTCATCCCTTAAATTACAAATCGAGCCTAATCATGAATTGGGCTAAAATCTATCTTCGACCTGCCTGAGCTGCAGCCCTAGAACGAACCTAGACTAAGTTGGCCACCTAAAAGCCTAGATCCATAAATGTGTGTTTGCATGGGAACACCCAATCTCGAGATATTGAAAGTTTAAATCTACGGTTGAGAAGAGATAAAAATGTCTATGTTGAGAAAAGGAGAGGTTAGGATCTTTCTCAGTATTTCAACCTAATAGAATTTGATATGATTCTAAAAGTAAGAGATAAAAGCTAGGATTCCAATCTACCGGAATGTAAGTAGAATAGTAGATTAAGAAAAGGTTGACACAGCATTTTCGAAGGTAAAAAGTATCAAAGGTCCAAATCATGTCACATAATGAGGTTAGATCAAATTGATGAGATAAATAAGTCAAAGATGATGATGATAATGATTTAGAGTCTAGTGACCTATAAAATCAATTAAATAATTTTAAATAAATTAATCTCATTAAATATGAATAGCTACTAGATTTATATTAAGTATTTGTCAAGTATCAACTATAGTTGCTTAAATTAAATGAATAAAATATTAAGTGAAAGTGTGAAACTTAGATTTTATTATTATAGTATTGATAATCTTTAATTTATTTTAATAAAATTACTTTTTGACTGAATTAATGTACTTATTAAAATTAAAGTAGAGTCACGGGAACTAATAAGTGAGTTATGTTAGATTATTGGGATTAAATTAATATACTCATGCAGACCACGGAGTTGTTTCCCGGGAAAAAATGTCATTATCTCAAATCCCAATCTTTCTCCCACCATTTCTCACTCTCGTCGCCCTCTGCAACTTTGCCTTTAGTCAAAAGCAATCTTCCCTTCTTCTTTCTCTCTCTCTCCCACAGGTCTGACCTTTGGCCCTCCAATTCCTTGAAAAAGGCCCAATCTTGACATTATTTTACTAAAATAACCCTCAAATCCCATCTTCCCAACTGTATCGCACTCCCCTCCATTTAATCTTTTTATTCCCTTTTCCCTCTTCTTCCTTCAATGGGTCTCTCTCTATTCTTCTCTCTCTCTTTCTCATCTTGTCTATTCCATTCCCAAAATACCCCTCTTCAAAACTCAATATGCCTTCCAGGCCATTCCCTGCATTTCCCCTTTCTTCTCTTCTTCTCCTTCTTCTTCCAATAAAGTTAGGGTTTTGTTTATTTCTCTGATTATAACTTCTTCAGCTCTCTTCTTGTTTGCTCTCATTCTCTTCTTGTTTTACTTGTGGCATTCTTTCTTCTCCTCAGACCGCCGCTCCCGAACAATCCCATTTGACTCTTCTACCCCTCTCAAGCTCCAGCACTTCTCTTACAAAGACCTCAAGTCCGCCACCAATGGCTTCGATCCATCCAATTCCCTTGGCCGCGGTGGCTCCGGCTCCGTCTTTCGTGGCATCCTCCGCGACGGCAAGTCCGTTGCCGTCAAGAAGCTCGACACCTTCGGACCCACTTCCTCCTCTTCTATGACCGTCGAGCGAGAGTTCCAGAACGAACTGCAGGTAGGGACGTAAAGGGGTTGGATTTGGTGGAATTCAAATTTGGATTTTTTTCTAGTTTTTACATTATTCTCTCTTTTTTCTTTTATATTAGTTACACACATGCCATTCGGGTCAACGTGTTATCAGATTGTATCTATCCATATTCAAATCCGTGTAAAAAATGGATATCACATTAGGAAGCGCATCTGGATCCAAAAATTTGGACGGATTTAAAATTCACAGACAAACCCGTTTATTTTGGATTGGATTTTTCAGAACCTTTCGATTTTGGACTTTTTAATATCCATTTAGATGCCTAATTGCAGGTCCTTGGGGGCCTTCGCTCACCTTTTGTGGTATCCCTTTTGGGTTACTGCTTGGAGAAGCAGAAGCGGCTGTTGGTCTATGAGTACATGCCAAATCGGAGCTTGCAGGAAGTGCTTTTCGGGGAGAAAGGTGTGAATTTGGATTGGGATCGGCGGTTTGGGATCATCCTCGATATCGCCCGTGCTCTTGAGTTTTTGCACCTGGATTGTGACCCACCTGTTATTCATGGTGATATAAAGCCTAGCAATGTGCTTCTTGGATCAGATTATAGGGCAAAGGTTTCAGATTTTGGGCTATCGAGGATTAAAGGGGAGGGTGATTTTGGAGCTGAATTGTTCAGTCAGGAATTGGGCCGGAGTCAGGAGCTGTGGAAAAGCCAGGAACTTTCAGGAAATCTCACAATGGCTGCTGCTTCTACAGATGTAGTGCCAAATTGTGAGGTAGATTTTACTCTTGCATTGCAGGCTTCTTCTTCTAAGAATAGTAGGAAAGACTATGCCATTAGAACACCACATTCACAATCTCATTCGCATTCACATTCGAATTCACATTCACTTCCTGTGATAAATGACAATGCCGCCAATGAGGGTGATATTAAAGATGGTAGATGTAAGGGAAAGGAGGTATCAAACATGTTTGCAATGCCAGATCTTGGAGGGGAAGATTGGAGCAAGTTTGTGCCTTACGATGACGAACTTTGTAGCATTGATCACAGTAAGGAGTTGAGTGTGAGTGCTTCCCCTCCACCTATAGACGATCCATCGACTAATTCAAATTCGAAGCAGTGGGGTAAGGATTGGTGGTGGAGGCAGGATGGCAGTGGTGAGTTGTGCAGTAAAGATTATGTGATGGAATGGATTGGGAGTCAAATCTGCCCATCTAGAAACCCTGATTGGGATGACGACAATAAGAGCTCCCCTAAAAAACCAGACCCGGATATTTTGAACCGGGTAGAGAGATCAGATGGTATGGGGGAAACCCAATTGAGAGAAGTTGGTTTCAACTGTCAGGAGAAGAGTTCCAACAGAAAAGAAGTGAAGGGTGGCAGCAGCAGTTTCAACAGGCGGAACAGGAACATGAAGGAATGGTGGAAAGAAGAGTACTTTGCAGAGATGAGCAAGAAGGGTCACAAGCTGAGGAAACTTGAGGGAAGGTGGAAGAAGAGTTTCAAACGTGTGCATTTTGATCTTGGTCGAAGGTTGAGAATTCGGTCGACCGGTAGTCATGGGGAAGAGAACCACACAGACCATAATCTCAACATGGATATCAGTTTCAGAAAGGGTTGGAAGAAGAAGAAAGACCGGTCTGTCAGTAGTGAGATGTGGAGTGGGGATCTTTTCAGTAGGGAGCTCAGTAGTACTACAAGCATGAGAGGAACCGTCTGCTATGTGGCTCCCGAATATGGTGGGTGTGGATATTTAATGGAGAAGGCCGATATTTACAGTCTCGGAGTTCTTATACTTGTTATCGTGTCAGGGAGAAGGCCTTTGCATGTTCTGTCATCACCCATGAAACTTGAGAAAGCCAACCTAATAAGTTGGTGTAGGCACCTGGCTCATAGAGGCAATATCTTGGAGCTTGTTGATGAGAGGTTAAAGGGAACATATAACAAGGATCAAGCAACTTTGTGTATAAATTTGGCTCTCTTGTGCTTGCAGAGGATGCCGGAATTGCGGCCTGACATGAGTGATATTGTTAAGATGCTGAAGGGGGAGGCAGATCTTCCATTCCTTCCATTTGAATTCTCACCATCTCCACGTTCCAAGCTCTTCAGCAGATCACGGAGAAGACCTGTGATGGATGTGGAGTGACTCTTTAGCTCCTCTTCTTTTACCCATTGTTCCTTACTTAATGCTGAACTTCAATGTACTATAGAAGAGATGGATGCCATATTTGTTCGAACATTTTCCAATGTTGTATTGTATATGAAACTTCGTTTTTTTGGAAGAAATATGATAGAGCTGTTTTTGTAAAAAGAAACAAAAATTAGATGATTTTGCTGCTTCTTTGAGGTAAAAATTAGAAGTTGATGATTTGATATTCAAGTTACTGCAGTCATCGCACTTGATGAAACCACAGTTTTCTGTAAATGTTAAGTTTAGAACTTGTGGTACTGACCTTCATTTTATGAGTGAACATGAGAGTAAATAATAATTCATGAAGAGCAACAGTTGCTAAGCATACCTGAGGCTACAGAGGTCCATGACCAAGATTGAATATCCGATCTCTCAAGAAGAAGAAAAGGTTGTATTTACAATATTGAGTAGTTTGACTGATTTGGGATGTCAAAGTTTCAATAAAACTATGAGCTGCTGATATGCACACAAGAATTCATTCATGTCGATGTCTATAAGAAAAATCATTGTCTTGGGGAATGTTAGAAATTGTTCTTGTCTATGAAATGTGTTGCTGACTGGGTTATGACCAACTGGATGTCTAGGCTTTAATAACATAATTCATGCCTGATGCGCATATAAGAATGTAGTCATCATCAACATGGTCAATCAGTATAATAGCTAATTATGAAAAATATCCCTATAATCAGAAGGTAACCTATGCCAACAGCTTGAAATATGATTTACCACTCATATTTAAAAAAAAATTCATGGTATAAATTGCATGACTTGCAATCTTTGAGTTAAGAATGTGCCCAAGTCTACCATGACTTGCAATCTTTGAGTTGGACTAAGTTCTAATAACAAAGAGGGAGTTAAAACCAAGAAGGAGATCAAATCAGTAGTTGAGGGAGAAAGGTTGATTATGCTTCTTGTTTATCTGCAAACTTACCTACTACTTTCCAAGGTTATGATGAAATATTTCTGCTCGTTGGTTGTGGTTAGGCTATCAGGAGCCCACTTGGGCCATTTCTTGAGTTTTGTCATGATAACCATCAGGCCGTGGCCCATGCATTTTTCTCGAAGTCCAATGAAAGGAAGGCCCAATGGGTCTAAATTTTAAAGTATCGAAATTGGTCTCTGACTTGGTAGGAGCCGAGTTGAATACAAAATTATTCGTAAGGTGAATGACAGAACAAGAGACATAGCCACATCTTAAAATCCTTTGAGTCCACGATGAATATCGATTTAGAATAAGACTAAGTCCTTTATTAACTTGTCTAAATATTAAAATTGACCTACAACATTCACTCATAATCAAAGGTGATAACATTGACCGATAAGATATGTATCAACTTAATTTTTTTTTAAAAAAAAATCAAAATTAATATTGAGTCTCACCAATATGTCAGCTAATATTTGACTATATCGACAAAATATCGACTATGATCGATATTTAAAATATCCAAATCAGTAATTAAAAAAATAGATCAAATTAGATCCAAAGAGAATTTATTACTAGTTATAGCGAAACCAACCGAAGCCCGACCTGGCACGATCCGACCCATTGCATGTGGGTCCCGTAGTCATTATTATGTATTTGCTTAGGATTCCTCTTCTCTTCTTTTAATGGGTGTGGCGGGAATTGGAAGATGCTAACCCATTTTTCTGCTTTTGTCGTACCTTTTACAAATTAAAAGAATCTCATCTCTCTCCGCTGTCGGTGCTTGTTTTCTAAGTAGAATGACACCTCTCAATTCTTATCGTGGAAGCATTATCTCTCATCCATTGTTCTCATTTTTTTTTCTCCTTTTTTTTTTTTTCAAGCCAACAACCAAAAGTAAAAGAGACGCTTTCTGTACAGTTGTTTTCTCCATCATGCGTTCATCAGACTTTACCCCCAATTTAATTTCAATCCACCACACCACTATTGAAACCACAAGTTATTCTTTCAGACCTATTGAATCCACCACTACTTGAATCCATCACCATTGAAAGCTCACCCCTTGGGTTTGGACCTAACCTGAGCTTGCATGAAACAATTGAAGAAGTTTGGGTTCAAAGTTTATCTTGGATTAGGTCAGCCTCATTCTGGACCCAAAATATTAAAGGGTCTGAGCCAGGCCTAAGTACTTTTCTTTTGTTTCTTTTTTTTAGATTTACGTGTGAAAAATTAGACACAATCTTAAGTACTTAAAAACCCAAGTTGTCTTGAAAGCCCAAAATTTAGGTATTATATTTAAAATCTAATTTATGATTTCATAGAATAATAGGAAAAGGTTTCCACTTTTTGTCCAACAAGACCTAGCATAGATAAAACCACAAATACATTTCAGGTTTCAAATCGGGCTCAAGTCCAACAAATACCATTTGGCCCAGGCATGGGCTCGGGCCCTTTAACTGTAATTTAACAGCTCGTTTACATTTTAGTCCTTTACCAAAATAGCCTTTTGCGGGTCAAGCACACCCCCATTCTTGGGTGGACTATGGGGGTCTAGAAGCTTGATCCGGCTTTGACCCATAGCTAGATTACTAAAAATGGATGTCCTTGGGCCATTGTTCCATAAATAGCTGGGCCCCGGGTTTCTAGATTGGAAGACAGATATTTGTGACCATTTTTTATATTGGAGGAGGATCAATGGGCCAAAGGTTTTAGGGCCTTGAAGATTGGAATTGAAGACATCATTCTCCCCTAGTTGTTCTCTTGGAATGGATGACATAACAGGCTTCTTAATGGGCCAACTGTTTTTCGCAGAAATATTGTCCCATTTTGGGCCCATATATAATTTTGAATAGATCAATTTCGGCTAAAATGGGCTAATATTGCCATTTGGCTTGAAATTTTAGCTCTGTTAGAAAATGGATTTTTCTGTAAAAGTCCAATATGTTATAAAATTTATATCTTAACTATTATTTTTTTTGAGCGGAATATCTTAACTATTATCTGCCCTATCCATTCCAATACATTATCAATTGTGAGCTAGATCACTAACTTTTCATAAAAGCTCATATATTATATAGTAAGAATGAGTTGTTTCTATAATCTGCCCTTAATAGAAAGTATAATATTCTCTCTGTTCCAAATTAGTTGTCTTATATGAATTTTGGAATTGTTTCAAAATAGTTGTCTCATTTATATTATAGTAGTATAAAAGTGTGTTGAAAATAGATGAGATCATATAGAGTGCTGCTAGCCTTAAAAATAGAGTTTCTTAAAAAATACAAATATTTTCAAATGAGACAATTAAAATGGGACGGAGGGAGTAAAATTCAATTTAAAAAGGAGAACATTATTACGTATAATTTTAAGGGTTTCAAAGTTCTAAGGATCAATTCAAATTGAATTTTAATATATTATGAGAATAGTGACTGGTGTTATAAAACACAAGTGCTCAAATCAAATTAATAACAATGAGTAAAAGAAAAAAAAAACTGATTAATATTACTCTCTCATTCAATAACTAACTCTATCATTCAAAAAAAAAAAAAAACTGATTAATATAAATATTACTATTTATGTGTCAATTTAATTGTCTTATATGGATTTTAAGCTTGTTTCATTTATATTGAAGTAGCATAAAGTGTTTTGAAAATATATGAGATGATATTTAGTGAATTCTTTAAAAATACAAATATTTCAAAAAAAATTAAAATAGAATGAAAAGTATAAAAAAATCATTGTTCTTCCCTTCATTTTCACTACTTAACAAAGTGATTCCCCCCACACAATCCAACCCCCACCACCAACCCGTGCTACAAATTTCTCTCACAAGGGCCAAAAGAATATTTTTAGCTTTGTGAGGAAGGTGTGAATATGTAATATTTATAATATAAAAAGGATATATATATAAAATCATAAACGACAAGAGGGTTTCATCAAAAGCTTGTGTGGGGGCCACACTTTCTTAAAAAAATCAGCTCTTTTCCACCTCACAGTTAAGTATGACAGTGGAATTTTCTGGTGTGACCAACAAAGACATTTCAGATTAAGGAAAGCAAGAGTTTCCATTTTAAAATATAGTTTTAGAGACTAAAAGTTTCAACCATAAAAAATTTAATCCAATGTAAGTATATGTTGAAATGAGGTCAATTAGTTAAGTAGCTATTTATAATATTATAATGAATATGAGAAAGAACATAATGTAAATATGAACGTAATAAGAACTTAGTCATAATGTATAATTTCTCTCATTTGCTTGGAGGAGATATGAAGATAATTCTTTTTGACAATGTAACCTTATTATTTATTTTAAAATTTGCATATTTCAAGATTTATATTTTAAGATTTGTTTTTAATAGAGAGAAAGATGCACAACATGGCACCAAACAATTAATAACTAAATGAATAAACAAACAAATAAATAAAGAATATACTCACTGATTGATACAGAGAAAATCTCACAACAGAAGTCAATATAACAAAAAAATACCCCCCCAACCCAAACCCCAACCACAGAATGAAATTGTAATATCTATTTGATTATGAAATGTTTCAAAGAACCATCCCAACCAGAGCCATTAAACCACCTATGACTACTACTAAGCCACTTCCCTTCAGACCGGTGGCGCCGCTCGTCGGAGCAATTGCTGGTCCCTCGAACTCCATCGGAGAAGGTGCTGGAGAAATGCCATATAACCCGATTCTCTTTCTTGGTGACATCACGACCACAATCAGCTTCTCACCCTTCTCACAGTGCCCCTTTGTTCCACTGATAAAATACAACGGTCCAGATTTCTCAAGCCTCACCGTCACATTCCCATCATCGTGTGCTGCGATCGGATTTGATGCGTTGCAGCTCAGGTAATCCACTCTGCTCACTTGCAGTACAGAATCTTTCTCACCATCGAATTCCCAAACTGCAATGAGGAGGGAAGGAATTAATTATGTCTAGTGCTAGTAAACCAAACTGTTAATTTTGGATAGTGGATTTTAGATTTCCATGGGAATTATGGTTGTAAGCTGTTTTTCCTAGAAAACAACATCTATCAATCAAAGAGACCCAAAGAAAATGACCCAATATTTGAGAAAGGACTAGAATGAATGTTTTTGAAACTGAATTGTTAATCAAACCAAAGGACCGTTTTGAACCACGATGTGAACATAAATCTCAATAACATGTACATTGTTATATTTAAAAATAAATTGTAGAAAGGTATAAAAATGTAAAATCACAATACAGCAATATAAAATGAGGTCTTGAGTGAAGAAGAGGAGAAAAAATATGGTAAATAAAAATCAAAAGTTTTTTTCCTTTAAGCAAAGCAAACTGTGTAAGAAACTAGACTGTCTCATAACGATTCAGGTCCAATTAGGTCGAGCCAGACAGTTGAGTTCAATTTTAAAACATTGGTAGATAATTCAGATAGAGAAATTTCCAAAATGAAGTGGAACTGATGTTAGGGAGATGACCCAGATGGCAAAATCTTACCGAGCGAATCCCCGATTTGGAACCGGTTTTCTTCAGCCCATTTATTTAGAGAATCTGATGGAGAGGATGGGATTTGCCATGCATCAGTCTTCCCCCCAACTATGAAGAATTTGGCTTCTGAGAGTGTCAAGAGAAGCGAAGCGAAGACAAGAGACCAAAGAAGAGCTCTTGAGAAATCCATGGATTGGGAAAGAAAAGGAGTTTGGATTTCTTTGTTTATTGAATTTTGTTGTAGAAACGAAAGAATGAGAATAGCTGACGGAGACTGATGTGTACTGAGAGCTTTGGAACGTTTCTCCGGTATTTAAAGTACGGTAAAGAGAGAACTAGCCGTTGGAGAAGATAGTTTGTTTCCTAATTTGACACGTGGAATCTACTTTTCACCAGGTGTACTTTTTCGGATACTTTTTCAACGGTCAAATTAGAGAAGGTGAAGTCGAGGCCAGTCCTCACCAGCAAATTTCTAAATGGGTGCCCATTCTTTTTTTAAGACACAAATTTTACAAATTTTAGTAAACTTTTCATTTTACCTTCATCTATTTGTACGAATTTTTATAGATTTTCAGAAATTGATTTACTCCATCGGTGCATCAAACCGAATCACTTGGAAATAGAAATTTGATGAAAGTGATCCGGACGGTGCATCAATTTAAACTTTTTCATATCTCAAGAAATCGGTGCATTGACCGGATCGCTTTCCTCAAATTTCCATTTCCAAGTGATCCGGTCTGGTGCACCGATTTAGTAAACCAATTTCTAAAAGTCCACTAAAATCCGTACGGACGGATGTGGCAAAATGAGAAATTCAGAAAACTCGTATCTCTTAAAAGAATTTTCCCGTTTTAAGATGGCCACTCTATGAAATTTTAGTTGAAGTTTCTTTAATATCAATGTTGGTTAAAATTATATGTAGTTTTTTAAAAGGAATAATCTTATGCACTCATTTTAAAATAAAAATGACAGCAAATGATAGACATTCGAGATATGTAGAATACATTTATTAAAAACTATAACTCATTTATTAAATTTTAAATATAAAAATAATAAAACTATTTGATTCACCAATTGATTATAAAAATTAAGACACTTTCTTATTTAATTTCATTGGTGGGTCTACTAATTTTATTTACAGTGGTTGAGTTCTTGATTGATTTTCTTGATTTGATTTAGTCCCAAGGATAGGTATTTGGGATATCTCAACTCAGGTCAAGTCAGTTCCAAATTTAAAAATATGAGTCTAGGTCGGGTCATCACAAACCGTCATCCAAGTACCAATTAAGTGTTGTGATCAAGACTGTTTTTCAATTATGTGAGATTGGATTTTGGAATTCTATTTTTCTATCCTATGCTATATGAAGCCCAAGACTATTAATAGAGCCCGCTTATCATCTCAGACAGCATAATACTTCAAAAACTCGTCTAACGAAAATCAATGGGCTTCACAGGTCTTCTTAAGAGCCCAAGTTTGCCTAATTAGGCTAAAAAATGAATCCAAGCTAGGTCCATCTGTAAAATATATATGTTCAAGCCTGTTTGTTTATGATTAGTCCCAATTGTACTCAAGCCATGAATGAGTGCCCATCTAGGGTAGACTTGGGCCAACTTCAGCCGTCTCACTAGTATATTGCTCAGATTGCACCTTTGAGTCGAAACACTAAAATAGGACTTGAGAATTGGGATGCAAATAACATCATAGGGGTCGAAATATCAGCCGATACATATCGTATCGGCCAATATATATCGGTTTAGAGTGCTTTATATCGGCCGATATTTAGAAAAAAAAAGAAGGAAAGAGAAAAATATCGGCCGATACCGATTTTTGTACCCCTGACATCAACAGTGTTCCATGTCCATCCCTTCTTTTCCTCTACAATCGAATAATGGGACCTGTTACTGTCATATTTTACATATGCAAAACTTCAGTCTCACACGTCTAGAATGCTGTTTGTCATTTGAAAATGATATTTTTCCATTTTGTCACTAAATTTCTTAGTGGAAAATGGAAAATAGATCTCTTCCTGCACATTTCAGTGAGGCCCAGTGAAAAAAAAATATGGAACATGCAAATGGTGGAAAATGGAGGCCCAGTGCCTATCAATGCTGTGTTAGATGCGTTGAGTACACTAAATAACTCATTCTTCATGGATTTTTTTCATCCATGCAAATTTGTGCAATGTCCTCTTTATATAAATTTCATGAATTCTAGATATTGTGTATATTCTCAATTCATCATCTCAAGAAGTTTCTCCGTAAGACCGCTCATACAGGCAGCACCTTCCGCGGTTGTATCAATTCTATAATTTTTTAATTAATATTTGTTTTTTACCATCCAAGAAAGGCATAATCATTTGTACTATAAACTCTATTGTATGTATACTTTTAACTATAAGATATTATCAACATCAAAGTCATTTTATTGAATAAGTTGCTTGCATATTTAATGCCCATTAACAAGCCAATTCGATTTTCATAATTGTGGACCAATATTGGATACGGTCAAAGTAGTATAGATTATTGATGGATCTAATCAATAATGATACTGAGCCCAGCCTATGGGGTGGGTTATTCGTATATGCAAGCCCATTTGATTGTGATGGGCTCAAGCAGGGCTTAGACTCATTTAGGCCTATGAACAGGCCCACATTTGGTGAGGAGCAGGGTAAGAAAGGAGATTTATAGTAATCAAACGTTTTCCCGGTTCTTTCTCATATGATATAAAAGTAGAGATCATTTTCTAACAGAAAGATATTGTACATCATTTTTTTTCTTCTAACGAGTTAGTTCTCTGATGGTTCTATCTTTATACTGTGCATTGAATTATACTCTTTAACACTAATGTGGCAAGATACAATTCAATTGATTGGCGTTTAAAAGCTAAAAATGATATTCAAGCAAAGTTGTAACAATGGTCCAATTTCAAGATATGTTTCTCATATAATGCTTCATCAATATAATAATTCCAAATTCATGTAGCGCTTTGACAGAGGGACAACCAAATGATATTTGAAAAAAATATGAAATCACAGTTAAAAAGGGATGTCAGAGAGAGAGAGAGAGAGAGTGTTATAACAATGATCCAATTTCAAGATTTTTTTTTTTTAATATGATATTTCATCAATATAATAATTACAAATTTATCTAGCATTTTGATAGAGGCACAATCAAATGATTCAACCAAATGATATTTGAAAAAGATGAAATGATAATTAAAAAGGTGTGGTGTCTGTGAGAGAGAGAGATGCCCTGCCCCACTTAAAAAATACAAGCTTTGTTGAAATTAAACTCAACCCGCAGCCATGGATTTGGGCAAGTGATAAATTGCAGCTATGGATTGTCCTTCAAATGAATGAACAGCAATTCAACAGCTCAAATAATGTGAAGTGGGAGACTGAGGTTTTTGAACATGGCCATGTATGTATCATTTGCATTGAACTATCTCAAGTAGAAGAATAAAGATTTGTAATCCTTGCAGCAGCCGCTTTGAGTATTTTGATTTGGATTACGAATAGACAGGAATCTTGTTGGGTGACATATGTTCCATCAACTGAAATCATCATCATTGACTGCACACAAACTACTCAATTTTGTTGAGTCAGGGTAGAGACGACACAAAAATATCCAAATTTGATGATGCTCAAAATGCCCAGAAGAACCGATGTCAAACAATTCAGCAAACTATACAAATTTCAACTTGGGGTTCATCCAAATGCACCCTTCCAATACTTGGAGTAAGGATGAAGAATCTATCCAACTTCCCATCATACTTTGGCCAATCAACAAAAAGTCATAGAAGATGAGATTCAACTGTGTCTCAAATTTCCACCTCTTCACTATCTCAAATGCCTAATCATTTCCTTGATCACTTCTTCTCCATGCTGCATCTTGTTTTCCTGTGTCTCATTTCTCAATTGAACATGCATTCTTTTTTGTTCTCCGTGTTTTTGTGCTTGATGCTTTACCTTCTCCAAACACTCCCTGGTTATCTCCCTTTTTACACCTCCTTTCCCTTCTCCATTACTTCTATTACAGGCTTCCAACTCCTTCAAGAGCTTCTCCAGTTTAGGATCACAGGCAAAGCCCCTAGATTTCATCTCATCAAAAAATTCCCTGGCCTTTTTATCCCACCCACATGTTATCAGTCCTTGTATTAATGCGACATAATGTTCAGAGTCAGGGTCTACATTATACTTCTTCATTTCGACCATATTTTCAAAGCTTTCTCAGGTAGGCTCCACCTGGAGAACTTATAGAGAAGCAGGAGAAAAGTTGACCTGTTTGGGCCACATGCTACTTCTTTCATTCTGTTGATCAGTTTCAACGTTCCTGCCATATTTTCCACCTCGGCAAGTGCATGGTAGGTTCCAATAGTTGGATCAACTCCCTTCTTCATCATCTCATCCAATACCATTCGTGCCTCTCAAGCTTTTGTGCTTCACACAAAGGATAAATGATGGAATTGTATGTGTCTGCATCTGGATTTAGACCCTTCTCAATGATCATATCAAAAAGATTCTGGGCTTCCTTTATACAATTTTCTTTTGCAAGTACATATATAAGAGAATTGTAGACTACTAGGGAAGGAACCCAACCCTTTCTCTTCATTTCTTCATAAAGTCTCAACGAATCAAAAAGATTGCCAACCTTTGAGAAGCAGCAAATCATATGGGTATAAGAATTGGCATTGGGAGTTATGCAACAATTCACATTTCTCTCCATACTCTCTTTGCTTCCACAACATCAACGATTATGTTACACCACCCATTTAAAATTATGTTGAAGCTCTCTGTTTCCAGTGGGAAAAGCTTCTTGTCCATGAGCATCAATTCTTCAGCCTCCTCAATATTCTTATGCTTACACAGGGCATGGAGAAGGGTATAGAATGCTGTAGAGTCTGCAGTTATTTTAAACTTATCCATAGCTTTGAATGTTTTGATGGCTTTGCCTGCATCATTTGCAGCTGCATACCTATATAACCCTCAAAAGAACCAAAATAAACCAAAAAGAGTTCAGTGATTTAAGTTGAACTAAAATAAACTGGGTCCACTGAAATAAAAATATAAAACCATCAATGCCAACTGAAGGAAAATCAACTGAAGCCACCGAGGATACCACAAAGCATCATACAATGCTTGACCAATTTTTTTTTTTCCCTAACAAGTATTTGAGTCCATGATATAAGCTGTGGAACTTGTGTCACTTGTAGCACAATGAATTGTGACTATTTTTCTATTATACTCGATTTAGATTGGGAAAATCATATGGATTTTATGAAACCATGTGCCATGACTTGAATCCATAGAGCCTATTTCTGATAGCAGTTGACAATTGAATCCAATTTTCCATTCTTTTTGTTATCACAATGGCGCGAGAAGTTCCAGCCCAAGTTGTTCAGGAACAGTGGTCTTGAGTTTCTTGACCCTTTGCCTTTGTGATAAACCGAGTCTAAGGGGGCAGGAGAGAGATATACAACTCAGAGGTAGAGTGTCACCTTGGCATGGTGGAAGGTTCCACAATCTATCCAATCAGATGATTCTATTCTCCTGATAAAATCTGGTGCTTACAACCAACCAATGACATTTAAAGAGTCCAATTACAATAATCCAATGAAAAGATTCTTGATGCAGCTCCTAGTCACCACAGAGCCAGCTACACAGACAGTTTAGGTCACCAAGACTTTGCACCCTATATTTCTTGTATTAGAAATCAGATAAAGGTTAAAGGAGAAGGTACTAGCAAGGGAAGACCATGAAAGACTTGGATTGATGCAGTAAGAAAGGTTATGACTGATTATGTACAGGAAAAAATCTAACTTGGAGCTGACCCTAGATAAATGGAATAAATGACTATCACACAATGATAGATATTAGGTAACGATAAGAAGAAGCTCACCTCTTTATCATGATCAACAGCGCTTCACGGGTAGCCACCGCCGACTGATGCATGTCCGCAACAAATGCCATGCGATGTCAAATCTCCTTTGCTTACCCAATATCCAAACCATCAAATTCCAAGCTTTTAAGCTGTTGGAACTGCATTTCTCAGCCCAACTGAAAGCCAAAAAGGCCAATTTCCAATCCTTCCTCAATTTCCACATTGCAGCATAGACCAAGCTGCTCGTGGGTTGGATGCCAGATTCTTGAAGGAAAGCCATGGCAGCTTCATCTGAGGAGAATTTCTTCGTTTGATTGAGAATGTGAAGGATCTCATCAAGGTCAGAAGAGTCCTTAGAACTGGAGGGTTTGGTGTCATCATATTCTTCAAAATCACTGGTTTCATAGAAATAGTGATTGGGAGAGGACTCAAGAGAAGACAAAAGTTGTTTTGGGAGGTGGGTTTTCAGAGTTGTAGAGGAATAGAAGATGGGTGGTAGTATAAGAGAGGGAGGAGGGAGAGGGGGGTGAAGGATAGGGTGTAGGATAAGAGACAAGTGGATAGGATATGTAGTTTTTAGTCTTTTACCGAGGTTGATGAGAAAGGCCATGATTAATCCACCAGGATTGGAAGAAGATACTCGGGTGTTTATTGGTTGTACTGTTTCTTTGTTTCATTTGGTTTCATAGCAATTGCACCAAGTTGAGAAGAGGTCAGAATTTGAATTGAATGGTGGACTTCTCTGCTATTTCTTGGATGGGAGAGCGAAAAAAGAATGGAATGTGGAAACAAGTTCTATGGTATAGTGCTGTACCATATGCCAATGCCTTAAATAGATTGTTGGTCTCCTTGAATTATCTAATTCCTGCCAACAAGATTCTTTGTTTAGGCATATGCCAGATTTCTATATAAAAATAAAAATAAAAATAAACTTTCATTTGAATGAATGTGGGGAAAAAAAGTCATAAATATGAAATATAATTTACAAAGCATTTGTCCCCATAGTCATTTGCAACCTTATTATTATTATAAGCATAAATCTTTCTCATAAAAACTTCTCAATTAGAAAAATGAAAAAGCATTGTGCTTATATTAAGATCGATGTATGGAGAAATATTAAAAAATAAAATTAGAAATTACTGCATTAAGGAACTTAAAGGTAGCCAAAATGGATGAGAAAATGAGGAAACTATGTTTAAAATTGCTCTGGTGCATACTCAGAAGACCAGAAACCACCACTGTATGAAGAATTTAAATATTGCATTTTGAAGGTACTGACACCCCCTTACAGACTTGGATTGAAGTAATAAGAAAAAACGTGTTAGACTATAGAATGACATGATATATAATTTTCAATAGGGTAGAATGGGAACATAAAACTATAAAGGCAGACCTCAGATGGAAACGATGGCAAGCAAATCAAGTCTAACCATACTGAAAGATCCAAAACCTAAGAACCAAATGAGTGAAAGTCTATGAATTAAACAATCCAAGACTTATGAACTAAGTGAACAAAAACCCAGTGACTGCAAAATGTTATCCAACAAACTAGGTCATCACCTTCTTCTAAAAGGGAGAAATCCTGTGAGCAAAGAACAGCGGTTTGCCAACGTCACATGGTAGCGGAAAAATTCTATTTGGTTTCCATGTTGTTGCATGTTCAAGGTGGCACTAGTGTAAATTTTGAGCAATCCTAAAAAGGGTTGCATAACTTTTTTAGGAGCAGAGCTAGAGAGAGTGAGCGAGTTCATATCCATGCTTAGGGAGAATAACTAGTCCAAAATTGGATAGAGAACCATATGGAGACTGCATGGATGGATGAGATGTGTAAGGATAACATCATAGGGGATGGTTCAAGTCTCATCTACACCTGCATCATTCCAGCCTCATTAGATGAACCAAAAAAAACAGGGAAAAAGAGGCCTATGGTAGTAAAATAAAAAAAATTGAGGATCAAAGTTACAAGGTATGATGTTCAGAGGATGGATTTAAAACTGCATTCATCCACCGTTCATGTGGCCCCCTACACAACAAACTCTTCCATGTGACCCCCCAACAAATTTTAGGATCACTCTCCCTGATAATTCTCCTAATTGAATGGTGATGCCTGACTGTGATCTCTTTGCTCTAGATCTGCAAAGACATGGATTTTAGAGGCTTTTCCAATAGATTTTCAAAGAGACCCTTGATCCCCTAAAATAGCTCATCTAGCTTCTTGAACTTCCCAAAAGAGAGATTAGCAATATGTCTTTAGTCTTTACTGTTAGGACCTTTTTTCTTTTGTGCTTGTAGTTGATCCTATACAGCTTGGATCTTTCTATATGTTTTTCTATGTAAGCATTTCTTATTGGTAATGAAGTATCTTTTATCATAATGAAGAAGTAAGCATTGGCTATTTGCGTTTCTCCCTAGCGTATAGTTTTACTAGTCTATCCAAGTTCAGCTCACTGTAACTCAGGTGAGATAGTGGTTGTCCTGAGACTAGCTTGTTATTTTTTTTTTAAATAACAAAATAATAATGACTAAATGTGAGCTATAAAAGGAGAGATCACAGTCTGCCTAGGAGACTCCCATCATTTTCTTGGACTTGGAACTCATAGTTAGTTGCATCAAAAACCCTACTGGGGATGCCTAAGATTCCCTAATTAAGGAGATTGTTCATTAATTTTTCAACTAGATCACACATGTTTGAATGGGATATATGGAAAATGATAGGACAGTTTGCAAAATCACGTCATCCCAGTCTTGTGATTTCGGTTATGGAATATCTGAATGCACCATGCCATTGGAATCTCATGGGCAATGATCCATCTGACAAAGTTCAGAATATATAGAGGAGTTTCCCAAGTGTACCTGTGTATTCTACAGCATTTTCCACTCAACCAAGTGGGCCTCAGCCCATGTTAGATGGCCAATGTAGAAAATGGCCACCTCAGACCCTTCTAAAGTTCCTCTATTTGCACCAAGAAGACTCTGCAGTATCTATAGTTAAGGAAACTACCCAATAGTTATTGGTTAGGTACCATACAGTGAAATGAGATGTGTTGGAGAATGGATACCACATGTTTAGGCAATAAGTCAAGTTTCATCCCTTCCAATTATCCATGTTTTTCAGTTCTGGTTATCACAAGTCTGACTACTTTCATATATTGAATTGATCTTAAATGGTGTGGATGTGGCGCATGCATCTCAACAACCAAGTTAGGTTCAGCCCACATTAGATGGCCAGTCTCCTCAAGAAGAAGACTGTGTCCCAATACCAATGTTCTAAAAATCTAACCGTTGGTTGAACTAATTTTTTTTTCATGGTTTGGTCTTAAAAAGGCTCAACCTGAGGGTGAAACTGCTTGAACTGTAATTTGGCATAGCATCAAACACAAGATAATTTATTACTGTTAAGGTTAAATAGCAAAAATATTATGAAAAAAATGTAAAATCAAATCACAACTATAATATAATAATAGTACTTATGGAAGATTGACATTTTTAGAGAAAAAAAAAAATAGAAAAATAAATGAGTATTATAGTAGTTCTTAGACAAAGCTAACCTTCCTAAGAACCAACATTTTAAAAGGCTGGTTTAGGACAAATAGGGTTGAAACACACGGTTGGGTTCAGTTCTGAAAATACTGTCCATTACTATAGTTCAAAAATTTGAAAAAAGTTTGGCAAGTTGGTCGGAGTTGATTCAACTCGATAGAATTCTGAGTGGCCTGAGTCAATAATTGTACCGAGTTTTTATGAATCTGAGTGGAAACTTGTCCAAAGTTCTGAGCTTTTGAGTTTTCGAACTTTTCCCCCTACCACTCCACTTTTTCCCTCAATGTCTTTCGGTAGAGGAAATCGGTAAAATGGGTACTATATCCAAAAGTTTCTCACAGACATTTCTTCAAGCAGAATTGGGTGAGATATTCTGACCTCAGTTCCAGCAGAAACTCATGGTTGCTCTTTCTGGAAGATGGCAAGGGCGCAGTCGAGCTGTCGGAGCCTGTGTGAAGGACTTTGAATTCCATAAGAATCAGTAAAAAAGTTACTGAAAATCGATGAAAGTTGGCGACTCTGAGTCGTACCTTCATCACCCAAATCTGAGCCAGTAGTGAACTCACATTCGATCCATTTTTTATTCTGGACGTACTGAATTTCTACCTGTTATTATAAAATTGTTAGAAAAATAGACATATGCACATGAATATGGACACAAACTTTGATAAAAAAAAAATATTAAATGCATACCTAATTATGCTGGCAAAGAAATGAAAATGTCCTGGCATACATGAAAGTATGTGGGTAGATAAGAGCAGGTGGTCCAGTAGATTTTGTGTAAAGAAAAGTCTAGATACTCTCACCGTTATTATTTGAAATTGAGACTCATCCGATAATTAAAGAAATTAGGTGATTGAATAACATATTAACTCACAGATCAAGGTAAAATTATTAGAGGAATACTTTTACTTATAATATTTAATTTAAGATTGAAGATGCATCAAACGATTGCTAATTAAAATTGAATATACATCTTAGAAGAATATAATATTTTCAGTTGTTTGAGTTTATAATTAAATACACTTAAGTTGACAAATTTATTTTGGTTTTGTTGATGATAAAATAAAAACTCTAGAAAAATAATTTATTCATCATGACTGATATTTAAATGAGTCTTAGACTTTACGTAGTAAGTGTGCATGAAGTCTCAATCTCAACTGATCATCTAGTATTTTTATTTTAAAATTTTAAAAATCAATAACTTATATTCTTTGAAATTAAAATTACATAAAAAAAAAAAGCATCCATATATGTGTACATATTCTATCACATAGTTAGTTAGGGAGAAGAACTGATTAAGAATTTAAGATTGTTAAGCATGTTTTGGTGGGATAATTGTTGACATTGTATTCCTAATCGAAGTATAGTTGCACCCAAATCTTACCTGCTATGGAAATAAAGCAAAGATAAAAACCAAATCACATTTAATGTATGACCAATTCCCACAAGTTTCCAAACACACATAATTAGAATAGTCACATCCATACCTACAAAATTTATGATGATGTATGTCTGGCCCATGTCAAAATAAATCTAGAGTGAAAATTCCAAAAGTGGTAGCTGAACCTACA
Source organism: Chimonanthus praecox (assembly GCA_022113865.1). Classification (NCBI taxonomy): domain Eukaryota; kingdom Viridiplantae; phylum Streptophyta; class Magnoliopsida; order Laurales; family Calycanthaceae; genus Chimonanthus; species Chimonanthus praecox. The sequence goes on along the minus strand of CM039091.1, from coordinate 63,344,248 downwards.
TTGGCACTTGGATTAGCATTACAATTGGTTAGGAACAAAAGTCAATCTATTGTACAAAATAAAATAAAATACATCACCTGCATCTTATTATACATGGAGGTCACTGAATAAGATGGCGATTGATTCGTTGGAGATGCCTTTCTTGAACAAGAGTGAAAAATCTTGAATTTTATAGGCTGAGATATCTCGATCGATATAATTATTATGGGAGAGAATGATACGTATTTGTGTTTTACTTCTCTTCTTGAATATGTGCATCACTAAAAGATAATTTTAATTTTTTTTTTAAACTTTATTATATTTAAAAAATGATTTAATTAATTCAATCAAAATTACTTTTATAACCAACATATTTAAAAAAAAAAACCGTTCAAATGGATCCATCGTTGCCCCATTTATTGGGTCTCTTGTTTTGGTGTCCATGCATTACCATGTATGTACACTAGTGTGTCGGTGATCGCTTCATATAAATCAGTTGGAAAGGTGCACATGGTAATAATGTATGCAGCTAGGCTGAGAGTTCTGGTAGTTTTCCTGTAGAAGAGTCTATTACAAAAGTCTATGTTTATTTATAGTCTACAAAAAACTCACTTTGATTAAATTAATTAAATCATATTTTTAACTTATTTAAAATTTTATCATTTTAAATATTTTTTATTCCTAATTTTGTAGTCTTTAAAAGTAATTAATCAAAATGATTTTGATAGTTGATTTTGGTGGGCTATGTATTTAAACAGAGACTTTTTAACGGACCCAATCTGTGCCTAAAATGGTGGGCTCCGCACCTAAGTTTAAGCTCTCTAAAATGTGATCATTTTAAATTATGTTTTAATCATTAAACTTTATTCACTTTATAAACATGAGCTCTACCGATTTGATCAAGACGGTTTTGGACGGGCCATTACTCAAACCAAGACCTTCTCGTGGACCCATCAACATCACAAGTACTGGCCCCAACTCCTAAGCATAATCTGTTCAAATTTTAATATTTTAAATTACCTTTTAATGTCTAAACTTCCACTTGATAGAAGTAATTTTTAATGAGCTATATAATTAAACAAAGACCTTCCCAACAAATCCTCAGCAAGCCATAAGGTGGAGAATATTGATATTTAATCGATAATGATAATGATAATGTCAATGTCCCAAAGTTTCTTTGTAAATATCGAGAATATTTGGAGTCAGTTTCTTCAAAGTTTGGTATATTTGGAGTCATTTCTCTATTTACGTTTATCAATAAAAGAATTAATTGTTGGATACTTAATAATGAGGACTATAAAATGTCTAGCATTTTATTTTTAAAGATTAAAAAATTATAAAATTATTTATAATGAATGCTCAATCATATCGAATGAACATCAATATTAGCGGTTTAAATTTATCGTCAATCAAGCCTCAAGTGAAGTCCATAAATCTCTGTATTCAAAGGCTAAAATTTGAATTGAGTTTAATAAATCCAACCCAATTCATATCAGAATTTATTAAACTCGACCCGATCTGACCCAAATTGCTAACCCTAATTACTCAACCTGACTTGATCTGATTTTCTACTTGAGTCAATCCAAGTGTTGTTTTTTAATTTGCTGAACTTAAGTTAAATCGGATCAGATTAATTTTAAAATTTTCAACCCAACGTGACTCGAGTTTTATCCAGATTTTTATTTTCCCAACTTGACCCCACTCGAAATACACAAATACATAACCCAAACCCATTGATTTCTCGGGTCAGATCAGGTTAAAATCCGACCCAAATTTCATCGGATTGTATTGGTACAAAACTACAAATACATTGCAACCTCTCTCTCTCGTACACATATGGTCCAGATATAGGAATGTGTCCACATCTAGACTTGAAATCGTTGTAACGAAAATTGGCCACGTATGTTATTCAACTCTTTATAAGAACTGAATCCTCTCTTCCATGCATTAGAGAGAGTTGTGTTTGAGAGTGCAATGGCAAGGATCTACTACTGGTTCTTGCTTCTCTTCTTCTCTTTGTTTGGTGCCACCGATTGCAGGCCACGCGGACAGGTGCTCGATCGGATATCGGCGCTCCCTGGACAGCCAAATGTGAAATTCAAGCAGTATTCTGGATATGTTACTGTGAATCAGCAACACGGTCGAGCTCTCTTCTACTGGCTCACTGAAGCTAATCTTGGTTCAGATGGGAAACCTTTGGTTCTTTGGCTCAATGGAGGTTGGTTTGCTACTTTGCTTGCTTTTGGAAACTCATTTACTGTATTATCTTGATGGGTTTATTTTTTTACTCCTTCAGATAGCTGGGGCAGTCTTTAGGAAAAAAATTGAATATTTGAACGAATAAAGATCAGAAACGTGCTGGCCTCTGTAAAGTAAAAAAAGAACGTATAATGTTGAGAAAATATAACTGCATTAATGGCACTTTAAATAATTAAATAAAAATATAATATTTTAATTAGATTTTAAGAGGAAAAATGTGATACAATATTTTAGTCATTTAAGAAAACAATGGTAAAAAGTTTTTAAAGAGTCCACGAAGAATGAGTTCAAGTGTAAGATAGATGCGACTAGAGGTCCGAATATCGGTTGATACGAATCGTATCGGCAGATATGTCGATGTCTCAGCCGCATTATATCGGCCGATATCAGCCATTTTTGTAAAAAAAAAAATTAAGGAGAGATAAAAATATCGGCTGATATATCGAACGAGACCGTTTTTTCGACCCCTCATGCGAGTTTCTCACGATTGATCTATCTAACAGTGGAACCACTAGTTTGATGAATGAGGGATTTGATTCATGTCAAAAGGTTTAGAATTTATGTATATACGATATATACTATAGTCAATATTGACATTAATTGCTACGGTACTCAAAATTGGAGAATCATGGAATTAGTCTTCTCTAGATTCATTTTTTTTTCCCTTTTGGGGAGGTAGGTAGGGAACTAACAAATATAAATCTGTGACTTAATTTAGATAAGCAGGCCATTAATCTCCTCCAAAATCAATTGATTATGAATGCATTGATTTGTTAGAGCTTTAATATTTGGTGCAGGTCCAGGTTGTTCTTCCATTGCATTTGGGGCATCAGAGGAAATTGGGCCATTCAGGATCAACAAGACTGGTTCATCTGTCTACCTCAATAAATACTCATGGAATGGAGGTAAATGCCAGGAAATTTTTGAAGTTCACTTTTCTTTCCACCGATATTTTAAAAATTCAATTCAATCTTATAATTTGGTTAGATTTGAACTAATTTCTAAAACAGTCTGGTACGTAAAAAAACTACTGTAATTTTTTAATTTTATTTCTCTATTCTTCTCTATTATTGAAAATTTCATTTTTCATTTTTCACTATTATAATTTCATAGTTGCAATGGCTTTATTTTTTTTATCATTTATTAATTTATTTTTAAGTATAATAATATAATAATACATTATAATATTATATTAACATCACAATTTCTAATGGTTCAATGCGGTTTAATCTAGTACTTAAATCTAACTAAATTAAATTGTTATAAAAATAATTTAAGTAATAATTCAATATTTTTAAAACATTGCTCTTAACAATTTGGGCTCTCTTTTCTTTTTGGGACTGAAATTACTTCCTTCTCAGCTCACTTGCACCTAGAAACTAGGTTTACTTGAACCTAGTTGAATTCAATTCTCTTTTTTGTTGGAGGTTTTGGGATCAAATCCCGGTCAACACAAAAATGGTCACTATCCTTAGTTTTGTTTCCGTGTGTGAGATTGAGAGGTTTACACATATCCCAAGAATTAGTCAGATAAAACTGAAAAATTCAGGTAAGATGCTTAGATACTTTGGTCTTAAAAAAAAACCCTTAGAGTTGAGCACAAAGTATCCAACCTCATGGTTGGGTCGGGTCTGGCTTGGGCGTGCTTATTTTGAATAGATGAATTCGAGTTGATTCAACTCTTATATTAAATGGATTTTATACTCAACTCAAAACATGTTTTCCTTGATCGTGTTGACGGGTTTATTTTCAAATAATTAGGTGAGATCAAGTTTAGATAAGGTTGACTATTATATTTTATCTACCCATATATTAAACGGGTTTAGGCCTGTTGAACTCATCTGTTCTCGTTGACTTAACGGCACTTAACTCAAACTTTAGTATTTTCTTAGTTGAGTTGAGTCAGTTGGTGGGTACTTTAAACTACTGCAAATTTCAAATTATCATAATAATTAAGAGAAATGTTTTCCTTTCTGCTGCAGTGGCAAATATTCTATTTCTTGAATCACCTGCTGGGACAGGATTCTCATACTCAAATAGAAGCTCAGATCTTACAAATGCAGGAGACAAACGCACTGGTAAAATATGATTAAGAGTTTAATATTGATAATTTCTTTTAAATCTTCTGTTTATTCTTCTCCTTTTTTTAATGTTTAAAATTTCCAAATTTTAAAACAGCTCAGGATGCTCTAATTTTCCTAATTAGATGGCTTTCAAGGTTTCCACAATACAGACATAGAGATTTCTACATCGCCGGTGAGAGTTACGCAGGTATAGTTGCATTGCATGCATTGGAAATTGACATTGATATATTTATGGAAAATTATCATCATATTTTAAGTTATTGGGCCCCGCTCAAAATTTTTAGCTGAAATTTCAGCCATTTTCATCCCATTCTGGTCTCAATTTTAATTTTTTTTCAAAGAATAATATATTATAGAATATTGACAGAAATTTGGATCTATTTCAGCCAAAATTGTGTTTGTCAATAATTGGGATTTTCTGATAAACCCTAAATTTTCCAATATTTTTACATGATTCCCCTAAATCCAAAAAATATCAGTCAATATTTACGGTATCATGTGATATTTTTTTACAAACCAGCTTTGGCTGGTGGGTCTAATGGATTTATGATTATACTGAGAGTATAAAGCTCATAAAAAAAAAATCACTTTATTTGTACTTATAAGTCATTTTTAAGCTCTGTACACTTGAAATTATTCATTCAATGTATATATTTTTTTTAAAAAAATATAGTTTGATTGATTAAATGAAGACAATTTCAGATTCAAATATAAACCATTTCAAAAAATTACGTAATCATGCCCATCATCATTGGAGTGTACAAAGGACATCTTATTTGAAAAATGCATTTATATCAATCTTTATAACTTTTATCCAATGCTTTTTTTTTTTTTTTTCCTTTTTTTTTAGGACATTACATCCCTCAATTAGCCAAGAACATCGTTGAGTACAACAATGCTTCTTCAAAGCCTTTCATCAATTTCAAGGGATTCCTCGTAAGTAAATGTTGAATATAATTCAGTAACAGCATGTTGGAAGAAAGTTTAAAAATTAAAAACTCGAATTCAACTTAGAATTTAATCAAATTGAGTAATTTAGACAGTTTTTGCTAAGACTATATTTCAATCTAACAATAGTATTACATTGAAGGGAGAGATTTTGAGACCCAGAGATTTTCTTTGATTGAAAGCTTACTCTACAGTACTGTGATCAATCTCATTTAATCTTTTTTCTTAGAAAAATACTGCAAAATTATATTTTTAGAAAAAAAGAATTGATAATGGAGTTGTTGATGGAAAAATGCAGGTGGGGAACGCGTTGATGGACAATCAAATGGACAACATAGGAACAGTAACATTTTGGTGGAGCCATTCAATGATTTCAGACAAATCTTTTAGAACCATTCTCTCCCTCTGCAATTTTACACAAGCAAAAAACTCTCCAGCTTGTGATCGGGCCCTTGACTACGCTGTGAATAATGAGTTGGGCAACATTGACAGATACAATATCTACACACCCATTTGTTCAGACTCTTCCAAAACTAGAGATCCATTTCCATTTCCACCTCCGTCACTTTGGTTCAAGAACTCTCTCCACCGTAGGATTTTCCGTGGATACGATCCATGTACAGAGAACTATGCTAGAAAATACTACAATAGAAAAGATGTACAGAAGGCCTTGCATGCAAACTCAACAGCCATACCTTACAAGTGGTCTCCTTGCAGGTTTCTCTTTCTTTTACATTCCTTGATGAGAAAAGAGCTGTCAAGTTTCATTTTTTTCTTGTTCAAATTTATTCAATAATTATTATGAGATACGAACAAGAAAAGTAATGTTGCTTAATATATGATAATTTTGTTATGGCAGTAGGGTGCTCATAAGGAATTGGAAAGACTCTCAGTTATCCATGTTACCAACATATAAGCAACTCATTGCAGCTGGCCTCAGAATTTGGGTTTTTAGGTAAAAGGATCAGATATAAATGCTGAGTTTTAAATTTCAGTCTATAAGTGATATTTTGGAGTTTTTAAAGGTCGAATTATTTTTTTGCCCAAAATATCAGTCACTTCGAGGCAAACTTGAAAAGAAAAAAAAAAAAAACCACTCTCCATTTATGATCAAATGGGAATGTGGCATGTGATCCCATCATAATTAGCTAGTGATCCATGGTTTGATATGGTTGCAGCGGCGACACCGATTCAGTGGTTCCGGTTACTGCTACAAGGTTCTCGCTCCACCGTCTCAATCTAACGGTGAAGACCCGGTGGTATCCATGGTATTCTGGCAATCAGGTATCGCAGATTTTCCATGAAATGTGACATGTTTCATTGATACTTATTGAATTTCTCATGGAAAATAATTTCTATTGGAGAAAGTAAAGTAGGTTTCAATTGTTTGGCATTGAGTTCTAAGTAGAGAAAAGGGTAAGTTCCTTCCTCCTGGAGGAGGTGAAAATGCAAGTCATTTACTATATTATAAGAAAATCACTTTTCTTGAAGAGGAGTCTCAATCTTTTAAGATTTTTTCTCCTAACCCAAATTTCCCTTATAAGAACAATGAGATTTTAATTTAAGAAAAATGATATTGGGCCAATACCCGATATTTAAAACTATGTTAATGCAATATTTTGGATTTTTGAGAAGATAATTAATGAGTCTTATTTCATGATAATTTGTTGTGTTATTTTGTAGGTAGGGGGATGGACTGAAGTTTACCAAGGACTGACTTTTGCGACGGTGAGAGGAGCTGGTCATGAAGTTCCTCTCTTCCAACCAAGGCGAGCCTTTCGCCTTTTCCGCTCATTCTTGGCTGGCCGAGAGCTGCCCAAGTCGCAGAGTGACCATTGATCACAATGAAATAGTGGCAAAAAATATACTATTTTTATTTGAATTAGTCATTTTAGAACTTAATTGATTTGATTTGATTTGATTTGATGGGTGGCTGCGATTTCACCGGAGGGTTGTTCAATGATTGACACTTGATGCCCTTATATGAAAATAAAAGAAAACAAAACAATATATTGGTTAGTTGAGATTTTAAAGTTGGACAGTCCATTGTACCTTATATATATTTGATTTTTCATCACTGAAAAAGATCAAAGGTGTCAAATACTCAAATCAGTTCTCAATTTACTTATTTTACATCTATAGTAAAAATTTGCATTCCATTTTTTTAAAAAATGACAAAAAATAAAAAAGTTCAATATAATAGTAAAATCAATTATTTTTATCATTTAAACTAATGTAAATAAAAAATGGTTAAATCAAGTCTACAATATCTATTCACAAAAGTAAGATAAAAACAAAGAACTATTCGACTAAATGAAACCGGTAGAATGTATTTAAGTCAATAAAGATGGAATTAGGTTGGGACTTTGGACGAAAGGCTCTACTCTATTTCCACCTAGCATGTTTAGGTATATATAGAAGCCTGACCCTGTCCATTTACGTCTGCTTTTTGGAATTATTTTTATTTATTTTTTAAACTCAATTTAGGAATAAAACCATGAAGAGTGAAATTCTGAAATGTTCTTTTGTCTTTTACCATGATAAACACTATTAAAAAAGGTTTAAACAATCAAGTATTAATATTATATATATGGATAAATTATAAATAAATAAAAAATACAGACACTCAACTATGGGTAAATGGCTTGAAAAGCTTGATGAGTTTTATTGGCTTACTCTAGGAGCCTAAGCCCAGCCCATCTGGCTATAAGGCATGTCCATACCCATTTGGTCGTGATGTATTTTTAAACTCTAATAAAAATAAAAAATTCAAAGTGAAATATACTACCAATACAGTTATTTATTAATATTATTAACTAAGATTATGTCATGATTATTATTATTAAGGATTTGATTGTTAAGAAACATAAACCATTTATTCCACAATCACAACAAAGACACACTTATCACAAAAAGAAAAAAAACATTTTCAAGTAGTAAGAATAGGTGGAAGGACTTCCGACTTCTTCCCCTTAACACTAGCCTTAGTGTCCGGAAAAAGACCATTTTCAGGCAGCTCTGACAACGTACCATCCTCTGATACCGTTACCGGGAAGGGAAGGAGGTGGCCTGGAAGGTCGACAACTTCATCAGCGATGTACTTCTCCCATAAACTCCCCGCAATTTGCTTCACAGTCCTCACACATTCTAAACTTTCGGCTTCGGCAAATATGTACGTTAGGTGTGTGTGATGGCTCATGAAATGTTCATACCATAACGACATCCGATAGCCGTAGACGACACCGCCGGCTCTTCCTTCAGACTCATTGACATGTTGTGGTTGGTAAGCGCCATAGGCGATCTCAGTGTCCCTCCCTCCTTCCAGCGATCTTTGGTTCAAATTCGCAGAGCCCATGATCACATATTCATCATCCACTGAAGAAACAAAAACGAAATAATCTTGAAAGTAAAAAGAAGATAATGATCTAGTCATCTAGTGATCTAGTGATAAGCAATGCGTTTCGCTAATTATTTTGAAAATTAGATTATTCATGTTTACGTACCGATCATGAGCTTGGCATGGACATAGATTAGAAAGCGTCGATTAACCTGTGCATTCCAGTAATTTGTCTCCGGTTCCGGCCCCTGTGGAGGAATGTATTCATCTGGATATTGAACCTCTCTATTTGCAAGGCAAAAGAAATTCAAATAGTCAGTTGGATGCTCCTCCCCTCCTAGACCCATTTCTTCAATTGCCCCTGCAATGATTTTATACATCATTTCCATGGTAAGCCGATTCCAATGAAGAATCGCCTGCACAGTATCGCTCTCGGGCTCTCCTTCCGGCCACATCGGAGTCACAACATATGCAGCAAACCGCTCCCCAGCTCTGATCTTACTCGCAATCTTCATTGCAATCTCGATTGGAACCAAATTCAAACAACCCGAGTCTTGATCCTCACTCCATGCATAGCTGCTACCAAAGAAGTACTGATTTTCAATGAAAATGAATCTCTTTGCTCTTCGGATTGCTTGGATGTAACCTGCTTGGATGCTTTGATCAATGGTCACATCCTTTCCACTCATCAATCCCATTATTGCAGCCTTAGACGGGTCCGAAGGAAAACCAATAACGGAAGCATCATCGATTGATCTAAAAACTTGTACGTTCCACGATTCTGTTTCTTCGAAGTTTGAAGATTGCCATACAATTTCGGGTTTTTCGCGTATATTTAACAAACACCCAGAAATTTCCTTTGGAGCCTGTTTAATCCATCTTTGCTCGAAGTTTGTTAGTACATCCCAAGCAGCAAGACCTTCTATCTTCGAGTGTACATCGTGCCAAGGTTCTCTCGGTCCTCCTCCTTGTAAATTTGCATGTGGGAAGTTCTTCTGCTGGAAATCATTGAGATAGATCGTATCAAGATTTCTAAATAATGGGTGTTTCTCGTTATCGTATCTCCCATCAGATAGATCAATCCCTCCAATGAAACTTACAACCTGGCGATCAAAGTTATTACCGGATATTGGGCCATCGAGTGTGACTGTTTTCTGGTGATGAGTGAACTCAGTTCCAATCTCTATGTGTTGGACTACAGTGAGAGATGAGTCGGGATTTCGAGGGCACAGGAAGCACTTCACCTTGGTGTTTTCAAAGAACTTCCATGTCTCTTCGTCATGAGTTTTCATCAATCCTGCATTTCCAAGCAGAGAAAGGGAAGTTCTATCTTTCCAAACCATAACTAGTACTATCACACCTTCATCTGCTTTTCTTTTTAGTAGTTCTCCAATTGTTACATTTTCCGCCTCCGGAATCATCCGATTAGGATCACGAACAAGAGTAATGTCAGTGTTTACTGACCAACCAACAACATAGATGAAATGCTTGGCATCTGAAATGGCATTGTAAAGATCTTCCCATAGCCTTGGAGGGTCGTAAAATTCATTGTCAGGAAGAAGGATATTTGGGTTGAAGTCATTAGAAAGATGGGAATTTTGGTAGAGGGTGACATTGCAACCAGTTCTCTGAGGGAAGTAAGAATTGAGATTGCCGGAGAATATTGGAACTTTAATGCCGGAATTCCAGCAGGGATCAGACTTCACATCAGAGAAATGGAGTAGAATATGGATCTTGGCTTCGTGAAGCTTGTGACCTTCATCATTGAATAGATAAAACCAGCCTTCAATAGGCTGACCTTTGAGGATTTCCGATACAGGTATCTTCGCTCGGCCTAGGACCTCAGCACTTACGGGAAGTTGGTTCTTGATGGAGATTGTGATTTCTCGTGAAGTATGTGCACAGTAGATATGAAAGCTCTGATTCCATTTTGGATTCTTGGGATGGAATTCAACTTCTCTTGTCCTTGCCAATCTAGCAATGCCGATGTCGATTGTAGCATAGTGCTTGCTGTGGGGAATTTCATCAAGATGTAGTGCCTTTTCTGTCTTCTCCAAAGCCTAAACATAAAAGAAAAAAAGTTCACAGCAAAACCATGAATATAACATGTTCGCATATAAATTAGAGTTGGAAGACCATAGGAATACAGAACATGAAAATTTGGAGTAAGATTGGATGAACCCGAAATTGAATTTGTTTTAAAACTTTGGTCCAGCCCTGATAGAAGGAGAATTGAGTAACTCAGACAAGTTTTTCACTCTAACTCGAATTTTTTAATAGAACTAGTTGATTGTTTAATTAATAATCCTATTGACTCAAGCCAATTTTGGACTGACTTGTTTGAGAATTTTCAAGTTTTTAAACCGTAGAGGTGATCGGTGAATAGAGAGCTATTTCTTGAGACAATGTACAGCCCTAAATGGTACACTGCTTTGAGATTAAACAGTTCTAATTTCTGAGTATCAGCAGATATTTCAAACAATGTATTTTTACTCATTCGAAACCAACAAATTTTGGTCAAAATTTTGGATTTAAGCTGAAATTTATTACTGAAGTCAATACAACGAGAAACACACCCATAAGGCCATAACCATAATTCGGAAGCTGACTCAAACTCAAATCAAATAAGTCAGACAAGATTTTGGACTCAACTTAGAAAAACTCATTTACTCACTCTTCCACTTGAAATCCCATTGAGTCAGGTCCACAAAGATGGACTCGTATGGTTTTTTTTTTTGAATTCCACAAAGTCAATTTGCAAGGTTTATTAAATCTCACAACTAGATGCACATGAAATATGTGTAGGTTCATCATGAGCACCGTCCTACTTTCTTACCATCGATGACCCCAATCGATTAACCAACCAAAATTGGCTTGAATCATTCATCAAATCTTTAAAGGGTTTTAATAGTCAACATGAGTGGTTTTGGGTGGTGCCTTTTTTGCAGTGCTGGGTCAGACGTTGCATTAGTTGGCTTGCTATTTTAATGCTTTTCTACCTTAGATGAATGAATATGAAAGAGAGAGACCCAATTTTGAAAACCATCTATTATGCTAAAAGGTACGAATCATTTCCAACTTGTGTTCACACGCAAATTCAAGTAAAGTAAAGTTGCATAAGCCCTATTTTTTCAAGTTAAAAAAACATATTGGAAAATCATGACCGATAATATTCTTGAGGTATAATTCAAGGTGAAATAATAAAAAGTTCACATCGGTTAATTTGAGAAATCAATGATACTTGAAGCACTATTCTCTCAAATACTCACTTTTGAGAGCAACCTCAAGAATGTTATTGAGTCAAGATTTTGTAACATGGTATCATAGCATGTCCCACGTGTAGCCATAGGATCCAACTACACATGAGAATTGGTGTGAAGTGACAAAAAATTTCAAATCGGTTAATTTGAGAAACCAGTAACTTCATATAACACTTGAGGCACCTTTCTCTCAACGACTAGCTTTTGAGAGTGAGTTCTACCTCAATAATGTTATCAAGTCGTGGTTTTCTAATAGAACACTACAGAAGTAGAGTGAGTTCTACCTCAAAATATTATCAAATCATGGTTATCTAACAGAACTCTACAGAAGTAAAATACAGAAAAAAAAAAAAAAAGAGCACACATAGGAAAAAAATGAATAAGAGGAAGTGGAAACAGTTGCCAACCTGCCATGGAAATCATAGATACTGCAAACTTACAAAGTAGCTAATGCAAAACTACTCATTAGAAGAACAAAAGAAGCAGAAACCAAGAAGACTAGTGAATTTTTTTATCATGATTCATGACAGACAACCGACTTGTTTATTTTTACATATGCTACAATCTAGGGGTGAAAAGACACTACTATTCCTAATAATCAATTCTCAGTAGTTCTATCACTAGTCAAGAAAAGGAGAAAGAAGAAGAAGAATATAAAGAAGAAGAAGAGTTGGTGACCCGAAGGGCGAAGCCATGGATGGAATGGTGAAGGTTGTCGGCCTCGAAGATGGTTGCATGGAGGCAGCCATGGATGAACTGAGGAGCTTCTTCTTCTACTTCTTCCATATCTTTGTGTTGATGGTTTTTCAATTTTCTCCTCCCACCTGTTATAGGCAGCACATCTATCATGAATTCCAACTACTATTCTTCCATTTGTAGTTGCCACGAACTACTCACGTAAATCATTTGATCATCAATCAAATAATTAATTTATCATTTGATATATTTCGTATTTTTTTATCATTATTTGTCTTTTTGTTAGCAACTACTGAGACATTATGGTTTTTATTCGAATGTATTATATGTCTTCAGATTCATCTACATTTTTTTTTTCTGAATTAAAAATAATGTCCATTTGACCAAAAGAGCAGAATAATAAAGTTGAAAAATATTTAGAGACGTAGAAGAAAATCTAAAAGTAATTAATTAAGAGTTAGATAAGTAGTCTTCGAAGAGTTGGTAGCGAGACGAGGTTTCTTCAACGGGAATGGACTTGACTCTGATAATGCATGTGTTGTAATGGGACATATTCATTTATATTGAAAATGCAAATTAAATAATAACTTTAATAGAGATTTTATGTTTCTGTGAATTTGATAAGAGTAAATTTTATCTATAGATCTAATTCAATTGCATATGCTTGTGTGCTTTTTAAAAGTTTTCTTGATAGATTACGTTGCTAAAAATATCTTATTAGTGCAGATGGAGAGTGTTTACAATCGAGTCAGTAGATAAGAATAAATTTTACAATATTTTAAATCATAGAAATAGCTTTTACTACTGAGACAGAAGAGGGAAAAACTTTATAGTCAAATTATTTTGAGTTACTAATTGTAATTAATTATATCTACAAAGAAATAGATATAAGACTGCATGAAAATTATATCCACCTCTAATTAGACTAATTTCTAGTAGTAGACGAAGTAAGAGAGACAGCATGTTGACAAATGGGATGTTGTAAATCAGCTTATTATAAATTAAGGAATTATCTTTTGCAAAGTTTATTTTAGATGACAAGGATGGATTGATTTAAAAGTTCCACATGTGTACAGACTACAGAAAGTGGGTTAAGAATTAATTTCGAAAAAGTTATCCTACATATACTTAAAGTTTATAAAGTTTTAATCGCCTATATAATTTAAAATTTAACTAAATACTGACCTTAAAACAAGCTCAAATTCAGTATGAATCTAATTCTTAAGGTTAGTATAAGTATGGAAGATAGAAAAGTATAAATTTATGCTGGTTTAAAATTTACGGATTATCTTATTTTTTAATTTTTAAATCTATAATTTATAGTCGTGGCCAAAATTATATGACTTAGATGACTAAAATTTATTGAATTTTGGAGAGACTGTATTCATTTAATCATTTATCTAATGCACTCAATAGAGCCCATACTTGTCACATTTCAAATGGGTCTACTTGCAATTCCTCCTCTAAATTATATGTTTGAGGACCCATTTTAATGTGATAAAAATATCACTCTCTCACACATTCGTGTGTATCCTATTATTTACACATTCAAGTGAAGATTTTATCAAATGGGTAGTCAATAAGATTACTGGAATAATTAACTCATGTTTTTACATTATTTAAGATTTAATCACTTCAAATTATTTTTAATCTTTTAACTTTGTAGTCTTAATAATATAGTTTGATTAATCTGATTAAAGTGATTTTTTGGTAAACCACATATTTAATAAAAGATATTTTTAATAATTCTATTACTATCCTTTTGATAAATCTCATATCTAAATGTACAAGAAAATACAATGTACACTACCAAATAGATGATCATCTGTTTTTAATAATACAAACAACCCTCAAATAGTAATTGTTAAACTATCTATAATTGTCATTGTCAATTATAACAATCAAAGAAGAAGGATTAGTTAAGATCAATTTGTCAATGGGTATTAGGTAGAAGCTGAATAATTTTTTTCTTTGTGATTTCCTCATTAGCCAATGAAATCAAATGCAACATTCAATTAATTAACTGTGCCACGTTCTATATTCCCACTGGTTTCAATTAAGAAGTGGTGTGGCCAGTTGGAACCACTTTAACCAAGATAATTAAGGAGTATAATTAGGCTACTAGTCAACCCGATATGTAATCGACTCATCAAAAATCCTTTTACTTTTTTAAGAAAATTAAATATGTGGGCAACTAGGTCGAGGCACAATGCATAATGGCCGAGTCAACACGATGTCGACCTCCTATAATACTTAAAAGAAAAGATTTTTTTTTTAATGATACTTTTATTAAGAGATAAAAAGACATCAGAAATTCAAAAGCAAAGAACAAAAATAAGTATAAAGAAAAGAAGGCAGACTAAAGAGGCAAACAAAGAAAACAAAACTAATAAAACATAAAACCGCCATAAAAAATGGCTGGATGGTAATTTTTCTTTTTTTCATTTCATCCTAAATGAATTAGCAAATAGATCCTGAGTCAAGTTAGGTGGTTTTAACTTAAATGTAGATGATCCAATTTTAATGTGGATAGTATTTAGATGGAAATATTTTTGAGAAATGAGTTACATTAAGGTTGAGGACTTAGGTTGAATTTAGCTTGATCCAATTTAACTTGAATTTGATTAACTAAACCTAACACAATTTGATTCAAACCAAATACGAGTATTTTAAATAGGTATAGGTTTAAAGTTTTATAATCCAAACCGACTAATCCATTTAATAAATAAGTAATAGGTAGAAAGTTGTTGATCCGAATTCAAAATCAACCTAACTTGAGTAACCCATTGCCAAGTCTACGTTACACTAAAACTTGCAAATTTTAACTCGAACTGATTACCTAAATTGAACTCGAATAATTTAATAACCAACTGACCTGTTAAATAAGTAAGTGATGGGCGGAAAATTATTGACCCAAACCCGAATGAAACTCCGACCAATTACCAGGTCTAAAAATGATATATGACAAGCTATTTCATGAAATTAGTTTTCAAAAGAGTTAGATTTTGAATTTGATGGCATATGTTACGTCCATGCTTCTTTTGTGATAAAGAACAAAACATTGAAATAATATTTTAAAATTGAATACATATACTATCTATGGTTAGATTATCCTATGAGGAAGATTGACATGAAATATAAGTAAGATGACTTTTAGTAATCTATATGAAGTTTTTAATTTGCTTAAACCTGCCCGACTCAAACTGAAGTTAGGTTGGGCCGGTTCAAAAACTGTATTTGGGCCGGTTTTAAGTTTAGTTGTTTGGGCTAGATTGGAGTTTGAGGGTAATAAAAGCTGAGTTGGATTAGAAATTTTAAGTCAACAAAAGTCAACTCAACAGGAAGTTGAACCCCCAGTAATCTACTTTAGCATGCATGATACTCTATGATCAATTTTGTTTTAAGAAGGACAAACAAAAGAATTTGACATTAACAAATGTAAACCCCTCAAAATTCCTAACTCCCAAACACTATTAACAATTTAACACCAATGTTCTCTCTCAGCACATATTCATTAAAGGCTCATTAGCTTCCATCCCTACCCTGTTTCTCCTTGCATTGTGCGTTATGGTGTTTAGTAGGTTCAAAAGAGAGTTATCTGTAGATAGCTAAACAGGTACTACCTTTGAGTGACAAAAAATCTTCAGAGTAAGTAATTAAGCTTGTCAAAACAACAAAATCATGCATCATCGTCCTCTCCAGGTTCCATGGAGTTGAGAAAAGGTGGCATAAATGGGTTGACAAAAAGGTAGCAATTCACCACCTTCATCCCAAGCTCTGATTATTTATTTATTTTAAAAATAAAAATTAAAAAGAAAATAAAGCTATACGAGTGCATATCTAGAGAGAAACAGGCAAACAGCAGTCATTTATCATTTGATTCTTTCTTCACTTAGAGAAAGAGGGAGTTGTTTTCAGAGTCAACCTTCATTCCTTCTCATCTTGGGCTCCGTCAAACTCGGATCCAAATTAAACTCGAATCTAGGGGTAGAAATTTATTATTTATTTATTTACAAAAACCATCAATATCGACCGATATCGGTGATGTATATCATCAAGCTAAACTCTCCCAGGTGGCCCACTGAAACCAAATTTCAAGAAGCAAGCTAAAACCAAGAAAGAAAGAGTAGAGAGAAGATAAGAAAAGAAAGAAATAAGTCGGTCTCTTAAGTCGGTCTCTTCGAACGGATGTCTTACAAGTTACAACTTACAACTAAGCTCAAAGTAAGTTCGCCAACAAATCTCACCGCCTCTTCGTAAATTCCAATCTAGGTCGGCCTCTTTCAGGCTTTGGTCAGAGTTTCAGAGTAAAAACAGGAGAAGGAAACGAAACCCTTCTCTCTTCCTCTTTCTATTTCTTTCCACCCCTTCTTTGTCTCTCTCATTCTACTTTGGGTTCTTTTCCGTACTACTTGAAGAAGACATCTCGTTTCCATCTGGACTTGTTTCTTCCCCAAGATTTCTTCCTTTCTTCTCCTTCTCGTTGTGGGATATGCGATGGTGAAAAGGGTTTCCATGGATTCCCCTCCTTTTAACTATCAAGTAGATGAAGACGCCAAGATGAAGTTCAAGCATCAGAGCCTTTTGCAAGATTTCGATCAAGTACAGAAGGTTAGAAGACACGGGGATTTTCTTCTGTTAATTATTAATCTGACAAATTATTGAACTGAAACACAAATTAAATGATAAACTCTGAACTCAACTCAAATAACTCAAACTGCAAATCAGGATTTTAAATCTAACATGAATTTTTTTTAAACTGTAATCCTTTCCAGGAAAATAAGGCTATGAAGAAAAGATTTCTGAGGGCTAAAAAGAAGAAGCTTACTCTCTTGGCTGAAGTCAGGTAATTTCTACTAATTTGTATAACTATCTTCATGATTTTTTGCTATTTTATATAATCTAATTGATCTATTATTTTTTTATGTGAATTTTTCAGATTCTTGCGGAGTAGATACAAATACTTCTTGGAAAACCCTCCTCAATCTTCAGAACAGGAAGTTGTTGTTCGACCGACTTCTACAACTTTGGACTCTAATCAGACTTTTGTTGGGGTAATTATTTTGATTTACGATTCTTTTACTGATTCTAATCTCTAAAATTTTGCCTCTGATATGTCATAGTCAGTAATTTGTTGTTTAATACTGTAATTTTATTTATATCGAATGCATTTTCTAAAAAACGTTGTATTTAATTACTTTTTCAAATATACTTCAGTTATACACATATATTTAAATATATAAACACATATTCTGATTATAATTTATGAATTGATCAATTAGCGTAATTGCTCTTTATTCACTTTTTTTTTGTTATAATAAAAATATAATCTAAACATTGTCTTTTTCTCTCATAGTAATTGATGGGTTTGTTTTAAACATTGAATATTCGAAAAAAAAAAATAAAGAGATGAAGAAATTCATTAATACCATTTTGCTCGTAGTACAAATAAAACTTTCTTTTTAAGAAATATATTTTTAAAAGGAAGTCCAATATAGAGTTTTTTGTAACAATAAGATTAAGTTTAAAGCATAGTTTTAAATCTTTGTTTCTATTTGAAATATTTTAGAAAATTTCAAAAATATATAAATATATTAAATTCATAGAGTCAAATGTTTTGTCCTAAATATTTCAAACATAAGGTATTACACCCTTTAGTATCCATTCTCTACTTTTTGACATAATAGTTTAGCTGAATTTTTAATATATTTCTTTAAAAATAAAGTCAAACTGTATTCAAACTATTCTATTTTGTAATTTTTTTTATATTGAATGCTAACTTTATTTTTATTTTTGTGATTTACATAGGAGAGAAGCAACAAAGGCGTCAAGGCTACTCGGGAACCTTTAACAATGGAGAAGAAATTGAAGAGATGTTCAACCAAAGAAGAGACATTTGGCACTGGTTTTAATATATCAAGCTGTATAAAATTGGGAAAGGGCAAGAAAAGAGTTACTTGGCAAGATCAAGTGGCTTCGAGAGTATAAAATCTCTTCGGATGCTCAAAATTTTGTTTTATATCGTCATATTATAAAACTAATTGGAGATTAAACAGTTAATCATTTGTTTCAATTATACATAATTTTGCTGCAGTTGAATTGTCTTATGGGTTTCAATTAAATCGTTATTAATGTCATCATTATTGAAATTACTAATTTTATCTATCTAGAGAGAGCAATCGAAGTAGTTCCTTCACATTCTGCAATATCTTTTCTACCATTTCAACAGATATTTTAAGGGTTTCTCTCCTTGTGTCATTTCTAAGTGAATGAAATTAAAAATAATTGATTCATTGCTTGTTTGTAATAGCTTATACGCTTTTTGTTTTTGTTTGGTGTCATTTCTTCTAGAGCTCTTTTTTAAGGAATCAAATTTTTTTTTTGTCTCAGTGTTTCACTTGACTAATCTTTAGAACATGTGTAAATCTCTCAATCTACATACGTCAGATTCAGAACAATGGAAAGTGACCCTTTTTCTATTGAGGATGACTTGATTCTAAGACTTTCTGCAAACATATGCGGATTTTAGCCATCAAGTCAATCCCGATACTCCTCTTAACTCAGGTTTGACTTAAGTAATTTGGATGGATTTTCAAAAACTCGATCACTCTCTTGACTTAAAATTTAACTGAAATGAGTTAACTCAAACTAATTAGCTCGAAATTTTTCAAATTTTAAACTATGTTTAAAATACATTGATAAATAACACTAACAAAAAGACATCTCATGTTAGTCTCTAACACCACCTTTTAGGTAAAATGCAACTGCATATAACAAGATAAAGAAAATACAAAGTAATAGTTTTTGGCCTTGATAGCTTTTTAAACTTTCAAACTAGTAGATTTATTCTTGTACTACTTCTATATACACATCTCATCTGGTGAAAGAACCAAAGTTGGTCGAGTCAAACAGTCGAATTGAGTGAAGACTTGGCTAATTCTCAGTGATTTTTAGCCAATTTGTGTCTGATTTCTTAGTTGATACGACTTGGACTCACTTTCAACTGAGTCAGAGACTTTATCTGATGCTTAAAACCTTGGATAAAACATAAACATGGAATTATTTACACAATAAACATATGGAGACATTGGCATTTAGATGTAGGGATTGATGTGAGAAGAATAGTCTCTAATCCCTGCCCCTTCCCATCCCATCCATTCCTCCCATAAATCCCAACTTGAATCATTCATACCCCTCATGGGCTCTTCATATCCATCATCCACGCCTCCTTCACAACAGTATGAGTATGATTCCTCGTAGTTAGATTCCCTAAAATTGCTCATCACAACCTGAAATTAAAACATATTTACATATATTCATCAAAACAAACACAAAATAGGCGTAGCCAACGTAGCCTTTGGGCTTTTGGGCCTCATTCTCAAATTAAGCAGCCGATGTTTTTGGGTTTAAGACTTTAAGGATATGGATTGTGAAATGTCTGAATTTATCAGAGATTCAGAATTATCTAAGAGTCAACATGCCCAATATTTTTGTTCAGCCCATTTTCATTAATATTTCATCATATGAGCTAAATTGATTAAAAATAGAAAATATGAACTTAAAATGGGCTAAATGGATGAAACTTTTTGGCCCATTAAAAGTCTGATAAAATTGTTCCGAACAACAACTAAAACAATATATGATTGGAATCATTCAAAAGGATCATATTTTGAGCTTCATCATAAATTATAAATATTCTTTTTATTAAATAAGTATTAATTTTGAGCCTCATAATTATTCGATGGCTATAATTTATCTCATGGTAGCATGCTCCAGTCCCCTTATCAAACTTTTCTGATTGGATTAGCCATACACTTCACATATTGCTAGTGATCTACATCTATTTACCAATGTTCCTGTTTGAAGAGTAAAAAATACTATAATAGTTCCATTGCTTTATATATTTTTCTGGTCTGTAATTTAAAATAATTAGAATTGAAGAATTTAAATTTCTAAAAGTTAAAACTACCTAAATTCCAAAAATGGGTAGGGGAATCATGGCTTTTCTCACCTCTAATAATTGCAACTTGGCAGCTTCACTTTTTTTGTATTTGAATTTCAATTAACGCAGAATAGAATAAAGTAAAAGGTTGACCTTTTGTACCCATTGATTGGAAATTCCAACATCCTAAAATAGCACTAGCCACACTAGATGCCCACTTTCCACTATTCCAATATCCAAATGATCAGAGCAATACTTTGGAATTTAGATGAGCTTTAGCCTTCATGATCATGCATTAACTTTTTTTTCAACAATAGATCTATTATGATTGATTGATTTATTTAACAGTGACTTAGTTGGAATTCACCAAATTTTAATTATAATAATGAACAAATATTAATTATATTTCAAAATAGCAATTTAAGAAGTATTCATATAAATCAGAATTAAAAGAACAGCTACTTACATCGTAAGCTTCATTAATCTTATGAAACTGAACTCCACAATTGCTTCCTTTGCACACATCTGGATGATACTGAAAAGCATAGTAAAACGATCCAAGCAACTATCAATCCCAAGCCCTTCAAAAACTTAAAACCAGCATTTAGAAACTCAAACTCAACTTGATGATTCCGATTGACGTGAGTAATTCAGATAAATTTTGTATTTAATTCAGAAAAAATTGATAAAACTCATATTCGAGTGGAGCCAGCTTGGTCTAACTCATCCAAATTATTTTAATTTTTGTTCAGAATCCACTAAGAATTGTAAGCATTCTTAATAACTCAGATTACACAAAGGAAGAACACCCTCTGTTTCAAACTTTGGCTGAAAGAGAAATATCGGTTGAAATTGGGCCCGAAATGGCCGAAATGATGGTAAGAAAAATTCGATCCTTTAAACACCCGGTATTTCCTATATCAGCAAAATTTGAAACTCGAAGGACAGGATATCTCACCTGCAAAGCAAGTTGTCTAAATGCTTTCCTCACTTCCTTCTCTGTTGCACCTGCTTCAATTCTGAGTGTTTTGTACTCATCTTTCAAGCTAGCAGAAGAACAACAAACCCTTTTGTGATTTCTTCTTCTTGGATTCAAACAAGAAGTTTGGATCCAAAACCCACATCCCATCCCCAAAGAAGCAGCCATAACAATCAAAAAGTTGAAGATTAGAGAGACCAGAAATAATTTTCTAACTAAAGAACACTTGAAAGAGGGAGAATTTGTCAGACAATCTCAGACCCAAGAAGTGAATTATACAGAAATATAAGAGAGAGAGAGAGAGAGAGAGAGAGAGAGAGAGGAAAGGATTGGTTCAAAATAGAGATAGGAAGAATCCACGACAAAGTGTGCATGATTGAGCTTTTGCTTTTTAAGAGTTGGGTTAAAAGGATATTTTACAAGCAAGATGACCTAACAAATTTTTTTTTAATCTTAACTATTAAATTTTGATAGATATATATTATTAATCTTTTAAAATTTGAAATCAATAAATAGAATAATAATAGAGATAAAGTATTAAATAATTTCTATTCATATAATTCTCTTCGTATTAGACCCGACTATTTGAAACTCCAAATCTAATTTACATGTCAATTCTCATTAGGAAAAATATCCTATATACCCAAAGATTTTTATAATTATCATCAAATGAATGATACATGAGTGTATTAGATAGTTTATGGATAGAATTGTAAGTAAAGTTTTAATGCTAAATGATCATTTTAATTATTTAAGTTTTGATGAATATAAATTACTAATTTTTAAAAATTTAAATCAAGAAATGAATAATTAGGTAAAGATAAAGTTTCATAAACACCCTCCTCATGTAGTCCTCTTTAGAGTTTAGATTTTTTAACCAAACTCAGTACCACCTGTGTCAAGGTCAATCTAAGTATCAAATTTCAGCAAAGAAAGTCATGTTCTTTTGAGGAAGAAAGTGCACGGATGACGTGGCTATATGAGGTGGGACCCATCTTATCGTCTTCATAGAAAATAATTGTATATGATGATATAGATGAAACCTAATTTTTTTTTTTTATGATGGTTTAAAATATGACATATAGATGCTGAAATTATGTGTTAAATGAAAAATATACTTGAATATATATCATAAGTTAAAATTTTAATTCAGAATTTAATTTTAACGACTTAATCTTCATAGGTACGATTATATTTTTAATTTATAAAAAAAATTATATAATATAAAATCTATAAAAATTAAATAGGCATAAAAAACTGACATGACCCCGACTCATATGACAAAAAATCTTATTATGAACATCCCTATTTCTTTCTTTGATTCTCGTGAGGTATGCGTGTTTAAATTAAGTATTAGTTTATTATATATGCATGTGCCTGTCCATACAATTTTCTTAGTCTCTAATAAGGTTTCGACACTTGTATCCCACCAACTGCAGTTTCTATCCATTTCGCTTTTGTCCATGGCACCTTTTGTCTCCACTCTCCACAAATTTTCTACACAAGTCATAATCAATGTTTCCTTCAAGGTCCAGACTCCACAGCTTGTAGACACGAGTACAATGATAAGGCCAAAGGCGCTATAAGCCTATAAATAATGAGATAAATTCATAATTTTAATGAGAAAACATCACATTATATTTTTAAGATTCTATTATTATTATTTTATTTAAACAATAAAAAATAATTTTAACTCGTCACATCAAAATTTAAATATGTAGTTGTAGTATAAATGCAAAAATAATCCAACCTTCTCTCAACGCTACAAGTTGCAATAACTCTCAACAATAAACTCATAAAAACAGATGTATATCATAATGGCAATCTACATCAGCTCAAAAATTATTTAGTTAAAAATAAAATATTGCATCGGCAATCACATTATCTCAAAGATATCTCAATGATACATGATTTAATCATGCATATATATAATTTATATCAGCTGAAATATATAGGGGAGCAAAAAACAATAGGTACCAGCATTTTAAAAATTTACGGTGGATCCAATATGTTACCAAATCTGACAAGATATATATATATATATATATATATAAACATGTCTACAAAATTTATCAACATTTTAGATGTTTAATAAGTAGACTTTATATATGCAAAGGGTACTATTTGCCCGTCCTTACCATAAAATAATAGCATAAGATCATTGTTCATATCCCACCATTTCTTTTACAATCCTAACATAACATATCATAGAACTCCAGCATTCAAGTTCAGTAGTTGTGGTAGCCCTGCCATGGTTAGAAAGAAAGCCCAATAGATATTATCTATGAGGAAATAAGAAGTTTTTAAAAATTGAAACGTAGCCTGAGTTTTGACTTGGATGGATTTGCACCGATCCCTAATCTTCAAAGCAGTAATTTCCTTTGATTTATTTAAAATTCATTATAACTTTTTATTCTCTTTCTCTAAAAATGTTAATTCCATTATTTGCTATTAGAGTGTAATAGTTGTAATGTGATTTTCAATGTTACATACTCCCTCCGTCCTATTTTAGTTGTCTCATTTGAAATATTTATATTTTTTAAGAAACTCTCTATATAAGTTAACACTCCATATAATTTCATCTATTTTCAACATACTTAATACTACTCCATAAATGAGAACTATTTTGGGACAATTCCAAAATCCATATAGGAAAACTAATTTGAGACAGAGGAAATATTATTTTGGCCATTTACACAATACTTGATCTATCAGCCTGCTTGAATTTGTTTAGATAGGACTGGTATGATCGTATACATTCTATGAATCGGAGGGGTTCTAAAATCTTAGCTAATCCGAGGACTATTTTTCTTCAAATGGACAAAGAAATTATTGTTTTTCTACATCTCTGATGCCTCAAATTATTATAAAAACCCCACTCTCTTTTTTTTTTTTTTCTTGTGGGTGAAGAAAGAGGGGGAGGGGGAGGGGGAATAACTACGAAACTTATTGATCAAACAGAAAAGATAAAACATTACAGAACATAAGTTTTGATTGGCTAGGAGTGTCCAAGAAAAAATAACACTTTGTCATTTCAAATTCCAATCCCAACCCAAATGCAATTAAAACAGACGACTATCTTTGTCTGCTGCACAGTAGAGTATGCATATTGTGTTGGGAATTCTTTCTTCAAGGTGTAGAATCACCTGTTGAACTGTACCAAGTACCAACAGCTATTCGTTGATCAATTTAGAAGGGAAGCATCACAAAAAAAAAAATTGAAGATGGCAAAGCGGAGTTTGATAAGTTGGGAGGGGCAATTACCATCGTTCCATACGATTTAAAATACCAGTAGTCCTGGTAATCGTAGTATTAAAAGAATGGGAAAGGGATTGGAAATTTTGCTGGTGCAAAGAGAAGAAAACCAATGGAGGGTTACTTCAAGCTTAATGTTGATCATGCCACAAGGAAACATGATTGGCAGGCATTTGAGGGTTTTTACATGATGACAAGGCCATGTGCCAGCCTAGGTTTTGGGGCAATTGGTAAAGAGAGCAATGTGGGTGGGGGGGTTGGGGGGGAAGTCGTGCCGAAAGGACAAGAACAGAAGCACAGAAATAGAAAGGGAATCTACAGAAAAAAAAACCCCAAAAAGCCTACAGCTTAACTACTTCAAACCCACAATACTCCTCCCAAGCTCCGAATATGTCTAAAGATGGAGAAGTCCTAAAACTCTTCTACGGGTAGAGGCCCAAGCAGCACTTTGCCTTTGGTACTGACTCCAAGCAAATTTAGTAGCTATGAAGGAAGAACTAAAGATCTTTAAGAGACATCTAAAAGGAAAACTCACTGCAGAAGGAGATTCATCCAATGCCGTAAAAGTAAAAGGAAAAGCATTTTGGAGATCATGGACAACAGCAAATGAAATCAACACCTTGAAAGAAGGGATGGATAATCTTTTTGTCATGTGAGAAGACTGGCTAATTTCTCTGGAGATTTTTCGGTTGAACATTGAGTAGAGAGATGTCAAGATGTTTATAAGATAATCACCAAAATAGAAGCTGTATGGACTCTGAGTGGGAGGAATGTACATAAAATATAACGATAGCGGGATCAGATGCTACAACAAACAGTGTCAATCGAAAGATCGCATATACTGTAAAGATTGTATTTGTTTCTCAGAATGCAGTACCAATATTTTTTTCCCTTTCCAGAGGAAGGGGATATTAATGTGCTGTTCTTTCTGAAAGCTGAGAACAGGTATAACGAAAAATGAAATGCAGACCCATGTTCAGTTTCAAGGCTTCAAGCTGACAACGAATGTAAAATCATATTATATGTTTTCCAGGTCGGAATTATATATTGAATACAACAACACAACAATGTAAGTGATAGTAAACGGTATAAGACAATAACAGCATCATGTACAATCACAAGTTCAAACTGTATTAACCAGACCAACTTGACGTAGTGACTTGAAATAGATCTCAGCATCAGCTAACCTGCCATAGAGATTCATGGCTTCAAATTTATAAATTAAATCTGGAAGAAAGCACCTGTCTGGAAGCGATCATCATACAACCTCCAATGTCCATATCTCTCTGTATGGAAGAGTGACCTGGGGATGTAGAAATTGGGCCGCACGAGTGTCTTCAAATTCTGCAGCCTGGCAGAAGCATGTTCCATGGCCCTGCTTGTCAGGTTTGCACAGCCAAACAGATCTAAATATTCCAAATTCCCACATCCCTCAGAAATCAGCTCAAGGCCACTGGCAGACATCTTGGAGAACCGAAGTTCAAGGTGCTCCAAGTTATGCATAAATTTTGCAATTGTGTAGGCCTCTCTGTCCCCGTCTTGAGGACAAGCATTTAGATATTCATCTGGAACTATTCCAAGATGTTGTGAAGGGTCTAGCCAATTCATCAAGTTTCTTCTCAGAATTTTCAGATGTGGGCACCCAGAGCCAATCAGCTCCAGTGACTTGAAGGTGATTTCATAGCAGTAGCTGATGTCCAGCTCCACTAGCATGCTGCACCCAGATGCAATCTTGGTCATGGACAGTTTGGTCACATTTGCAGAGCTTTTGATTGAAAGAACTTGGAGCTTCGGTGACCTGTAATATGAAGTTTTATCAATCGAATTGCAGGGATTGCAGAACACTCAAATGGTTGATTTCTGAAGTTCATGATGGGAACACATTAATGGAGATCTTCATAGAATTATTCTTCATGCTAAGTGAGACTTCACTCTTACTCAGTATGATCATTAGTTAATCAGTTTGCGTTAATAAATGCTCTTCAAGTCTTCAATTCATACTATCAAATCCATGATTCAGATTCTTTCAAGTTTATATTTAGAGACAAAAAAGAGAAGAATCATTTTATCAAAGTAATTTGCTTGGCAAATGGCAAATTATTTTGAGCTCCAGCAATTTGACCTGGTATACTTGTAACGAATTTCGCACCATGACCCATAAAGCTATCAAAATAACTTCTCACTATCCACCCAATCCATACATAGGTGGCACAATATGGGCCTTGGAGGGATTTCTGGAACCTTATGGCAACAATATTGGCCCCACCAAGAACACCATTATCAGTCCTCAATCTAATCCCCACCCTCCAACTAAACAATAGAATGCAACCCCCTGTACAGAAACATTCTCCCAACAGTGACACACTACCAAAATTTCTCTAGAGGTCCCTTCTTCTGTTGCCATTATTCATGAAATTCCACCGAAGCCAGATTTCAAGAGATCTACAAATTACCATCCAAATGGTTATTTTTGAAATCCAAAGGTTTGATGACTTATTTTATGGATTCTCAAACTATAGTTGGAAAATTCAAAAACCAACCAAACATAAAACATCTAGTGTATGACTCTCCAATTCAATACTTCATAGAAATTGTTGATTCTGGATTTTGTTCGGAAGTTATAAATTCAGTTACAAAATTCCCTGGGATAGGCCCTTAATGTGCATTTGGCAGTCCTCAGCAAAGTAAGGTAGCTAATAATATCGAAATGGGGTCCACTAGTCACTTTTCAAAAGAAAATGGGGTCCACTGGTCATGGTTCAAAGAAGCCTCAACACTTTTTTCTTTATCCAATGAGAATGGAATTACCTCAATGAATTGGAGCGTTGAGGAGCTGTTTCCACTATCCAGTCTCCCTCAGCAGGTACTTCGTATAGAGTCATTTTTCCCTCATAGGTATGAGAAAATACATGTAAATAACTGAGATGTTAATTTGATACAAAGTATCAAATAGATAACCTACCTACAGGAGATAACCAACCCAATGTCAACCTTGCTCTTCATTGACGATCTTGTGATCTTGAACATCATCAAAGTCGAACTAGTTTTCTACACATTATCTCATGTCATGTATATATAGAGTCAATCCAAGAGGGTCTCTATGTCTCTTTTGACCACAAAGGATTGGGTGTTGGATGGATGTTCCAACATCTTCTATCCATCACTAGTATCTAATGGCCTTTCAACCTCATCAAGCACCCTTAAAGAGTTACCCTGTGTGTGTGGATAGGGAGGTTTGTACATACCCTAAAGATTAGTCAGGTTCTCTAAGAGGCCTGAACAACACATTGGTCTTCTATAGGCAAATTTTCATCAGTGAGATAATTCGAATATTAAGCATCTCTACTTTTAGCAACACTTCTTTTACTGGTCAAGACTCATGATTGTAGTCTAGAGGTTGTGAGTTCAAGTTTCATGAACGTTAGAAAGGGCAATCAGTCCATGAAAAGAAGTTGTCAAATCCTACCCCAGATTGATGGGATAAATGGCTAGATGATAATGATGATGACGATGACGACTTTTAACAACAATTCTTTGTATGTAAATTGTGATAAAATCTACACTCCTTGATATCCTCAAGTAACCCATAAATTGGCATTTATCAATATTAAATTCGAATTATCTCTTTGTTGATATGGGATTAACACATCAGCTACATATCTCCATTTCCTTGAATTACTATAGTCCAAGTTTCTACCAGCCCATAACTCGTATGGAATTGAATATCAGTCATCTTGCGCACATGGAAAGAATGTGTTGATTTTGCCTGAGGAATCATTGTTTTGGTTTCTTTGCCAGTTATCCTTGTTGCTAGTTTTTCTATCCTATATCTTGTACTTGCACCTCTGGTGCCTTTTTATTAATATATGAACCATTTCTAAAAAAACTCGTATGGAATTGAACGCATGGCTTTTGTTGGTATCCTATTTAAAATATACATCATTGTACTAATTAATTCACCCAAAAAAATTTAGACAATTTGAAGTGAGCTAACATGAATCTAATCATACATAAAATGGTCCTTTTACGTCATTTTGCCTTACCATTCTATTGTGGTGTGTACACCATGGTAGTATGATGTTTAATGCCTTAGGTTTACAAAACTCATCAAACGGATTGCAAGTATATTCATTTCTTCCATCAGTTCGAATGACTTCATTTCTCCTCCCCATTTGGTTTTCCTCTCTTTTATTCTCCTTAAATACACAAGATTGTCGATGGCGGGCAAGATCATTATTGGGCTGGGTATCTCCCATAGGTAAACACTTTGGTATTTTGCAGCTCACCTATCTATAGTTCCCATACCTGCAGGTGAAACCGCTCTATAAAAAGTATCCATTAAGAGAGACTTGAACATGAGAACTCCTCTGCATTCCAATTCTTTAAGGCAAATTCTGTTGTCAAAGACTAAGTCAAACAATGTTTTAAGGCTTCTTTAACCCATGATTAATTAGCCAGACATAGGCCCATATTCCAAAATCTCCCACTTAGCGATGAGAGTTGAAACACATATGCACCATAAGGTCACTCCCACTTTCATGTGGTCTACTCATTATGGTCTATATACATTCCATAAGGTTCTATTCCCACTTGTTTATAGATTTCCCCATTGCAGTTGTTAAATATGCCAAAAGGTTTTACTCCCACTTTTCTACAGATTTATCTATTATGGCCATTATCATCAATGGGGGTTTTTCACATTTTTGTGGATTTACTACTCACGTCCACATGGGATTTCGGCTTTGACGACATGGATTTACCACTCATATCCAAATGATCATAAGGTTTTTCATGCTATGGGGGATCCACCATTCATGGCTATGCTAAGTGTTTCAGTGTAATGACTTGAGTATCTTACAACCTCATCATACTCACATGTTGGCTACAAATACCCTTTTGTGAAGGGATTGGCTACCATAACCATCGAAGGTAAATAACTCATTGTAACATCTCCTTTTTCAACCATATCTTTAATATGGTGACACTGAAACTCAATATCCATCTCACTGTAGCTATGATCTCCACTGTAGATTAATTAGATTGCAGACTGGTTATATTAAAAAATAAAAAATAAACTGATCCGGCGGCTATACCAAACTCCACATCATCTATAAAGCGTTTTATTCAAAATGTAGCAGTTGTACTACAAATAATACATTTAGTGTCTTATGTATATTATGCTACACACACTTGTTTCTTCTCGGACCAAGAAATTGAACCTCCTCCGAAAAGGAAAACATGAGTTGAGGTGGATTTACCATCACCCACGTGGCCAGCAAAATCAGCATACTATATCCTACAATTTCAAGCTCATTTGCTTTAACACATAGTTCACACGCTAAGTACCTTGTAGAGATCTAACTGTTTGTTTTATTGCTTGAGAGTGTTCTAAACCAATATTACTTTGACGTCTACTGATTACACATTGTGTGGCTCATATGAGGTCTAGCAATGACATAGCATACATCAAATTGCCCAATGCACTTCCCCACTTCGTTTTTCAATCCAATCTCTTCCAAAGCATGTCCAAAACGAGATGGATACTGATGCAAAATGGTTACCATTCAGCAATCTTCTACAAACACCAAAACTTTACTAAATCCAACCTTGCTAAAATAAATTGTGTCATTTTAGCAGATGATATAACATACATCAAACTGCCCAATGCATTTCCCCACTTCATTTTCCAATCCAATCTCTTCCATAGCATGTCCAAAAAGAGATGGATGCTGACGCAAAATGGTTACCATTAGCAATCTTCTACAAACACCAAAAATTTATTGAATCCAACCTTGCTAAAATCAAACATGCTTGTCATTTTATTAAAGCTATATAAAACTAGTTTTTGCCAAGCAGCAAAGGCCCCAACCATATTAAAGATAGGATTTTGGAGTAGCTATTTAATTTCAGTAATACCATCCGAGATCCCAGCAGCTTCACTGCAGTGGAATAGATAACCCCAAGAATCTTTTGTGCTCATTTTATGATCTCCACAATCATACCTTGAATATCATGGGGTTCTCCCACCCACCTCATGACACTTGAGATTTATATATAGATGGGCAGAAATCTGTTAAGCAGTATTTTTGTCGTTGATTTTCATGGAATAAAATGACATAATCTATTGATTTTCATCACTTTAGCAAATCCAACTCATATATAGAATTCGAACAAATTTTCATCCCAAGTCCCCCCTCCCCAATCCCTAGAAAATAATAATAATGATAATGATGATAATAATAGTTATAATAATAAAAGAAAACTGATGCTTTGAGGCAGGACCAAGATAAGACAATGGGGAGTGTGATGGGCTAAAAATAAAAGGGACTGAATGGGCTTCATGAAAAAAGTATGTTGTCCCAACCACCAGCCGCCAAATAGAAATTGTTAAACCATTTCTGTGGTTATTTTCTAAGAAAGCATGTTCCTTTCCGTACATCAAAATCAAACCAACGGATTTCCACAAAATGGGACACATCCAAAATTCCAAACAAAACCAGAAAATAACCAGATTGGAAAATTATATTTGAAAAAGTCAGAACCTTTCGGCGGCCAAGGAGAGGGATTGATCAGAGCAATGGCGGAGGCGGATCTCCTGGAGGCGTCCGTCGGAGGAGAGGGCGGCAAATCGAAGCATGGAGTCGATCTTCCGCTCGAATGACGGGGACCACCAGATGGAGGCGTCGTCGGCAGCGGAGGTCCGGAAACGTTGCTCGAGATCGAAGGTTGTGAAGAGAGAAGGGTCTCTGGAAGCTTCATACCAAGATTTGCAAACGAACATCGCTCCCTTCCATCTGTCTTCTAAACCTAGCCTTGAAAATATGTTTACTAGGCAGACGTGCGTCATATCAGACCATGATCTGATTTCCACCGTACCTTTCCCAGCACCGGCATCACCACCACAAGCAACAGCAGCGGCGGCGGAAGGAGCAGCTTTTCTAATCGTCTGTGCTCTATCTCCTCCATCCATGGAAGGACTCGAACGATCAGCAGCAACTGTCTCAGCCCCTTTACCCTTATACGGCGATTGAGCGAGAAAGGACATGGACACAGCCTAGCAACAAGCGTAAGCAAGACATCTCATTAGAAAGATTATAGGTTTCAAAAAGTTATTATATAATATATCTAATTTTTTTAATTAATAATTCAAACTATATAATCTTTATTTTTAAATTTTGATAAGTATAAAATTTTAAAGTAAATAAATAAAATTATCAAATAAAAATAAAAATTTATAATAGAACTATTCATGTAATCCTCTCCCTATTACTATTTAAAATCATGAAACTAAAAGAATATATTACTATTTCTAAATGAATTAAGAAAATTTATTAAATTAAATATATGAAAAATATATTTATTTACCCTTGTCAATTACGTCTAAAATTAATTAAAAACAAAAAAAAATGGAAAGAACTAATAATTATGACAGTATTTAAAGAAATATTTTAATATTTTTTTTTTTTAATGAGAGTAAGATTCATTCAAAATGGAGAAAAACTCCAAAAAAATACAAATACAAAAATGGCTCAATATCGAACAGCAAAATAAGGAAAGAACCCACAGTCCGGACCAAGCAAAATAAAGAGCAACAAGGGCTGAAGAGAGGAAATTATAAGTCTGAAAAGACTTATACCACAAAAAGATAGATACAGAGCACTCAAGTTAATAGCCCAGCTTTTAAGATTTAAAGAATAAGGGTCATTTTTTTTGCAATGTACATGTACTTGACATCTAATCGGTTAAGAAGGTCAGCAATAGCACATGCTTGGATTTTGAGCCTCCAATGGCAAGATGAAGGAGATGATACTACTGCATAAAAAATCACTCTATTAGGGAGGAGAAACCGATCCACTGTGGCTCCTTAAGCAAAAGCAGATGATACGTTGGCAGGTAAGAAGAGAAGATAGTATCACTCAAAATAGAAATGGGAAAAGCACAAGAACAAATGATCTGAGAAGAAGCACCGCAAAGCTAGAAGCCTAAGAAAGAGAACTGCTGGCTCCCAGTGATAAAGTATAAGAGAAGATTGGAGGGATGGAGTGATGAATAGAGGTGGGGTTGTTTGGGGGGGGGGATGGGTTAAGGGGAGGAATATCCCAAAGGGCAGAGAAAACAGCCTCCAAGTCAAAGAGGTTATAGTTGGAGAGGAGAAAGAGGATCCTGCTTCTAGTGTTAGAGGTGATAGAAGCAAAAATCTGATTGACACAGCTGAAGGAGGCTTTTGAATAATCTCAAATTTCTCTCTTTTCAGTAGTGCCAAACAAGAGCAGAGAGAGACAAACTAGCAACCAACTTCTCAAGAGAGGATGTCTGGAGCTAATGAGTTGGGAGGCTTACAAAAAGATGTCCTGATGATAAGGTTCCAAATGGAATTGACAATATTAATATCTTAATTTTGAATCTAGAGGTATAACACTAATTGAAATGTAAGTGTGTTAACAGTTTATATTAGTTATAGATGAACTCCATTTTTCCATGTAAAAAAAAAAAAAAAAAAAAATCTCAATTTTAAAAACTTTTAAAAGTCTCTCTCATTTATAAAATAAGAACGAAGATATAGGAGGAGACCTGTTAATGATATGATCAGGTCCTACATGACTGTAATTAGAAAACATTATTATAGTAAACATATTTGGCCAAGGAGCAAATTTACAAATCATTATTGTTTTTTATTTAAAAAAGAAATCTACTCATCTCTCCAAATAAAACCTTCCTCTTCCTAATTTATTGTCTCAAGCACATGTGAGAATGCATGGGGTCTTTTTATGTAGTTTTTTTTTGCTATACAATTAAATTTTATAAATAATAATTTGCAAAATCAAAGCATAACCCTAATTTTGATAAATATAAAAATTGAACTATTTTAAATAAAATAAGAGTAACGAATTATTTTTGAAGTTTAAATGTGTTAAAAGAAATTATGAATCCATCTTACTGTCTCAAGTGAAGTTGGATTAAATTATTTTGAAGAATTAAAATCAATTTGAGTAAATCAGGAGTCATTTAACTTGAGAACTAAATAAAACCTGTCCATTAAATTGAGTCCACTTATATCCACTTGTCCAAAGGAAATAAAAATAATATAGGTTTTTAATTTAAATTGTAAGTTAAAAAATCCATATACTCTAAATTTGTTTCAACGTGAAGTTTGGATTAAATTCTACAATCTCGGCTCTAATTCCAGCACCAGTCACTGTCCCTGGATGGAATCACAGCGGCCACTTTGTAATAGATTTTTCCTTATAATTTTTTTTAGTTGTCAATTATCGTGTCTC
Organism: Chimonanthus praecox; assembly: GCA_022113865.1. Taxonomy (NCBI): domain Eukaryota; kingdom Viridiplantae; phylum Streptophyta; class Magnoliopsida; order Laurales; family Calycanthaceae; genus Chimonanthus; species Chimonanthus praecox. The sequence continues at coordinate 63,310,231 of CM039091.1, read as the reverse complement.
AATTTTTATTTTTATTTTCCATTCACAGCCATCAAACCTCCAACAAAAATCAACATGAAATACAAATCTAATAAAAAAATGAATTTCAAAAACTAGAGTTCCTGTTTTTATTAATCAAAACAACAGCTGATTCATATTAACATCCATTTTCTTCCACACTCAGAAACCCTCAGTACTAAAACACATATCACCATAGCAAGCTAAGAAAAAGAGAAGAAAAAAGAAAAGAAAAACAACATAAGAGAAAAACAGAGCAGAAACAGAGCATTCAACCAATTTAATCAACTTCTTCATCTGATTTAATCAACTTCTTCAATCTTTGGTCCAGCGCCAGTACCAGAACCGCCGCTCCTAGGCATATCTTCGCCGCCCATTCCTCCCATTCCAGCTCCAGCGTCACCACCTTGGTACATCCTTGCAATAATAGGATTGCAAATCTCCTCCAGTTCTTTCAATTTGTCCTCTAACTCCTCTACTTCGGCTAGCTGGTTACCCTCCAGCCACTCGATTGCACCTTCGACGGCCTTCTCAATCTTGGCCTTGTCGTCTGCTCCAAGCTTTCCAGCAAACTTCTCATCCCTTATCGTATTCCTCATGTTATAAGCGTAGTTCTCTAGTGCATTCTTTGCCTCCACCTTCTTCTTCACCTCCTCATCCTCTGCTCTATACTTCTCAGCATCCTTCACCATCTTCTCAATCTCTTCCTTACTCAACCGCCCCTTGTCGTTGGTGATTGTTATCTTATTCTTCACTCCGGCGGTCTTGTCCTCTGCCGAGACATTCAGAATGCCGTTAGCATCAATGTCGAAGCAGACGTTGATTTGGGGTACACCACGGGGGGCCGGAGGGATGCCAGAGAGCTCGAATTTTCCGAGCAGGTTGTTGTCTTTTGTCCTTGCACGCTCTCCTTCGTACACTTGGATTAGAACCCCGGGCTGGTTGTCGGAGTAGGTTGAGAAGATCTGTTCTTTCTTGGTGGGTATGGTCGTGTTGCGAGGAATTAGCACTGTCATGACACCGCCAGCGGTTTCGAGGCCAAGGGAGAGTGGAGTGACGTCGAGGAGGAGCAAGTCTTGCACCTTCTCGTCACCTTCTCCGGTCAAGATGGCCGCTTGCACCGCTGCACCGTAAGCCACAGCCTCGTCGGGGTTTATGCTCTTGCAGAGCTCCTTCCCGTTGAAAAAGTCCTGCAAAAGCTGCTGAACTTTGGGAATTCGAGTCGACCCGCCGACGAGCACGACGTCATCGACAGCCCCTTTGTCGATCTTCGCGTCCCGGAGGCATTTCTCTACCGGCTCCATGCACTTTCTGAACAGATCCATGTTCAGTTCTTCAAATCTCGCTCTCGTAATTGTCGCGTAGAAATCAATTCCTTCATACAAGGAATCAATTTCAATCGTTGTCTGGGTCGTGCTCGATAGCGTCCGTTTCGCCCGCTCGCACGCTGTCCGGAGCCGCCGGAGAGCCCTGGCATTGCCGGAGATGTCCTTCTTGTTCTTCCTCTTAAATTCCTGAACGAAGTGGTTGACAAGCCGGTTGTCGAAGTCCTCACCACCGAGATGGGTGTCACCGGCGGTGGCCTTCACTTCGAAAATTCCCTCCTCGATTGTCAGAAGCGAGACATCAAAGGTCCCACCGCCCAAATCGAAAATCAACACGTTCTTCTCTCCCTTCCTCGACGCCTTCTTATCCAACCCGTAAGCGATGGCTGCAGCCGTCGGCTCATTGATGATCCTCATCACGTTCAAGCCGGAGATCGCTCCGGCGTCCTTGGTCGCCTGCCTCTGAGAGTCGTTGAAGTACGCAGGCACCGTTACAACGGCGTTCTTGATCGTCTGCCCCAGATAAGCTTCTGCAATTTCCTTCATTTTGATCAAAACCATGGATGAAATTTCTTCAGCAGAGAACTTTTTCTCTTCTCCCTTGTAGTTGACGACGATCATGGGCTTGTCGCCGGGGCCGGGAATGACCTTAAAAGGCCAGAGCTTCATGTCGCTCTGCACAGATGGGTCAGAAAATCTCCGGCCGATCAAGCGCTTGGCATCGAAGACAGTATTGGCCGGATTCATGGCGACCTGATTCTTTGCCGCATCCCCGATCAGCCGCTCTGTATCTGTAAAAGCGACGTACGAAGGAGTCGTCCGGTTGCCTTGATCGTTGGCGATGATTTCAACTCGGTCGTTCTGCCACACGCCTACACAGCTGTAGGTGGTGCCCAGATCGATTCCGATCGCCTTCCCTTCAGTTTTCGCAGCCATTGATGCAAATTCAACGGAGTCGAAAAATCTGAACTGAGTTTTGATTAGTTTTCGGTTTGCTCTGGTTTTTTTGGGATTTGAGAGGTTTTTGGTTTTCTGATTTGCTTTGCTGATTTTTTACGAGATAGAATTGAGGTAAGAAGGGCTTGAATATATATAGGGACTGGAAGAAAGAGTTGAGAGAATTCGAGAGAGGAAAGGAAGAGAAGTGTGACTGAAATGGAAAGGAAAAGATTTCGAGAGAAGAGTAGAGAAATCCAGAAAGAGAAGCCGAGAGAGTTCTGGACAGTGGAAGCATACCAACAAGAAAGGACTTCAATTACGAAATTTCTACGAATATACCACTGTTTGTTTACCAAAAATATCCTCCATCTCAAAAAATAATAATTAGGACCAATGTTGATAAACCTGGATCGGCCCGCGGGTTGACCGCATCGGCTACTTAGCGGGTCGGGTCAATTTAAAATCCATATGAATTTAAAACTCGTAAAAACCCACTTTAACCTGTAATTCAACCCGGTTTTTTACATTAACCCGTGACTTATTTTAATTAAAACCCATTTTTTAAAAAAAATAATAATTAAACACTGGTTTATCAGCACACGTTTGGATAGAAGACAATGGGGAAGAAGAAAGAAAGAAAATGTAGAAGAAGAAGAGCTCAAAGAGGAGGGCCGAAAAATGAGGGACTCCACAAAGGGCGGCGCCGCATAAGGCCAGGGTTAGGATTTTCGAGTGAGGTTGCAAGGAGAGGAAGAGAAGAGGAGGAGAGATAATCGGTTACCAAAGAATGGGGTGGCAGCAGTGGCTCAAAGCTGCTAGGGTTTGTAGATGCTACAAAAAATATGAGAGAGGGACAGAAAGAAAAGAGATTAAATATGAGAAAGTTATTTAATAAAAATTAAAATAAAAAAGAAAAAATTTAATAGAAAATATTATGTGTTAAAAAAATAAAATATACTAATTTTATATCTAACTTAATTTTTATTTTTATACTTTATTATTTTTCTAAAACCAGGTTTTATAAATTTTCTTTTAGAAAATTTATAAAATATAAAAATAACAACTTAATAGAAATCAAGTTATATGTCAATAAAATGTTTCTAAGTAAAATAAATAATTTTTATAGTAAATAATTTTTATAATAAATATTTTTTTGAATGATTGAAATTTTATATGATTAAAATGTATATTAACAGAATATGTTATTTTTGTATTAATAATATGATAATAATTTTGAACAACTGCAAAGTGAGTTTTAAAGCTTTAAACATTGTTTTAAGAATTGGTATTAATTTTTTTTTAGTAATTATTTGTACAAATTTCTAACAAGAATATTTTTTATAAAATATAACCTTAGTTAATAATTTAATATTATTTATAATATTATATTAATGACACGGGTTTGACCAAATTTAACTATGAGTTAACCCAATTGAACCTTACTTAACTCACCCTTCCTCCAAGATGAGTCACCCATGGATTTTAAAACATTAACTAGGAGAGAGGCAAGACCCGCTAAAGTCCGCCGTTACAATTTTCTGTTAATTTGACACTTACAAACCGACATCTGTATTAGATTTATCAACTTGTATCAATTTATCTCGAATGAATATTTTTAAAATAATTATACTTATTAACTTAATAAATCTGAGCTTACATAACAATGCACTCAGTTATAAAATTTACTACATGTATTTCAATCACGTTAAATTTTATAAAAAGTCTACATTTAAATATTTTCAGTTTATTTAGGTTATTCATGTTTTAGTAAGCTTGTTTTAATTCTCTCTCTATATTATTATAGAAATAAGAAAATAAATAAATATATTTGGTGATTTTAAATAAAAGGTTTTCTAAAATATACTTTTGTATTTGTCATGGAGCACTTTCTTTATCAAACTAAAACTATTAAAATTATTTTTTCTCTTACAAATATAGATCTAACTGTAAATCTGCAATATTCATTTAATAGATATCACATTTACATTAATTAAAATATATTTATTTAAATTATAAAAATAAAAATTTAATAATTTAATAAAATTTATTTTTAGTTGAATAGTCTTTATAATACATTTTGGGCTTTTGGCACAGAACTTGAACGTTTTATTCATATATATTGGACTTCTATCTAAATTAATTACAAAATTAGATTATACATTTTACTAAAATTACAGTAACATATATTTTAGTGTGTAAATATGCCCAATATTCTATGTCAAACTCAGGTAAAACGTGCGCCTACTTTGGCCGACGTGAAAGGCAGTTAACTGAAATTGAACAGCTAATGACGTGGCAAGTGATTTTAGACACGTACTGCAACGTGTCGGTACATGTTAAAATGTTCTTTTAAAACTCATAGACGCCTGGCGGTAAAGGAATGGGCGGGAAGTCTCTAGAGTTCTCTAGACCTTCGCCTCTTTCAAACGATGTGTTTTCTTCATAAATGTGGTCCCAATACCAATAAGTGATTGCCACGTGTTCTCCATAAGCTGGTATAGCCCAATTTCATTTGTCCACTTTTAGGTTGGTGGGCGCTACCAAAACGTAATGATATTATGAACCCTGAATAGATACACAGCTCCAAGTTACCAATATTTGATAATTGAAAATAGGAAATAAAAATCGATTTTTAAAAATAAATATATATCGTTCTTTAATATATATATATATATCAATCGTACTTGGTTGATATCAGACGATATTCGATATATATCACTGATAAGTATTGATGATATCGTTTGATACCAGTTATTTTAATTCTTTTTTTAAAAAAGAGAGAGAAATTTCGAAATCGATACTAAATTTTAAACTCTTAATTGAAAACATTGAACTTGGTCTTGCATTTGATACAATTGAGTGCATTGGTCCAGTCCATATATAAACTCAAGTGGAGATGAAAGAAATTCACTCAAGTTAAATAAGGATAAGTTCTATCCAGTCAATTGACTCAGTTGATATGATTTAAACTTGATAGATGTTTAAAATCATGATCGTATGATTCAATATAATTATATTGGAATTGATTTCTAAATTTGTTTGATTTTAAAATAGATCGAATTGGATTAGATTTAAGTAAGTTCTTATTCCATTGGTTAGAGTCTATTTTAAGTATTGTTAAATGGGTGAAGTTGAGTTCAGTTGAAGTTCACCCAATTATTTAACCAAGGATGCTTTTTTGGTAAGACACATACTAAGCTTATCCTATGAAATGTTAATGGTTGTAAATCTTATATGATTTCATGTATTATATACAAACGTGGTAATAATCAAATCAGTTGAGTCTGTTGATTTATTTTTAAATTAGACATGGACTCTTTGTAAGTGAATTCAGATAGTTTATTAAATGGTTTAGTTTGGATTAAGTCATTTATCAAAATGAATCATTTGGATTTGAGTTGGATAATCGACTTGAGTCGGATTTACTAGGTATACTACAAGTCGGCCAAAGCCCAACCTGGGCAGTGACCTCATATGACAGCGGCTCAAAAATCTCTCACACTCTATTTCTGGTGGAAGCATGTTGTCTTATATATATTTGAACAATCAATGAAAAAAATAACCTATAATGGTGTTCATCATAATTTAATAATATCAAAATTCAAGAACAATTTAGATATGAGATACACTCACATTTTTATAATAAAATTCATTCAAGTATGAAATACATTCACAATATAACAATCACATAGAAACTATAGACATTGTCCTCATCTATTTTAGTCATTTTTCGAACCATCTTTTTCTTCCCATCTCATCATCATCATCATCATTGTCGTTATCGTCGTCGTCTAGATTCAATCTATAAGCATATTAAAGCTTAACTCGAGACTCGTAAGTGTCAAACAGCTGCAACCATCTTCATTAATTCCGGCAATGTTGGGGGCCACTAGAAAGAAATTCTGCATGGTTTTGTTACCAATGCGTTTCAAACTCGAAAATCAACACTTGTTTGGTGTAGAAGGTAGAAAAGATGTTTCATGGGTTTGAATTATATGCTATTCCCTTGCATTCCCTCTGTTTTTAAATTGAAATGGCTTGGTTAGCTCTCTCCACTTACTCTCCCACTCCTGCCAATCCACGCCAGTGGAATAAGATTATAAAGCACCAAGTGTTCCACGAAAGTCCCCAAAGAGCCTTCCTCACTTTCACCAAAATGCTAGAAGCAGGCCATAATGCAGACAATTATACATTGCCGATCCTACTCAAGGCAGCCACCCATTTTCCGACGCCACATACTGGTGCCGCCCTTCATGGCCTTTCCATCAAAACCGGCTTTTCAATCCATGATTTCGTACAAACTGCTCTCATTTCCATGTACTCTGCTTTAGGGTACATCGACGTAGCTCGTCAGGTGTTCAATAAAATGTCCCAGAGAGATTTAATTTCTTGGAATTCCATGCTCAATGCCTATGCTTCTCAGGGGATGATGGACAGTGCCTTTGAATTGTTCAATTCAATGCCAGTTAAAGATCGGATTTCCTTCAACACCATGGTGTTTGGGTATTCGAACATTGGGCAGGTCAATTCTGCAGAGGAAATTTTCAATGCAATTCTAGATAAGGACATTTTTTCATGGAATTCAATGATTTCAGCCTATGTTAAAACAGGGAATGTTGAGGAAGGGCGTGCATTATTCGACAGGATTCCAGAACGAAATGTGGTGTCTTGGAACACTCTCATTTCTGGCTACTTACAAACCCAACAATACAATGAGGCCATTGATTTGTTCTATGATATGAAAGCTGGGAAAATTCAACCTAATCACATTACGCTAGTAAGCGTGTTATCTGCTTGCGCTCACATTGGTTCTCTAGAAATCGGTCGCAAGATTCACATCCATGCATTGGAAACTGGACTTGCATTGAACACTCATGTATCAACATCATTGATTGATATGTATGCGAAATGTGGCCTTATCGAACAAGCTCTTCAAGTGTTCTACAAGGTCCAACAGAAGGACATATACTGTTGGAATTCAATGATTTCAGGCCTTGCAATTCATGGTTATGGCAAAGCTTCTATTGAACTATTCAATGACATGAGAAGCAAAGGCATGAGGCCAGATGATATAACCTTCATTGCCCTTCTAAGTGCATGCAGCCACTCGGGCATGGTAAAGGAAGGCTACAGCCTTTTTTTAGGCATGTTTAAGGATTATGGCCTTGAACCTAAGGGAGAGCATTATGGGTGCATCGTTGATCTTCTGGGACGTGCGGGACTGCTCGACCGAGCATATGAGCTCATTGAGGGCATGCCATTTGAGCCTGGTGTGACAATTTTGGGTGCGTTGTTAGGTGCTTGCATTGTCCATAGGAATGTGGAGATGGGGGAGATAGTAGCAAAGCTGCTTGCTGCAAGAGGCGATTGTTTAGGAGATGGGGAGTATATAATGTTGGTTAACATGTACGCAATGTGTGGGAGATGGGAGGAAGCAAGGAGATGGAGAGGGATGATGAATGACTCAGGGATAAGAAAAACAGCTGGGTGTAGTGTGATTGAAGTCAATGGTGCATTGTATAGGTTTTTGGCAGGGGATTTAGAAGGTTTACAGTCTTCTTCCAGAGGCAGAGCATTATGGATGGATGGTTTATCTTTTGGGATGTGCGAGACTACTTCACGAGCATCCTATTTGAGCCTGACCAGTTTGGGTGCATTGGTAGGTTTCTTGCATTGTCCATAGAAATTTAAAATAGGGGAGAGAGTAGCTGAGTGGCTGGCTGTAAGAGGTGATTGTATGTTGGTTAACATGTCTGCAATGTTTGGGAGATGAAGGAAGCAGGAGATGGCAGAATCTGTTGTATAGGTTTTTGGCATGAGATTTGAGAACTAAAATGCATTGAGATTCTGTGTAAATTTATTCAAGATTCTTGATAAAGAGGAGGATTATTGTAGAAAATATGATACCACTATGGTTTTTTTTTTTCTAGCCTTTCTCACTATGATTGAGATATATAGGATACAAAAGATCAATTACAATCCTTAATTTAGGGAGACGGGTAAATACAGATAAGTACACAGAGGGAAGGTCAACACTGTCCGTTAATAATTATGTTTAGCACTGTAACGACCCGACTCGAACACAGGGCTTAGGGCTCAACTCCGTAAGAAATTGTCCTCTTTGGGCCTCTCATACAAACGAGTCTGCACGGTTTTTTTCTCTTTGGGCCCAGGCCTACATGGCTCGGCCCAAAACACGTTTTACAAGTTTATGGTGGGCTGGCCTCTTATACACCCAAGCTCCTCTTCCTTCCAAACCGATGTGGGATTCCCACATCGGTTTGGTGTGCAGGATATCACAATCACCTCCCCTAAAGCCTCGAGTCGCCCCCTGCTCGACTCAGCTTAGCTCAATAATACCAGGGAAGGAGGAAAGCCTGCACAGTCCGAGTGTAGAATTGAGGCTCTGATACCATTTGTAACGATCCGGCCTGAACACAAGGCTTAGGGCTCAACTTTATAAGAAATTGTCCGCTTTGGACTTCGCACACAAACGAGCCCGCACAGTTTTCTTCTCTTTGGACTCGGACGCCCGTACAATTTTTTTCTCTTTGGGCCCAGACCCACATGACCCGACCCAAAATACGTCTTACGAGTTTATGGTGGGCTGGCCTCTTATACACCCAAATTCCTCTTCCTTCCAAACCAATGTGGGACTCCCACATCGGTTTGGTGTGCACGTATCACAAACACTCTCAATTAAAAGTTGATAATGTCGATCAATCTTTTGTACAATGCTAATGCTCGGCCAGTGTCATTTGCTCGAGACGGCCGGAAGCAGAAATTTTCTTCTTGAAGTGAATGTAATGATGCAATTGTCTAGAGAAGTCAATGTGTAAATTTATTGACATGTTACAGGGGGGTTGTGTAAAGAACTTTAACTATATGGGGTTTCTTTTTTATCCTTTTGTCAAAAATTTGGTGGCGGGTTATAATTGAGGTTTGACTAAATATCTGATGTCAGACAGACGATGACATTACCATACATTTAAATAAGGGCTTATTTTTCTCTTTGGGTTTTCATTGAGTTCTTTTTCTCTGACTGAGAAGAAATAAAAAATAGAAAACAGTCGAGAGAAAAAGAGAAATCGTAGAGAAAAAGTGAGAATGTTAAGAGTTAAGAGGGTACAGGAAATTTTTGTAACACGTTGTTCAGATTTTTTTTCGATCACCTAACGCTCGAGACGTAGCCTTCAATATTAAACCACGTAAAAAAAACTCTGTTTCTCAATTTCTGCATATTATTTATCGATTGGGTTTCCCAGTCCATCCATGTCAACACAAATCACTCCTAGGTGAGGTGTCAGGTGTCTACAGTTGGGCTCATATTGGTGGACCCGAAAGACTAACCAGTAATGATTTCATTCGACCCATGTAATGCTTTGGTCCTCAGTCACATGTGGACTAAGTTTTAAATGTGAGATGAAATTGATAAATTGATCCCTTTCGGCCGAAATATCAAGGACTCAAGTATCGGCCTTTTCACCTATTTTGAAGTATGTCTTTATTTTCAAAAAAGGAAAATTCAAATTATTGTAAATATTACTCCCTCTGTTTCAAATTATTTATTTTATATGGATTTTGAAATTGTCTCAAAATAGTTGTCTCATTTATATTTGAGTACTATAAAGTATGTTAAAAATGTATGAGATCACATAGAGTGTTATTATTACATAAAGAGTTTCTTAAAAAATACAAATATTTCAAATGAGACAGAGAGTATAAAATATGAGATGATACTTAGAGCTCATTTTGACCGATATCTTAACCCATATCAGTTGGGTCTTGATAGTTATTCATTTTGACATATCAATGGAGTCCAATACCCACAAATATTGACCAATATATAACATTTGGACTGATATTTTCCTCTCTGACATGTGCGTGGGGCCCAGGTAATATACTTGTCATCTTGAAAGCCACAATTTAGAACTTGGAACAAAAGAAAAAAAAAATCACAATCTTCAATCCTACATTTGGCATGGTTCTATAATGATTTGATTTGAGATCATGCATTTCGAGGAGTTTTAGGGATTTCTATAGTGTTTAAAGTTGGGGTAAGTACATAAATCTCCTTATGAGCTTCTCAATGAGTCTAAGTTTAAGTAAAATCGAGATCGAGATCGAGAAATCAAGTTATAGCCGAGAGCTTGAGATGACCAGTGTTAATTTGTGATTGAGGGTGCTTATTGTGATATCGTGCTAGAAAGAGTGTGGTCACTCTAGATGGAAGAGTAAGAGAGATCCATTGATGTGCTGGATGTAGCGTCATATTCTCTCACATCGCTTGGAACGAGCATTGTGATCTTGGATATACGAGAAATGTCTAAATCAGTAAATCTTCACAGCATAACATGTTTTGAGTGTGTGTGCGACGCACACGTACCAATACAAAGTCGTACCGTGTATGGATTCAAAATGGACAATATTATGTTGGGGGGAGGTGGATCGTTATAATAGTCATTTTAATTTCAAGAGGTAAAAGTGTAATTTTAACAATTCTGAATAAATCTTTTATAAGTGTCACCTATAAAAATTTAAAATAATTAAAAATTAGAAAATATCCCATTCATTTTCGACCTCCTTCAAGCTATAAGTAAATTGACAAATTCTCCAATAGGACACGTGTCATAGACCATATGGTTGATTTTGTGCATGACAATGACACTTGCATAAGTATATTTCTTTTGAAATGATATGCTTAGGAATATGGAGTATGGACCATTGATCATCATTCTGGAAGAAATCACTTTTCATGTGTACAAAAAGTAGAAAAAGCAAAAGCTTCCCACGCCAGCACATTTCAATCTGATGGCAGAAAAGTTTATGCGAAGCACATTTCTATTATATATGATGCGGGACCAATACCATGGGCCGTGTCCTACGTCATTATACATGATACTTTAAAAATTAATTTAATTAAATCATTTAGATTATGTTTTTCCAAGATTATAAAACTAATTTAAAATAATTGAATTTTGAAAATTTTAAAAAATATAATTTACTAATAAAGAAAGTCCAATTTTTTGCTGGAGAAAGATTTTTTTAATATACTTCCTATAAATTTATTTATTTGATGGCGTAAATAGGTGTGAATGCATTTTGAAGTAGTCATTATATATATTTATATTTCATGATCAAGCCTTTTTTTTATTTAAGTTTTTTAGACAATTTTTCTATTGGAAGTGATTAGTGCATCAACATTTTTACCTTTGGTATACTAAAAATGAGTGAAATATTTATTTTTAATTTTTTTTCTCTTCTCATTTATTTAAACAAAATATACCAAAAATAAATAAATATGTGCACTGTACAGCAATCAACACACTCATTTTTCTTTTGCTTTTCTTCTGCCAGCTGCAGAATGAGAAAGAATGCTATAACTTCATCGGCTTTTGCAGCCACGTCTCTTCTGTCTTCCTATAAACCAATCTCTTCTTGACAGGGCTTCTCACAATCAACTCATCTGTGTAAGAATTTATCCTGTCAATCTAAACAAAGATGAGATTGATTCCATGCCTCTTCTTCGTCTTCACTTGCTTTCATGCTTTTCTCATCTTGGGCCATGTGACAACTGAAGGATTGCAGGTTGCTCAAGGTAAACAATCTCTGTCTCTCTCTCCATGTGATACAAAGTACTTAATCCAATGACAAATGTGATCTTAATTTCCTTTATGTGTAGGTACATTCTTTTAAGAAGAATAAATAAATTTGTGCTAATTTACTGTGTTTTTTAGGAGATAATGTAGGTTTCGTCGAGTCTAATGGTTCAAATGGAAGAAGGCAAGAGACATTTTCCATTAGTAGATTGAACGGTGCAGAAGCAAGAGCGGTCGCCGGAGGTGGACAGGCAGTTCGTGGCGGCGGCACCACTATTATAAATCGCCCAAATGAAATCAAGCACAATGGTGCATCCTCCTTATATGCATTTCACTCTTTCTCAATCTCAAATACCTTGCTGCAACTTAGCAGAGGACCCTTTCTTCTTTTCCTCTTCTTTTGATTTTCTTTTTTGTAATTTTCATCTTTTAATTGCTTTCACTTCTTGTCTTACCTCAATGGAGAATGAACTGAACCCTATCTTGTTTTTCTTTTTCTTACAGAAGAATAAATTGTTTGATGTTGCATTAACAAGGCCTTCAAAATTAGGGATATTTGTTTGTTTAAGTTTGTTCTGAGTTCGACTTAAATATATGGACTTCGAACAACATTTTTGTAGTTTGGGCTTTTATTTAAAGTACATGGAGGCTTATAAGATTTTTAGACTTGTTTATTTTCTATATACTATATACATACGCCACAAGATCATATTTGAAACTATTTTTTTATATTTTGAAAATAAAAAATTTATCCATACATATTGGAAAGAAGTATTATATCTAAAACTTTAATCTGAAAAGTAAATTTCACAAAGTGTCAAACTTTTTCAAAGACGTTTGTCATTTTTTACTATCAAAACCAAGAGTTTAGAAATTGAGTTTTTAGATGAATTTTTAAAATATGATAGTTGTTTAAGTATATTTTCAATTTGTACGTTTAGAATTTCCAATTACAGAAAAATATATGTCAATGCAAAATAAATGGACATTAAATGGTGGACTCGTATTTTACTTTTAAAAATTCGAGAGCTCAAACTTTGATTTTAAAAATTCAACATGGTTGAGATAGCTTCGAGTCTTTTTACAAAATTTGACTCGAATCCAGCCCGTCAAAAGGCCCATTGAAAACACTTGATTGAGCTACTAGTGGGTGTTATCAAACTTTATAAAATACAGTCGAGATCATAGAAAATAAGAAAAAGTCGATCTCTCATGAGATAGTTCATTAGTCTGCATTGGAGAAAGTACTAAAAAGTAGAAGAAAATGTGAATACTGCATACAATACAAAGTCCATAAGTGATGGTGTCCTTGTGAGTAGTTTAATTATACACAAACCGTAGTTAAATGAAGGGGTTATGCATAAATTTAATGAAAGAAATTTTAAGTCTTGTGAATATTAGTTATTGTAAGATATTAAAAATTAATATGTATTTAATTACTTCTTGTGAGGGATCATCATTTTAAGTTAAAAGTGTTGTATAAAGTTTTGTTGCTAGTCATTATTAGTGATGAGAATTTTGCCCCACTAGTCCTAGCCCCACAAAATAAAAGTTGGTTTGAGCACAAATTAGCGGAATGTTAATTAGGCTCATGATCAAGCTTATTGTGTCTAGGCCTGAAAGTCCAAGACCCCAATTTGTAGGAACATATAATAAATATCTATAGAGAATTATTATGAAAAAAGTGTTGCCATGTTAGACACATGTTAGATGACAAAATTAGGCTCTGTAAATCATATTTAAATTCACAACAATAGTTTAAAATCGTAGAATAAAAAATAAAAAATGAAAGGTGAAAAATTATGTAGCCGGACTTTTTTTTTTATTTTTGAAATATATGCTCACTCACTGGGTTTCACTAGGTTTAAAATTATGTAGTCCAAGACCCCAAGCCCTCTGTCCCTCAACTGAGTCTTGCTGCCGTTCCCACTCCTTGCCCCTTGCTTTGACCACCTCCGTTTTTCCGACCTCTCATCAAATCCCATTTACTTAATTCCCATTCTCTTTCTTTTTCATATTTAATACCCACTCACCCATTATATTATTAATTTTGTTGGAATAATTAGACTTATTATCTAATTAAGAGTATTAGTTTGATTTAATCTTTACTTAAGAGGTATATTTGATTTATAATTAGATAAGAGTTTGAGTTTGATTATGATAGTTATAAAGTCGACTAAAGACTATATATATGCAGTTTTACTTTTCTACAAATTCAATTCCCACTTAGATTCACCCGTTCTGAACTCAGCCAAACCTGTCTCTTGGACTCAGCTGTAGCCAATCTACATCAAGTAGTGCAAGACTGCAAGATGAGATTGATTCCATGCCTCTTCTTCGTCTTCACTTGCTTTCATGTCTTTCTCATCTTGGATCACGTAAGAAGTGAAGGATTGCAAGTTGCTCAAGGTAAACACTCTCTCTCTCCCTCTCGTTCTTCATCTTCGCTTGCTTCTTGCCCATGTCGGTATATTTTTTTAAGAAGAATAAATAAATTTATGCTAATTTACTGTATTTTTTCAGAAGATACTGTAAGTTTCGTGGAGTCTAATGGTTCAAATGGAAGAAAGCAAGAGAAATTTACCATTAGTAGATTGAGCGGTGGAGGAAGAGCGTTTGTCGGACGTGGATGGGGAGGTCGCCGAGGTGGACGGGCAAGTGACTGGAGGTGGAGGGGCACCACTATCCCAAATCGAAGCAAGCACAGTGGTGCATCCTCCCTACATGCAAAAGTTAGCATAGGACTCTTTTCTTGTTTTCCTCTTCTTTTGAATTTTTGGTAATTTTCTGCTTAATACATGCAACGATATTAATTTTTATTTAATATATTGATAATTTGTAATTAATTTTTCGTAGAATTAGTGTGCCCCATCAATTCTAGAAGCCAGGGGATTTTCTCAGACTTGTAATGACTTCTCTGTTTGGCCCATTGTGAGGCCTTTTTTGTTCTTTTTGGACTCTCTCCTGGCCCGGGATGTGGGTTGGCCCATCAATTCTTTTGTTCCAGGATGTTTTGTTTTCTGGTTTCTTTTTCTTTGTTTCTGAACATATCTTTTGGGCGTCCCCCTTTTCTTGAATGAAATACTTGCCCTTCATTAAAAAATAATTGTTGTTAGAATTATCTAGCTAGCAATGTATGGTATATTCTCTGTATTTGTAGTTTTTCTATTATTAGTAGGAGACACGTGTTTTACAGAAAATTTTATAAGCAAATAATTTTCTTTAATTCATTTTTTTTTTTTTTACAATTTTTTTGTTTTTAGATAAAAAGATCTTAGCAATATTCTTCAAATTCATCAGTTTTAATTATAAAATATCTTTTCTTATTTTTAGTCAATTTTTTCATTTCCTCTCTTTTCTGGCCTTGCTCGGACTGTGGACTTCTGTGTATATTGTTCTTCTGACTCCTTTTTTAATGAATTACTAACCCTACATTCAAAAAAAAAAAAAAAATTCAACTCACCAAATTCTATCTTAAAATATTTTATTCTATTCTTAAGCTACTTTTTTAACAAATTTTCCTATTTGTTGTGTCCCAATATAAAAAGCAAATTGCAATAATTTAACGAATGATTAGTCAAAATTCCTTTCATAACTACTTTAAATTATCTCTGATAAATATATAGAGTAGCCATTTTTTTTTAAATAAAGTCATGCCATAAAAGTGGACAATTAATTAAAAAAAGAAAAGAGGGTTTTAAATTTTGATCAATCATTTTCTAATCTGATATTGAATGATTTGAAATAGTTGACGAGATAATTGTTGACTATGTATTGTTACAATCTCAAGTTGTGATTTCAAGTCCTATGGTCTAAGATAGACAATCAGTCTATAGAAAAAATAATATAAAATTTAAATAAAATGCAAATACAATTGATAGCATAAATTACTTTAATGATGTTGATGATAATGTTTTTTTTCCTTTCTTTCTGCCGAATAAAACTTTATAGTTAATTGGGTCAAATTTGTGCCAAACTTAGGATATATGACTTGGACTCTATTAGATTTGAGAGCAGTAAAGGTGTAAAATGCTACTATGGTAATGTTATTTAGGACTTCACCAAATTTATATATTTTTAACTAATACGACTTAGACTATATTCAGAGTAATACAAGCATAAAGCACTATTGTAGCAGTATCATTAAGGACTTGTCTAATTTTATCTATTTTTTAATTATTTTTAAATTCTTTTTAAATTGATTCGTACGATTCAGGCCCAATCTTTTACACATATGAAATCAAATCCAATATTTAATTTTAAGTGATTCATTAACTTGGCAGTAATAATACCCACACAAACACAATGTGGACCCCCCCAAGACAATGTCGACCTTTGGATCATTGAGTTAGGTCCAACTTGAATCTGACTAGGTAGCGTGGTCTTATAAGGTCCAATTAGGTTGATATCGCTAGTCCAGCTGTATCTTTTGAAATAGAAATGGGGAGTTCTAATTTAGAATTTTAACGTAATTAACTTAATTTAATTAAATACTATGAAGTTCAAACATGCATGAATTCTAATTATTTTCAAAGAACTTTTTAATGAATTAATTTGGATTGTAGAATCCAATTTTAATTAAATATTAGAAAATGCACTAATTGAAATTTAAATTCAAAAAAAAAAAAATCACTTTTAAATATTCTAATTAAAATTAATTCTGCACAATAAACGGATTCAAATTCAATAATAAAATCCCATTACCAATTCTTGGCCAAAAAGATGAATTTATAAGGCCTTATTTACAAGTAATAAAAGGAAATAAAAATCACCTAATTAAAATACCATACTTAGTTCACCATTGCACCTCTCCGCGTCTCTTCTCTGTGTCCGACGAGTAGTGATTTCTTCTCAATCTGGTTTAAGCGGGTGGGCCCCTCCTTCCATTCCTCTTCTTCAGATTTCTTCTCTGTTTGGGTCGATCCCTAACAGAGAAACACCTAAGGCAGGCCAAGCTCCGAGAATCCTGCTTCTTCAACTTCTTTCCTTTACACTTTCCTTCCACTTATTGTTCTCTTCCTCTCTTTACCTTCTTGTTTCAGCAAAATGGATTTTTCTTTCCTTTTCTTTGTCCCATTATCTTTGTATGGTCTATAAGTAGAAAATTTAAACTCGCCGTATATCGGCCAATATATAAATATTTGTTGATAATTTTTCTCTCCTTTTTTTTTTTTTAAATAAAAAATTTGACTATATAAATTGAAAGAAAATATTATATTATATCTGAACAATAATTTTTTATTCACTCAATCTTAATTGTAAAAAATCAAGAGGCAGTCAATTTATTCAAAATTATCTATCAACTTTGACTATCAAGTAACTAAAAATTGAATTTTTAGATGAAATTTTAAAATATGGTAGTTCCTTAGTATATTTTCAACATGTATAATTAAAATTTCAATTTAAAAAAAAAACAAAAGTAAAAATAATGCTTAGATACAAAATTAGTAGACTTTAAACTTCGGTTCAGACTTTAGCTTTAAATGTCTGACAGACTGATACTCTGATGTGTTTCAGACAGGCTTATACTTTAGAACGTGAAAGTCCGGAAACCTTCTCTTAGAGTTACATCATTTAAGCAAGGCAGTAGAGAGGAGAAAAAAGGAAGCCCATTTTAAATATTTAAATTATTCAGGCCCAATAGGAAACCAAATTCAATATTTAAAATTTTAAAGTGATCCATTAACTTGGCTGTAATAATGCCCACACAGACACAATGTGGAGCCCCCAAGACAATGTCGACCTTAGGATCATTGACTTAGGTCCAACTTGAATCTGACGGGTAATGTGGTCTTATAGGGTCCAATTAGGTTTATATTCCTAGTCTAGCAGTATGTTTTAAAAGGGTGTTCATTCTAATACGTACATATTATTTTAAGAGACAAGGGTTTTAGTGAACGTTCCACTTTGCCTCCATTCTTCCGTACGAATTTTAGTAGATTTTCAGAAATCGATTCACTTTTCAGTAAATTGGTTCATTAGATCGGTGCACCGGATATGTGCACCGACAGGATTACTTGGAAATGAAAATTAAAAAAAAATGATTCAGTCGATGCACCAATTTGGACTCTTAAGAAATCGGTGTACCGACCGGATCACTTTCTTCAAATTTTCATTTCCAAGTGATCCAGCCGGTGTACCGATGCAGTGAACCGATTTATGAAAGTCCAGTAAAATTTGTAAGGACAGATGAGGACAAAATGAAAAATCCGAAAAATCCGTGTTTTCTAAAAGAGTATGTCCGTGTTAGGATGACCACCCCTTTCAAAAAATTTACCTAATTTTTAGTT
This sequence comes from Chimonanthus praecox, assembly GCA_022113865.1. Classification (NCBI taxonomy): domain Eukaryota; kingdom Viridiplantae; phylum Streptophyta; class Magnoliopsida; order Laurales; family Calycanthaceae; genus Chimonanthus; species Chimonanthus praecox. The sequence goes on along the minus strand of CM039091.1, from coordinate 63,292,081 downwards.
ATGTTGAGTTTACTTGTATTCATCTCAGTCAATTAATTTTAAGCTCAAATAGAGTATCAACTCTATTGGGTTGAATTGGACCTGAATTTGGTCCCGACTTGTAAAAGGCCAGCGCCCGAATTGGGTCCAACTTGACCCAAGTTATCAAGTTTGGACTGAGTTCTGTTTGTAAAGTTTTAGTAAAAGGCTAAAACATACATGCAGATTTATCTGGGTTTGAGCTTTGTTGGGTCCAAGATAAATTTTTTTTTTTTAATTTTTTTTTGTAAAATATGAATCATGAATTTTATATTCCTACATAATGTTAATTAAACAAAATTAGATTTTTATATGTTTTCACTTAATATTAAACTTTTGAGTCAAAGTCGGGCTTTTTAAATTAGGATTAACTTGGTCTAAATTCAAATTTGATTATTTGAGTTTAAAATACGTTAAAATTAAGCTCAATTCGAATTATTTTTTTTAAAAAAAAATTCATTAGATTAACCGCATATATAGATTCAAATCCCATCGATGGAGTAGGATAGTTAAAACCTAGAGTGGATGTCTAGAGGGACTAATCTAAACTTATGATAGGCCCCACCAGACAAACAATATGGACGTTTAAAATGTTAAAGTGGGCTCCACCTGCAACTCATTAAGTAATTTGGCGTGGAACTGTGGATAAACTTCAACTAAGTGGGCTATAGTGCTATACAAGTCGAACTCGACTCAGACTCGAGTTTGAAATTTAAAACCTCTGAGTTGGTAGTGTGGCCTGCAAATGGTACATTTAACCCATCATTTGGCGGTAATGATGGCCCCACATAAAAAGAAATGGATCGTTGGATCATTAACGTGGGCCCCAGCTTCACCCAAGTATATACTAGGGTCTGGAATGTGGATAAGGTCCAAACCTTCAACTGAAGTCCTTCATTTTCTGCTCCCCCGAAAAAACAGACTTCTCTCCACATAAAAAATCAAATCCTCCCCTCTCTTGATTTAAAACACCCAAGAAATTCTTGAGAAAAACCGAAGTAGAAGGAGAATTCCATGGTTTTCTCTCCTTCCACTGCCACTCACTAAAGTACACTTGGGTGGGATTTCTTTCCTTAACCTGCACACTCTCCATGGCAGGGACTGCAGTAAACCCATTCAAAACCCTATTTTGCCGCACCCCAAATTCTATTTATTCTCTTCAATCCGACTCAAAACTCTCTTTTCGCCCCCAATTCCCAAAATCTGCCAATTCAGTGATGCCCGGCTTGGTCCGGGCTACGATTTCTGCCCGGTTCGGTGGTTCTCGGCCGAACCCAGGTGAGTGGAGGCGGTCGCGGGAGAATCGACAGGCCGAGTCTGAATCCGATTCTGCGCTCGATGTTACCGGAATTAGGTATGGTGGCTGTTGCAATTTGGAATTCTTACTTTTGGATTTCCGAGTTTTACAATTCTGCTGGGTGGAATCTGTAGTAGGAGTTACTGAATTTCAAATATTGGCCTAAATAAGAAAGTTTGCCCATTGAGTTTCAGAGAGCTATAGGTAAATATAGCAAAATATCGTTTTTTTAAGGGCCCAAAACCAATATCCCAATATTTTAGAAATTTCGATCAAATTTTACAACAAATCTTTACCGTAATTTGTTTAATTTTTTTTTTTTTTTAAATCTGAGTTCAAAATGGGCTTGATATGACCCTCATATTTATTGGCCCATTAATGGCTGCGGACATTTCGAACCCAGGTAAGACTATGGTAGTACGATGTTTCACTTTTAATTGATAGAAATGGTCGTATGGCTCCGATTAGATGCAAGGAAACTTCTTTGTTTGAAACGAACTCTTTTTGGTAAAAAAATGGAGAAACCCATTTCTATTTTAGCTAAAAAATCGTTGTTTTTTCTGGGGAAGTATTTCTTTCCATGAAAGGAGGAAACATGATAATTAGTTAGTGAGAAATTTGGTAGAGAACTGCTAACAATCTTTCCTGGGGTAGCTTTGTGCCTATGGAAAGTTTAAACCTCTGCCACTCACTCTTGTGAATTGGTTAACATCCCAAATTGAAATTTGATGCATTGAAAGGAAAGCTCTTTAGTGAAAAAAAAAAAAAAAAACCTTTTTCAGCCAAAAATGGAGAAACACATTTCTACTTTTTGTTAAAAACTATTGTTCTTGGAGGGAAGTACTTCCCCCTTTCCGTGGAAGAAGAAAAGGGAATTAAAAAATGATAATTAGTTAATGACAAATTCAGTAGAGAACTGTTAGCGAACTTTGTTTGGGTAGCTTTGCACAATTGCACCTCTCTTTCATATAGGTCTGATGCTATGTATAGATTGTATCTTGGAACCATAAATCAAATTGATTCTGTCCAGCCCTAGACTTGATCATTATGTAGTCTGCCTAATTCCATGCGGTTGGGATTCATCCACGTGGGCCTCACATTGAAGTGTGGTTTTCAGTGAAATAGTGCATCGTTTGCGCTGTAATTCCTCATGAGTTAGCTGTTATAAGTAATTAACTGTTGTCATGAGTTATGCATTGTAGATTTCATCATGTGCAAGTAATGATTTAAGGCTTATATGGATGTAAAATTGGGTATATCTTATGAATTGGACAATTCAATTGATGAAATTATCTATTCTCCAGTGCCTACTTTCTCCAGGGAAAATTATTTACACTGTGGATAATTTTTTGGCAATTTTTGTAGAAAACAATTTCTGAATGGGGAGGGGTTGGAAATCAATTTCCATGACTTGCTAAATTTGAGACCTATGACCCAACACATGAATTGAACCAATGCCAACCTAACCTATGACTGACACATGAACCATGACCCACCCCATGACCCATGGCCCAGCCCTACCCAACCTATGAATTGCACCGACTCAACCATGCCCCATGCCACATGGCCTTACCTGACCATGACCTAAGAACTGGCTGGACCATGGATATAATCTAGGCTTATCAAGTTCAAACCAATGAATTCTTGTGTCAGATAAAGTAGGTCAGTATGAGTTCCCCATCCAACCATTTAGGGATAGACCATCTTCGTGCTATATGTTTTAATTTGTCTCACATTTGACCCTTTGTGCTATAAGCATTCAGGTTTTAATGATTTGATCCTCAGTTCCTTGCCTTGAATTTTGTAGTCATCAACTGTTTTCCGCATCAAGAACTGGTCAGTTTGACACTATCCTAAGTTGCATTGTATGAGTTTTGGAATCCAACAAGGGTACAAGGTGTCTGATTCAACGAAGCCTAAACATGGTATTTGTGGATTGGACTTAATATTTACATAAATTTGAGATAAAAGTAACTTGTACAAATAACACAATTAAAAATTAATTTATAAATATCAACCAAAAGAATAAAATAACAAATTATATTAATTTTTATTTAGATTGCAATGGAATAATAGGTGTTATGATATATCTTTTTAAACCATGCGAAGCAATACACTGGTAGTAGAATAATCCATGAAGAATCCAACATGGAGATGTGTTCGACATGAATACATTGCCCATTTAAAGGAATCCATGTAGCATAGGCACTATCGTAAACTTAGGTGGCTTACATTGTCATGACCTCCTCACATTGTGTAATGACATTCACCTTCCTTTCAAGGCACTGCCTAATCCTCGTTGCTACTATTGTTGGCATACCTATCTTTATTTCTAAGAAAACCCTCATTAGATTGATTGACATCCTCCACCCTCTAACTCTTCTTTAACCACGTAAACCTCTTCAATTTGAACTAAGCATCTTCTTAATTCCTTGTCTGTACTTCCCAGAATTAGCTTTCTAATCTCTTCTAGGAATTTTTTTCTTGATGCCAAATGTTATGGATAATGGATGGTCTTTATTTCATTTAAGTCTAGATGGAATATGATAAATTGGGCAAGGTTTTATTTCTCCCCTAATTGAGATTTAAACATCAGACAGAATTTTTAGAACTTGGGGTTCCATTTTATAATTTATTATATCCATGTTTGCTTCTGGAGTTCCATTTTCCTCCTCCTCCCGCATCTTACTTTGCAATGTTTTTGTTGAAATAGGTCATCTACTGTAAGGTTAATAGATGCACAGCAGAATATGGTCAGTTTTTGTTTACCGTTGCAAAAATGGTGATTTTTTATATATTCAATGGCAAAATTTCTCTCCTTTTAACAAGCTACATTTATTGTTCCATGCAGATTGGTGTGGTGCCAAAAGGTGAGGCCATTCGAATGGCAGAAGAAGCTGAACTTGATCTGGTATGTTTAACTAGTAGTTTGATAAGCCATACCAATGTTGTCAATATAGATCATATTTGTGAAATCATTATATGTCTTGAATCACAAATCATGTATTGTGAACTATAGAATTGTAAGATTCAAAGTATTTTCCCCTAAATGTATTTAACATATAAAATAAATAAAGATATAAAAAAGTAATAATATGAACAATTCTTCTATTTTCTTTCAATATTAAGTGAATATTATATAATTATTTCATTTCCAAGTTTCAACTTCCAAAAGTATAATACTAGTATATGCTCCAATTAATATTTAAAAAGGCAACAATAAGCTAAACAACCCCAAAAGTCTAAAGGTCCTTGGTTTCCAACAACTCAAGCTTAAAAGCCATCAAAACCAAAAGTTTCATGCTTTCACATTCCAAATAGCCCCAAAATTTTATTAATCGTAGGAATCATAAGATTTCTAAACCGATATGAATCCTTACCGTTTCCATACAAATTATGTATTCTAATATTTTAACAACAATGAGCCATATTGTAGGGGTGCAAAAATTGATATTTTTGGTACACCTGATTACCGTAGTTTATTTGCATAAGGAATTATATCCTCTCTTATATCTTGTTACTAATGCTATTATTGGGTTCTTTGATTAGTCTATTGCAAGGATTTTTATTATTTTATTTGGACAGTATTGTTTACCATTTACCACAAATTTACAGGTGATATTATCCCCAGATGCAGACCCTCCGGTTGTCAAAATAATGGACTACAAGTACGTAACATTCTATATCTGCTACCAAATCCTTGTCTCTAGTTTTCAGTATTCACAATGTTTGCCTATTTTTGAGTTCTTTATGTATTCTCAAATAGAACTTTGTGATGACTGGATCTTTAACTAAACGTTCTACGATTTATTGGTCATGCTGTTTCTTTGTTCCAATGTAGAGGAGGTTTCTGAGACTATGATGTAGACCGTTTAGCTTTATGTCCAATTTAATAATTTGTCTGTAATCTTCCACTGGTGATTTTTGTTTCAGTTTTTTTCAAGTGACTTTTAAGGGGAGTTAATTAAGATACTTGCCCCTTTGTCTTCCAATTGAGCAGTTTCTGCTCTTGGGCTGTATTCTTTCATTATAAAAGTACTATATTGCCCCTCAATAGGAGTCCTGGTTGGAAGGTTGAGTTTGAGCTGCCCCTTCAAATATATTCTGTCCAGGAGACTGCTGACTTTGCTTTCATGAGTATCTTTTTTTATGGGTTCTAGTCATCTTGATATTTCTTATGAACTTATGGGGCCTACTGGCTTGTTTCTCCATTCACATGGGCCCATTTGGGCTCATGTTGGTGTGTTGCATAGGGTTGAAAACTTGAATTGATGGGCCATACTAGATGGGTGACGTTAAAACACACACACACACACACACACACATACATACATACATAGGAGTTCTCTCCTAAGATCGAGTTTGCATTAAGTTTGGTGTAAATGGTCAATGGGCTCTACTTGGGCCCACATGGGTAGATGAGTTTGAAAGGCCTTGACTTGTATATAGTACCTATAAAATTTCATCATAATTGGATAAGAGAAGCCATGTTTTTTAAGGCCCTCAAAATTTCACATTTTCTAACAATAGAAATTTATAGGATTAGATCAATGGGCTTTAAAAAACAATTTGGTTTTAAATGGGGTGTGGGTGAAATTCACAGGGCCTAGGTGAGTGTGAGAGGAATTTGATCCATTAGGTCTACTATGGGCCCCACAAATCAAAATTTGCATTGGGTGAAATTCACAGGGCCTAGGTGAGTGTGAGAGGAATTTGATCCATTAGGTCTACTGTGGGCCCACAAATCAAAATTTGCATAAAAGTCTCATGAGAATTGTTTTTTCATGAGAACGTCGATGGGCACCACCTAGCCCACATGGATGGATAGGTTTGAAAGACCTTAACTTGTATATGGTGCCTCAAAATTCACATTTATCTAACGGTGGAAATTTATTGGGTTAGATCAATGGGTTTTAAATGTCAAATTGGGTTCAAGTGCAATTCACGGGGTAGGTGAGTGTTAGTGGTGAATTGGATCCGTTAGGTCTAGTGTAGGCTTCACAAACCAAAGGTAGTCTTATGAGAACGGTTCTTAGGACATCATTGCCACTATATATAACTCCAATAAACTCGGCTGTGGTCAACCTCCCACCTCCCATTCCACATCATGCAAAAGGACAAAACACTTGAATAGCACCTATGTGATGTAAATGATACGGACTCCTATCATTGGTGAAAAAAACAGGGTGTAGGCTTTTTCTACTACACCTGGGTTTTTTTATCTGTGCCTTACATATACGTAGGTAGATATAGTCACACCTGTGTCCTTTAAGATGTAGTAAGTCATGCTGATATGCACTGTCACACCACCCAAAAAGATAAGATAAATTCAACTTTTGTAATCACTTTCACTAAAAAGAGCAACCTGTCATATGTGCCCTATACATGACTTAATACATCTAGAATTATGCAAGTATCAAAGATGTAAAGATGAAGGGGAGTCGTTACAGTTTTTTTGTTGGGCCTTTTTTCTGTGGACTTGATTGTTGTTGCATTCCTTTCTTCTGGATTTCTAATCTGGCATTTCCCAAACACAGCCTTACTTGTGAGTCCATGTGTGGATATTTCTCCATATTGCAAAGTTTTTTTTTTCCAACTGACATGCCTAAATATGGCAAACTTCGAGTATAGCTTCATGGACCAAATTATTAAAGGGGGCTGCATGTTTGTAAAAATTTGGATGTTTAGTTTCTGTTTTGAAATTTTAACTGACCAACCTTTACTCCTTTCTTCTTGGTGGTTGTTACTTTGTCTTGGCTACCTAGATGAGGTCATGGGTTCAAGGACTGGTGTATCCCTCTCCTCCAACTTACAGTGACATGCTTGGCTTTAACAGATTTCTGTGGTCAATGTTTTCAGGTTGCTACTACAACATTCATAGAGTAACACCTGAAAGTGTTTCTTTCATCTGTGCAGAAAATATAGGTATGAACAACAAAAGAAGAAAAGGGACCAGCAGAAGAGAAGTACTGGTGAATGTCTTGTCCCTTGAGGTTTTTCTACGTTGTCTTTGTAATTTATTCAAGTTATTTTCCAGGAAAACTGTGACTTTATACATAACAAAATAGTAACATCTCATGGCTCTTGAATGTGCAGCAAGCCGTGTGGATATCAAGGAGTTGAAAATGGGGTATGGTTCTTGTTTTCATTTCTATTTGCTCCTAAATCTCCTGTGGATGTGCTTTACTTTGTACCTTTTTGTTCGTAACTTTGAAGTATGTACTTTTTGTACATCATTAAAGAAAAACACTGCACTTTCTGTACTTCCATTGTTTTGATTTCAAAGTTCAGATTACATCATCATGTGCTTGTATTTAATTGAGAAAAGTTGTTTAAAATTGAACCACACTCGACCTGTTAAGGTTTCTAATCTGCCATACTGATACATGGAAAAATTCTGAGGATTCATGAAACTGCCATGCTGATACATGGAAAAATTCTGAGGATTCATGAAACCATAACCCTTGTATGAAGGTGACTGTTGCTTCATAGTTTCCCTTGATGTCGTTCATTATCAACATCCTATTCGTATGCAAAGACTGCAAGAATCTGGGTATTGAACTAGGCAGGAAAGATTTGCATGAATGGAGGTGCCTTTTCAATTTGGGGGTATCATATGCACCAATGATTTGTATTGATGTGAGCTTGAAATATTCACATGAAGGAGGGGTGCAGGTCATGATTATAATTTGTATTGAACTTCATTTTGTGCAAGAATCAAGTGTGGTCACTGGATGCTATTTGATGAGAGAAACTTTCCTGTTTGGCTGTTCCTGCCCCAACTTATGGAACCATGAATCAGGCTTAGGCAAATTTTCTGGGTCATTTCTTACCTTTCTTTGTTATGGTGGAGGCTGCTTCATTTTGCTTTGCCAGCTTTTTTTTGTCCATGTCCACTTTGTAAGATGGAAGCCCTGCATGACAATTCTTCCCATTGCTGAATCCATGATATGTGGATAAATGGAGGAAATGAGTGGGATGCTTTCTACTGCATCACATCGTTACAAGTTTTGGCTGAAATGTGAAATTTATCAGCCTAGGTCTGGGCTGAGAAATAAATATCAGCATTATTGTTTTTTTTTTTTTTTCAGAAAGACAGCCAAATTTGTCAGTTTTTTGCCCAAATTTCGGCTGATTCGGCTGATATGGCTGATATGTATGGCCCATTTTCAAAATTTGGCCGATATGGCTGAAACTTGTAACTGAGGTCCTTATTGTGGGTTTAGGTTTTATATTTTTGTGGCTTGTCACTAATTGGTCAGCAACAAAACTCTTTTGGTCCAATAAATTATAGATTATATAACAACCCCAACTCCAACCTGCAACTCCTACCCTACCCTCACCCCCACTGTTAGGTACCTGAGCAATACGCCAAAATCTCTAGAGCTGATGAAACGCATAAAATAAGCCTTTATCCCTATCCTATACTAGGCTGGTCCAACCCGACGCCCATGTCCCAAGTTGGGCCCCCACTAGGCACATAACATACCACCACACTTTCGAGCCAACATTCCGATGGTCCACTTTATGACGGCTCTCACTCTGGATCAGGTGTCCATTTCCACCTCTGTGGTGGCATCACTTTGGCACTAGGTAGCCCTTTTCATAGGTCGCCCTATCGAGGATTCGAACCTGTGACATGGTACTTGTTTTGATACCAAATATTAAGTATTTGATCAGTATGCTAAAAGCCTTGGAGCTGATGGAATGAGTAAAATCAAGCCTTTAAGCCTATCCCATGCTAGGCTGGCCCAAGCTGATGCCACACAGGTTGGGCCCCACTAGTCACATAACACCCACTGCTGCTACCACCACACACAGATACACCAAAAAAAATCATATGTAATATTGTAACTGTAATCTATAATGGGTAATATCATGGTATAATTTATCTTGATTTCATTAATAGGTACAACATTGATTCTCATGATTATTCAGTGCGATTGAAAGCTGCTAATAGGTTTCTAAAAGATGGAGACAAGGTTCGGAGAATCCCTCAAGTCACTGTGCTTTAAACTGTCTATCTGTCATATTTTGATTTATATTTAGACTAAAATCGTTAAGCTAATTCATGCAGGTTAAGATCATGGTGAACTTGAAGGGTCGTGAAAATGAGTTCAGGAATATTGCCATTGAACTTATCAAGCGTTTTCAGAATGATGTTGGAGAGGTATTAGTTATCTCGATCTTGAATTATGAATTTTTCTTATTGATGCCCCTTTTTAGGAAAAATAAATGCAACCTATGATTTTTTGGTGCATACTAATGTAAAAAAAAAAGCTTTTGCATGCATAAATAATTCTGGCATCTTATCGTTTATGTGAGAAATTTTGATACTGGATACAACTTTAGAACATCTCTAAAAAAAGGTGCAACTGTGAAACTGAATGGACTGTTAGATTTGGATACAACTCATAAGATGCGTATGGGGTAGGGTAAATGTGTGTAAGCTAGGATTATGTTATATGTATGGTCAATGAGTACCACATAGATTATAGGAGCAAAGTAGTTGCACTTGAAGTCTATGTGGAGCTGAATGTCGGTAATGTATAAAAGACAAGTAGATGAAATAACGGTGACAATGCTAAATATGTCAGTATGGAGGTATTCTGCAATGATGGAACATAGAACTAGAAATGATTACACTAGTGGAAGCCAGAAGGTTCTCCAAATGGCAAGAAAGATGAGGTATGTCTTTTGAGATGGACCGAACATGTACTTCGAAGACTGTAGACCTTCCTATTGTGAAGAATGAAAGGAAGACAAATAGACGGTACTAAAAGAGAGATTTTCAACCAGGGGATGTCGCCCATGGGCTTCATCCCCATTTAGAGCCTCATTTTGACTGTGGATCTTTGAACTTTGAAAATCACTACTTTTCAAATTCAAGAGACTTAATTTTTTATAAGAAGCATCATCTTTAAATACCTTCCTGATGCACCCATCTCTATGCATTGGACCCACACCCCCATGCTAGCCATGAGGCTGTTTGTCTGTGTCTTTGAAGTAATTCTGTGGAAAAGATATATTTGGATTCGATTCATGTCATCAACAAGCTGTATTGAATCTAGTCTCATGTCGGGCTATGAAAATCTGACTTTTTTGTTGTTTGCATCAAAATCTTTATTTTTGTTATAAACTAAAAGGGCATTGTCTTGACAAAGAGCTCTTCTTCTATTGGAAGAAGAGAAAAATCTCATTTTTCGTGCTCTTTTATTGCTCGACAGCCCCTCTCATTGCATCCCGTCATAATCGACCTCCTTTTTCTAAAGGCATTTATCAACCTTATTTATTTTGTTATTGGTATTTTCAGCTCGCGACGGAGGAGAGCAAGAACTTCCGTGACAGGAACATCTTTATGGTTCTAGTCCCCAATAAAGCAGTTCTGCAAAAGGACCAGGAACAACAGAAGAAAAAGGAAAAACCGGTGACTGAAGTTTCTGCAGGTGTTTGATTAGAGTCGTAATCCTCACGGATGGTTTTGGAGACCTCATGAGAAACACATTCATTTGTATTTTGTTAACTAGATTTCACATTAAGTTCTGTATATTATTTGATTGCAATTCTCATCTGATGGAATATAATCCGTAGTTGGATTTAATGTTACTTTATCAGTGCTGTAATGAGATCCAATCTTTTTTCTTTCATTTGAGTTCAAGATTGTAGAACCTTCATCATCATCATCATTATTAATCATTTTTTGGATCTATATGGACCGACTTTTAGAGATCTACGTATTAATAAGTAACCGTTTTATATGAGAGCAGGCGTCGAAATATCGGCCGATACATATTGTATTGGCTGATATGTATCGGTTTTTAAAGACCGAACGATATCGTATCGGCCGATATGGCCGATATTTGGTCTACAATATCGGTCACCATATCGGCAGATATGTATAAATATCGGTATTTAAAAATTATTTTATTTTATTTTATTTTTAAAAAAATCCGATACAGTTTTTCATGGGTTGTTCACGGTTTTCCACGGTTTTTTGTGGTTTTTTGCGGTTTTGAATACCGGAGGAGAGAGAAATGTAAATATTGGAGGAGAGAGAAACTTATCGGTTGATATTGCGGTCGATATTTGCATATTGGCCGAAATATCGGTCGGGGCATTTTTTTGACCCCTGTACGAGAGATTAACTGATTGATTTGGACTATGACAGAAGTGCAACATTCTTGATAGTCATGAATCGGTAAGTAGCTAACCAACTTTATTGAAACTTATATTACACAGAGAAGATGTTGAAGCTCAATTTGGTATTGAAGGGAAGTAATGATTCAGTTTAGAACACTAATACACCACTTCAATTTCTTCTTCTTCATGGGAGAGCTCTAGGGTTTCAAAATTAATGCATTATCGTGGCTCAATTTTTAAATAGTAATAATATTTTTTTTTTTTTGGTAACATAGGTATCTTTACCTTACATTGGAGGTGGGACTAATGCAACATACACATGAAACCATCTGCAAGCTTAGTGTATCAGGTAAATTCGGGAGAAGTTGAACTCTAGACCAGCTATCGGTGCGGGATAAGAGTAGTAGTATTGGTTCAATGTGGACTGACGATAGTTATTCATTTCAGTTAATTTGTATTGAGGTTTGGAGTTTGCAGTTTGATTATTTCATAATTTATTAATTTGTTAGATTAAATTCATTCAGTTTACTCTTTATTTGGTCAAATTCATAGTTCGAGTTTGCTGAGTTAAATGATGTGAGTCAATTCTAGTCACATATAATTTAATTTGTATTGCATAGTCGGTAAGTCTAAACTAATTTATTGATAAAGTACTAATGTGCCATTACTACGAAAATCACTTAACTTGTATTGCATAGTCGGTAAGTCTAAACGAATTTATTGATAAAGTACTAATGTGCTATTACTATGAAAATCACTTAATTTGTATTGCATAGTCGGTAAGTCTAAACTAATTTATTGATAAAGTACTAACGTGCCATTACTATTGTTTTAGTAGTAGTTACTATCATTATATATCAAAACTTAAATGAGGCTTGTAAAGAAAATCACTCATTGGTTGTATGACCTTTGTTGGGAAGGTTTCCAAGATAAACCCTTTGTAATAAAAGTATCTTTTCTGGCATATAAAAATAAAAATGTTTAAAAGGATTGAGATAAAAATTTGTACATGAAATTGAAATTAAATTGATTTGATTCACAAATTATAGAATTAGCATTTGAAACTGCAAATTATTCAAACAAACTGACTATGCAATTCAAGATGATTTAGAATAAATTAGGTAACCATATGGTTGATTCATACTTGTCTGGACCAACATGGAACTAACTCAGGCATATAAACATAATATAGAAAAAGATACATGTGATCCTTTTTAATCTCTTAAATAATTCTTTTTAACATGGATATGCTAATCCCACGAGAGACTAATTCTACGAGTATATGTAAACCTCTCTATCCACACACACTAGTCAAGTCGATGGAGATTGTTTTGAAAGGGTTGAACGTAAATTGAACTCAAGATCCCCTTTATGAAGTGGGCATCTTGTCCGAAAAAGAAAAATAGATAGCTACAATCTAATAGAATTAGGGTTTGTAAAAACACCACAAATGAGTTTGACTTGCAAAATTGGACCTTGCATATTCACATAACAGAGGTGTATTGAGTAATGACATCACCCTATAATTATATAATCATAAATAGAAACTCCTTCAGTCCTTTTGGGTTAAATGGTACTTTCAACTCTCTAATAATGGGCTTCAATATCAATCTTTGAGTTTTAAATATGAACTAGTACTAAAACATGGGCCTTGGATCAATATTTGATTCTAAGGGTTAGATTCATATGCAACATTGAAATTTTGACCAACCCTAATCTTCAAATGATTAAAAAAATAATCAAAATCTTGGTGTATGTTTTAAGTGTTACAGGTTACAAGAACATGGTTTCTTCAGAAAATCAGTTGGAGGAGTGTTGTCCACAGCTCCAAATGATTTAGAAATTTCAACTTACAACCTACCATTGAGTCATGACTTTGTTTGCAAGTCTTATACACCCAAACAGTCACCTCTCCCGCTTCCTAAATCCTCATAGCTTCCAATCCATCAAAGCAAACATATACACCAAGGGTAGTTGTATACACCGTCTCTTTTTTTTTTGTCTTTGTGAGACTAAAATAGTAAAATCCCTGCACGAAGGAAATACACTCAAATGGCCAACTTCCCTTATTCTTCAAGCAGCGCCATTTGAACATTTGCACCTGCAGATGTGACTCATATCAAAAAGATTTATCAATGGGAAAATGTTTTTTTTTTTATTATTATTATATTTATGTCTTCAAATCCTTTCAATCTTACACCCATCTAGTCTCAATGAATTATAAATTATATTCGTACTAAATTTAAATTCATTTTGAATTAATCTCACTATTATATTAAAATTCTATTCAGAATTGATGGGCCCACATTCAGCTCTTCTAGACCTTATTTGTGGGTTCCACAGATAGGGATGTGAAGGATTGGATCTGGGCAAATTGAGTCCAAATCCGAATCCTAGATTTAAGATCCGAAATCGAATTTTGGGTCCTTATGTATAGGAACAGAATCAAAATCTGAATTTGCATCTACACACTTACATTTGAATCAATATCTTAATCCAACTTATGATTCAGATCTATGTTCAAATTCGTATTTCCTCTTCATTCTTATACTGCATAATTACAGTGTATTTATATCCTTTTTATTTATATTATTAATACGTCTGTCATTTTTTTCTTTTTTTTTGAATTTATGTGTGAAAAACCATAGGATACCTAGTGTAAAATCACCAAGGGTGAAACATGTCTGTCATTCATATTAATAGATTATTAAATTTGAATCTAACTATATCTAAACCTAGATTAAAAAACAATTGGATATAAAATTCAAATACAGATTTAAATAAAAAGTTTAAACAGCTATAAACCTTACATCTAACCTAATTATTTTATATTAAACTTTTCAGATTTCATATATTTATTTACATCCCTATCCACACATGTAACTAAGTACAAAGCAGCAAGTGGATACTCCATTCAGCCACCAATCAACTGACGCATATTGTATACCTAAAACCTTAGGCTAGTCATATAAACGGAACTCCAATCACCAAATTTTTAGAAGCATTAATCTTAAAAAATTGACATATTTGAATGTAGATTTTACTCCAATTAGCAGAAATTACCACGCTCACCACTAAATGGGGTTTATTTTCTAGTCTTTTTTTTTTTTTTAAAAAAAATCTTGATCAAATCAATCAAATAATATTTTTAAAATCATAAAATTTTATTCTTTTGAAATTATTTTTAATATCTAAATCTTTGTGGGCTTAAAGATTTGATTTGACGAAATTAATTTTTTTGCAAATCTTATATTTATGTATAGACCTTTTACTTTTTAACAACTCAATGTTTATAACTAAAGGGAGCTCTACATAGAACTGCATGCAGTGATACCTTGCACCGGTTATCGTTGCTTTAAGGGTTTTCCTCTCAATGTTTGTCAACTTCTGTACAAAATGGTGTAATGTAAATAAAAATATATCACAAGAGATGATCTGAATTTGATGTTAATACAAAATATCTGTGTGTGATATATAAAGAACTATGCTAGTAGAAGTAATACAAAGTTTCATTCTATTTGATCATGCTTTCTCCTTACTTTCAATTTTTAAAAATTAATGACTTATATTTATTAAAATTTAAAGACCAAGATTATATAATTTAGATGATAAATTATCAATAAAAATATATGTAGATATCTATTCAACGTCTAAGTATGTAGATCCCATGATGCATTTTATAGTGAGTCTCGTTGAAGATCTCAGCACCAAAGACAATGGTTGCCCAACTCATGTTAGCATCATGCTCTTACCAACAATTGGAATACTTGAACTCCACTTCTTCTTTATTACTAAAGGTGTTCAGGTGTCTCACCCGACTAATCCTTCGGTGCATGTGAAAACTTCTCCATCCACACACATCGGATAAATCTATGGAAAGTAACCCTTCATTAGAGTTGAGCGGGACTTGAACCCCATCTTTGATAAATCTGAACCATTGACAATATTTCCCTTCCTAAATCAGGCGCACACCTGTTTGATATGCCCCACCTTTAGAGAGATGAGATAAGAGGCCTCAATATTTTTATTTATGAAAAATGAAGTCTTCACGTTGACAAAAGCATGAGGGGCAATTTGGTCACTTCGCACCATAAAATACCTAACTTTGTTTCATACCATCTCGTTGGAAATGCGCGGGAAAATGGCAAACGGTAGTTGAAGAGAGAAATGGTAGCTTAGCTTCACGGCAATGGCGACTCTGCAACCAACTCATCAAAGACACATTGACAGATTAGGTGAAAAGAGTCCCACAACCATAGATGGCAAACTCCATACAAAACCCATACAACCTTCTCACCCTCTCCTCCACACAATCGGAAAAAAAACAAAAACAATGGAAGCGAGCGCCGGACTCGTCGCCGGATCGCACAACCGGAACGAACTTGTTGTCATCCATGGCCATGAAGAGGTAATACAAGAAATACTGAGTCATCGATTTAAGTTGTCAAAGATGGCGCTAACAAAGAAATGAAACATGTTTTGATTTTGTACAGCCGAAGCCATTGAAGTCACTGAGCGGGCAAGTTTGTGAGATCTGTGGTGATCAGATCGGACTGACTGCAGATGGAGATCTGTTCGTTGCGTGCAACGAATGCGGATTCCCGGTCTGCCGCCCATGTTACGAGTATGAAAGGAGGGAAGGCACCCAGCATTGCCCCCAATGCAAGACCAGATACAAGCGTCTTAAAGGTCTCTACTCTACTCTGTATTTTGTAGTACTAAAGTTTATTCAAAATTCGATAAAACTCATTGACGCACCTTATTCAAAATCTTATTGAGTCGAGTCAATTCGATCCGACTTCGCCCAAGTTTTTAAATAATGGTTTACATACAAATGATGATTGATTCGAAAGAAATTCTCTCTTTGATGTTTTTGAATTAAAATTATACGGGTTGATGGAATTTTAAGGGAGCCCGCGAGTGGAGGGAGATGAAGATGAAGAAGATGTTGATGATCTTGAGCACGAATTCAAAATTGAGGAAGGACAAAACAAGGAAAAACACCTGGCAGAGGCAATGCTTCACGGGAAGATGAGTTACGGCAGAGGCCCCGATGATGATGAAAGTGTTCATATTCCCCCAGTTATTACTAATGCAAGATCCCGACCAGTAAGTAAACATTTCATCATTTTCTACTTCTTAAGATTTTTTTTTTTTTCATATAAGATTTTGAAAACAATATATTAATTAAATTGTAGGTGAGTGGCGAATTTCCATTGCCTAATCATCATCATGGAGATCAGATTCTTTCATCTTCCATCCATAAACGAGTGCATCCCTATCCATTATCTGAGCCTGGTAAATATCCTTTATCTTCTCTGTAATCTGCATTGAGAAAATGATCCATCGATCTGATGGTTAGGATAGCACTATTGCTGCAAAATTTCCAACTGAAGGCAATCCATAAGGTGGCCCCTTGATTGAACGGCCACGATTGATCGTATCATGTGCACAATTTATATAAATCGTATGAGTGGATTTGATCAGGTAGTGCACGGTGGGACCTGAACAAAGAGGATGGGTGGAAAGATCGGATGGATGAGTGGAAATCAAAGCAGGGAATTATGCGACACGATCCAGATGAGATCGACCCAGACATGCCAGTGTATGTACCCTAAATCCTAATTGAATTCATCCATGTGGATATTCAAATGAAATTACCCTTTCTCTTCCCTTTTTTACATGATCGTATCATTTTTTTTCCAGTAATTTGTGTTTCCGTACTATAGTATTAATTAATTAAATATAATAATTTTAAATTATTTTATTAGCATTATATTATGTGCCACGTGAGACCAAATTTAATTAATATAAAGATGTCCACTTTTCCAATAATGGGGACTGAGTACCAATTTAAATCTAGAACTGTTGAAAAGTTCAGAAGGATTCAAGTGGGCTCCATTTTGATTTTATTGGAGAACGAAGATAGTGGGGTCTACTTTCTATGCATTTGTTTTTTATTTTTTTTTCCCCAGAATGATACTAAAATTATTATTCAGCTTCTTTATGTCCTCCCCAGTTATAATTTTCTCTCATAAATTGTTTTTTTTTTCATTTCAAGCATGATAGTTTGGAAAGTTCATATTTTTCTCGGAAATTTTACGAAAGTGAGAACTTTTTTCGTGAAAAACCATGCAGAACGGATGAAGCAAGGCAGCCATTGTCAAGAAAAGTGTCCATCGCATCGAGCAAGGTGAATCCCTACAGGATGGTGATCGTGATCCGTTTGGTTGTCCTCGCATTGTTCCTCCGGTACCGGATCCTTCATCCGGTGCACGACGCCATTGGCCTTTGGCTAACTTCTATCGTTTGTGAGATTTGGTTTGCGTTCTCCTGGATCCTTGATCAATTCCCTAAATGGTACCCCATCGACCGCGAGACGTATCTTGATCGTCTATCGCTCAGGTAATCAATAACTGATGATGATAGATGGTTATAAGAGTGACCCACTTCAATTCACCAGCTCATCTTGATGGTTATAAGATGTCCAATTTTCTGAATTGAGTTGAAAAAATCGATCAAATTAGGAGTGATGTCCAAGTTTTGAGTTTTTAAACTTTGATCTCAACACGATAATTACACCTTTATTGTTCAATGAACAATGATTCATTCTAAAGTAATTTGCCTTTTTTAAAACAGATATGAAAGAGAAGGAGAGCCAAACATGCTTTCTCCTGTAGACGTCTTTGTCAGTACTGTGGATCCTTTGAAGGAACCTCCTCTTGTTACGGCAAATACAGTCCTTTCCATCTTAGCAATGGACTACCCAGTTGATAAGATTTCTTGCTATGTTTCTGATGACGGAGCTTCAATGCTCACATTCGAGTCCCTCTCGGAAACTTCTGAATTTGCTCGGAAATGGGTTCCCTTCTGCAAGAAGTTCAGCATTGAGCCTCGAGCGCCGGAGATGTACTTCTCTCAAAAGGTTGACTATCTTAAAGACAAAGTTCAGCCTACTTTCGTGAAGGAGCGACGAGCAATGAAGGTTGGAAATTCATCAACTCATTCATTTATCAGGACAGGATTACATTACACTCTAGTTTTCCATGAAAAAAATTCAAAGGATTCCTTCCCAAGGAATTTATTCTTTCTAATGTTTGAGATTCTTGATTGAAAAGTAGAGTGCAGCATGATCATGTATGTAGGTGATTGTGCAGTGCTCACTTGGGCTCATGGGCTCAAGCCCGGCACAAATCTGTCTTAAAGGGAACCGGTTTGAACATGTGTATTTGAGATGAAGGACAAGCTGAGGCTCATTTTTCTGATCGCATTAAATACTTGGATGGGCTTGGGCTCTTCGAAACAGTTTGTGAAGCCTGTTTTGGCCCATTTTAGCCAAGCACATATATAATAAATATGTTATCAAATTATGCCCCATATATGTATAAAATAATCTCATTCCTCACTTAAAAACAAAACCATCTTATGGGAATTTGAAATTGGACCTTAATGTAGATTTACACTTGGTTCAATTGAAATGTGAAACAGGGCTTTGAAAATGGGCTTTGAACGAGCACACCAATTTCCAAACATGATCCAATGGACAGGCTTGGGCTTTTCATCTATAGCAATCTCGGGGATTGAGCAGAGGGGGGTTTGGCCCCAACCAGGCCATGAGTTGCTGTAGTGATGTGTATCAGTATATGATAACCGTATATGTATTCAAACATCGAACAATAATGAAAATTTATTAGCATAAAACTGTAAATCATAGAAAATTTTAATAGATTCAAAACATAAACAATGTTGAAATACAAGAAACCCTGCATCAAGGGCAACAATCAGACCCTTTTTTTTTTTAAAAAAAAAAGGAAGAAATGAGATTTCTTACTCCATTCCCTTCCCATGTAAATGTGAAGAGAATGATTTAAATCTTGACGGCGGATATATTTTTATTAGATATAAACACATCACTGTCAGACAAAAGTAGATCAATTGGAACAGATACTAGATTAAAACAGTAAATGCAATCTAATTGTGATATTAGCCATATAATATCTTGTTCTAACGTAAGCTTGTCTGTCTCTATGTTTTGACAGAGAGAGTATGAAGAATTCAAGGTTCGGATCAATGCATTGGTGGCTAAAGCCGTGAAGGTTCCTGCAGAAGGTTGGATCATGCAAGATGGAACACCCTGGCCTGGGAACAATACCCGCGATCATCCCGGAATGATCCAAGTGTTTTTGGGTCACAGTGGCGGCCATGATGCCGAAGGAAATGAGCTGCCTCGCCTTGTTTATGTCTCTAGAGAGAAGAGGCCTGGTTTCCAGCATCATAAGAAGGCCGGCGCCATGAATGCACTGGTAATTATTTCATGTTCTTCCACATTATTTCCATATTCTTTCTGAACTCCAATGACAGAAAACATTAAAAAAAGAAAACAATGTACAGGATCCAAACGATTTGATCATGGATTAGAATCCAATCCAATGGCCTTATACTGATATTTACAGGTATACTCAGCTGCTGTAATTAACAACCAACCATTCATCTGTGTATGGAAAATTTTCAGGTTCGCGTCTCTGCTGTGCTGACGAATGCTCCTTTCATGTTGAATTTGGACTGTGATCATTACCTAAACAACAGCAAGGCCGTACGAGAGGCAATGTGTTTCTTGATGGACCCGCAAGTCGGAAGGAAAGTCTGCTATGTTCAATTCCCTCAAAGATTTGATGGTATTGATAGGCACGATAGATACGCCAACAGGAACACCGTCTTCTTCGACGTAAGCCTTTTAAATTTGTTTCATTTTATTAAATTTTTGGGTCTGAATCCATAAGAAATCGATGAACTCAATCGCGACATGGTCGATGCAGATCAACATGAAAGGCTTAGATGGAATACAAGGTCCGGTGTACGTCGGTACTGGATGTGTTTTCCGAAGACAAGCTCTGTATGGATATGAACCTCCAAAGGGTCCTAAGCGTCCGAAGATGGCGAGTTGTGGCTGCTGCCCATGCTTTGGACGTCGTAAGAAGCAGGACAAGTATTCCAAACATGGCACAAACGCATCTGGAGATGCCGCTGGTGAGACCTTTCAAGGTATTTGATTTCATTAACTCTTAATCACTTGGTTTGGTTCTACTTCTTTCTCAAGCGAAAGTGACGTGATAAATTCTCAATTTCAGATGATGATAAGGAGCTATTGATGTCCCAAATGAATTTTGAAAAGAGATTTGGACAGTCGGCAGCATTCGTGACATCGACATTAATGGAACAAGGTGGTGTTCCTCCGTCGTCGAGTCCCGCTGCTCTGCTCAAAGAGGCCATTCACGTCATCAGCTGTGGATACGAAGACAAAACTGAATGGGGAAAGGAGGTAATCAAAGTTAATTTGTTCCCAAGTTCTCAAGAATTTTTTTGGGAGCTCAAGGGCATTCTGGTCATTCCCATGTTTGAAATCCGTGTCTACAGGTCAGGGTCAGGTCCGGTCCGATCCCGGCCCGATAATTTAGTAAATAAGCAGGCAAATGGATCCTGGGACCCGGGCCTGGCCATATTTTAAGGCTCAATTCTCTTAATACATATGTATGAACATCTGACCTGACTTGCTTCTCTTAAAACTGGGTCGGGTCATCTTTGTTTAGGTCTGCACTGTTGTAGGGTTGACCCAGCCCGACCCGTTTATTTAGTGAACCCTTACCATGACCAAGGCCCGAACCCGGCCCGTTGACAGCACTAAATCCTAGGCCTGAAATGGATCGTTTCTCCTGCAGTTGGGTTGGATCTACGGATCCATCACAGAAGACATTCTAACAGGATTCAAGATGCACTGTCGTGGTTGGAGGTCCATTTACTGCATGCCCAAGAGGCCCGCATTCAAGGGGTCAGCACCCATTAATCTGTCGGATCGACTCAACCAGGTTCTTCGATGGGCCCTTGGTTCCGTCGAGATTTTCTTCAGTCGCCACAGCCCCGTTTGGTACGGTTACAAGGGTGGACATCTCAAGTGGCTCGAGCGGTTTGCCTACGTCAACACCACCGTCTACCCCTTCACCTCTCTTCCCCTCCTCGCCTATTGCACCCTCCCCGCCATTTGTTTGCTCACCGGAAAATTCATTATGCCAACGGTATGATCATCATTTTCTTCTTTATATTATATGCATGAGGTACTGGAGTTTCCAAGTACTGACAGCAATGTTCTCTCTTCGATTCACAATCCAGATTAGTACATTTGCTAGCCTTTTCTTCATTGCGCTCTTCATCTCCATCTTCGCAACGGGCATTCTAGAGCTAAGGTGGAGTGGGGTCAGCATCGAAGAGTGGTGGAGAAACGAGCAATTTTGGGTCATTGGTGGTGTGTCTGCTCATCTCTTTGCCGTCATACAAGGTCTACTTAAGATCTTGGCCGGAATCGACACCAATTTCACGGTCACATCTAAGGCTTCTGATGACGAAGATTTTGGAGAGCTTTATGCATTCAAATGGACCACTCTTCTCATCCCTCCCACAACTCTTCTAGTCATCAACCTAGTCGGAGTTGTCGCAGGGATATCCGATGCAATAAACAATGGATACCAATCATGGGGACCTCTCTTTGGAAAGCTCTTCTTTGCATTTTGGGTGATCGTTCATCTCTACCCATTCCTCAAGGGTCTGATGGGGAGGCAGAATAGGACTCCGACCATCGTCGTCATTTGGTCGGTGCTGCTGGCTTCTATATTCTCGCTGCTATGGGTTAGGATCGACCCCTTTGTGATCAAATCCAAGGGCCCAGACACCAAACAATGCGGTATTAATTGTTAATGTGGTGTTATCTTCTCTTGTTTTAGAATCGGATTGGCCCCTTTTTTTTAATGTGTGTGGATTTTTGTATCCTTTCCGAGGCCTGGTTAGGCACAGGTAAACACATTTCGACAGGATGGATTGAAGTAATGAATCAAAATCGAAGTTTTGTAAAAGCACTAAATGTGTATAACTGATTATAAATGTATGGTTTGGAAGTTCTTTGTGATGCTTTGTCAGTTTAAACAATGAGTGGCCAACTCAACGCCATTTTTGCATACTGTGAGGCTCACAATTGATGTCCTTGCTTAACAAGTTCCCTATTTAGATTTGAATTTTTTTTTCACACTTTCCTTAAAATTCAAATTAAATACCTAAGTGGGCTCAACAAAGGCGTATTGAGTGGTAACATCACCCTATAAATATAAAATCCCAAACAGAGACTCCATTAGTGGCGTTTGGGTTAAAGGACTCCAACAAGTTGAAACTCTCGGCTTCAGCCAAATTTTCAATTCCTAGTAGTACCAGTACATTATTTTGAGAAAAAAATCAGTCGAAATTTGAAATTTTAAACTGAAAATTTGAGTTCTTAGAATGTAGGGGTGAAACTTGGGTCGGGTTTTGACTCGACCCACATGACCCGACCCGAGAAAAACATGTGGGTAGGGTTACGTATTTATGTATTCCGGGTCGGGTCGGGTAGGGTCAAGGAAAAAATCCATACAAAATTCGGGTCGGATCGTGTTGAATTGGTTTTAAAGTTTTTGACCCGACCCGACCCGACCCGAATTCCTTATAAATATAAAATACTTTCCGTTTCTAACCCTACGCCTCCTATTCTTTTTCTTCCTCCAGCCGTTATTGCAGCGGCCATTCCTCTCTCCTTCCTCCTCCGATTTCTCTCCGCTTTCTTCTTCGATCCTTCTTCCTCCGCCTCGCCTCTGCTTCCCCGTCCAGATCTGAAAATCCCAGGCAAATCCGCCCAGCTACGCCTTGTTGCTGCCAATCTCCTCCAATCTCCCAAATGAGTAACTTAATCGAGCACTCTCTGTTTGTATTATAAACTATCTTCATCCAGGCCATCGCCCAACTGTTACATCGGAGGCCAATCACTTCGGTTTGATCTTTATTTTTGTTTACCCTTCTCCTCTCCTTTACTTCTGGGTGTTTTGCTCCACTGCCCAGTCTTGTTCCACTGTTCACCGACTCGATCATTGCGCAGTCCCCTGAGCCAGATCTTCCATTCGGCCACTGTTCTTTGACAGTTATTTTCCTCTTTACCTTTTATTAATTAATCCTTAATTACTATGCTTTGATGATTTGATTAATGTGATATATGAAATTACATGTTATGAATGATGATGATTAGTGCATGAAAGATGTGATTACATACTATGGTTGTGTGTGATAAATTGAATATGATGTAGATGTGTGTTAAAACTGTGATGCTAAACTATGAGGATAAATATTGGGGCCAAATACAGCACAACGTACAAGTTGTAATCCAGTGGTCAAACTGGAATATATTTTTTTTTTAAAATACGTTAGGCTATAATTGGGCTAAAAAATGGTTCAGATTGCAGGTCCAACTCGGGTCGGGTTGGATCCATTGATTTTTAATATGAGTTAGAGTTGAGATTATCAAAACCTGACTTGACCTGCTCGACTTTCAACCCTACTAGAATGGGTGACAACAAATATTATGATTCAAAATTTTTTGTAACAAGTAACATAAATTGTAAAGTACTCATCATTGCAATCATATTATAATTGATAGATTTTCTTTTTGCTCCTTCTCTAAAAGTCTTGTTGCATATTATTTTATTATTATCATTAATATTTTTTTATCTTGGGTTCAATTCACGACATCCATCCTATAAATGTTATGAAATCTTGTCTCATATTACGATGTGGAAATCCAATATTTTTATTATTTATATTAAAATATTTATTTTTGTTTAAACGAATGAAATGTTATCTTAATGAGTGAGAAAACCCTCTTATTTTCTCATCAAAATTTTCTATTCCATTATAGAAAATCAATTCTTTGCAAGAAAAAAATGTCTCATTTTTTTTTGTCATGCATAAAGCTCTTATTCTATAGCTCATTTTCTACAGTTGGAAAATAGCAAAACACCCCCTTAGAATCTTGGACAAAGAAATACATTAAAAAAATCTATGAGAATTGGCTTGACGGATTAGGAACCTCCACAAACTGAGATTTTGGAATCAAGTCTCACTCTCCTTAATTCTCCTTAATTTTATCCGGTATGTGTGGATAGAGAGATTTGCATAAACTCCAAAGTCTTAGTCAGATACTCTAAGATACCCAATGCCTTGAACTTGAAAAAAAAGACATTAAAGGAGTTAATTAGATAATATATAACTTCCTATAAGAGGATAGAACAATTTCTAAGTGGTCATTATAACAATCATGAAAGTTGCAAGTTCAAAATATTCCACCTACCTAAAATGGGTAATTGACGTGTGAAAAACGATTTTTTATTTCTTACATATGGCAATCCAAATTAATAGGATAAATAAGAAGATCACGGATCAACGAGAAGCAGTCAGTGGCACTCAAACTGCAGTTGGACGGCCATAGGGCCAGGCAGGTTTTTGTCACACTGGTTACCTCAAAGGGGAGGGTTGAGATAATTCGTACTCTCTCTCACCTCTGCGCAGCTCATTGAGATAATTCGTACTCTCTCACCTTCGGATCATCAGATAAGACCCTTCTCAACAGATGGACGGGACAAAGATTTAAATGATGATGATCTTATAGGAGCTTTTGCAGCAAAATATATGATAATTTCCCTATTCAACTTCTCCATTTTGTGTCATCCAACAGGCGGCCAAATTTGAAGTCCCAACCATTACAAAAATTTCAAAGATATAAAAGGAAAAGAGCTGTAGAAACATATAACCCATATGGAACAACACATCAATCACATAACCATCACAAATTTCATTGGCACGTAGAACTGCTTGTTCTATAATTATCTAAAATCAGTATCCTCTAGTCACCCACTTCTGCTCTCCATTTCATCAATTTTCCTTTTTCTTTTTGTGTATTTCTAAATAATGTTTTTCATTTTTTCTGAAACAAGAAATCATGTTTGTTCAGTATCCAAATGGATACCAAAACAGAATGAGATGAAAACTGGACTGAGTTTTGTTGGGAACACTTGCTTATCTCAACTTCATAGATGCAAATATAGTTGCCACATCCATTGCCTCTCCAATGTGAGAAGCATCACTTCCCTGCAATTTTGTAATTACCAAAAATCAGTGCGAAAGGGCTAAATTATCCCTTCATGTATTTCTATTGTAAATAGACAAATTGTTTTGAAAGAAATGAGATAGCAAACTACGTGGTGCTGCTAACCTGTCCTTGAGCAAGACCTGCTTTTCCTCCTCCTTTTCCCTTGAGAGGCTCTACAGCTGCTGTCAACCACTTCGATGCTGCTAAACCTTTCTTCTCCACTTCAGCCGGCACACCCGCACAAACAACAGCCTTGTTGGTGGCTGCATCTGTACTGAATACCATAATTGATAGTCCCTGTGAATTGACCAAGAACTTCATCCACTAGTCTGATTCACCAATAAATATATGAATGATTTCAAGTATGCATCCACAAGTATGCAGATTCGCAAATAATTAAAAATAAGTATGTATTCAAGTAAAGATGCTAAACAGGCATAAGCATGTCCATGGATATAAAATGCAACTCCTTGGGATGCCAACTCCTTCCACTGAATCAATGCCTAAATAGAGAATTAGTTATTGGACAGAGTTGTCACTTTAGATGATGAAGTAGTAAAATCATAATTTAGAAAAATTAAGACAATTCAAATTTGATGGATTCCTCACAGATTGTTTGGTTCCAATGCAGAGAGATGTGGGTAGAATCCATTGGCCCCTTTCTGTAGAACAGACCACCTAGGTAACAATGCTTGGTCTTCCACCAAGGGCATTGCTATGGCTTTTTTTTGTATAAAAAAAAAAATTGTCAAGACATTGCTTTCCTGTTCTCCTAATCATGCCATTATAAGCTGAAGATTGGATAAATATCTCATCAGAGGTAATTATTTTGACACATAATCCACCCATGTCTAACAGATTCCCAATTTGGATCAGCAACCAAGGCCACCTGTATGGAATAGGGATCCTGGATTCAGTCACCTAAGACGCAAGGGGTAATTAGGGAAAAGCCAATCGTTTCCCTTTCATCCTTCAACCAAGTCGAAGGCTGTCTCTACAATTTTGTCAATAGAACTAAAAAGTACAATGACACGGGGAAAAAAAAAAAAGATTCGTAAGGAGGCTGTAATGTAAGTTTTAATATTGTCTAAGAATTTAAATCTGAATAGACAGAAGCTACCATGATTGCCACCATTCCTGCATAAAGATGTAGACATATAGTGGGTCATCTCAATGCACTAGGGAAGCATTTCAATCTTAGGCAAAATCTTCTTTTTAAGAAGTGTAATGGAAGATTGATAATTGAAGGAAAAAAAGGTCTTAGCAGACTTGTTCTGATAATTGGAGGAACAATTTCCCCCTTATCGGTACCATTCAGCAGCTTAAGTGTACTACAAAAAGACAAATTACTTCCTCCAATTATCAAAAAAGGGCGTGACACACTCAGGACCTTATATTTTGTTTTATTTCATTTTTTATAACAAGGAGAATAATGGCAACATATGCAAAGAACAGCTCAAAAATAAACCTTCTGGTCCAAGACTTTAAGCACTGCTTCACGAATTGCGGTAGCATCTACACCCACATTGGCACGGACCACACAGAAACTCTTCCCTTCAGAAGCAGCGGTTTCTGCAATTTCACTTGCCGTCTTCACCGCTTTCTGGATGTTTTCTTCACCAATCTTCTTTTGTGCCTTTCTAACTTCACCCTGAAAAGGAATATATTATAATACTCAGCAATGGATCTAAAGCCTGTAAAAAACGTTACCATAACCAGTCGAAGAACAAGTTCCAGTGCAGCCACAGCATACATACATCAAGTTGGGAAATTTTCCCTCTAAGATCTGCCTTCTTTGCTGCAGGAATAGCTGCACCATCCACCCGATTTTTTAGAGAAGCTACTACCTGGCAATAAAACAGAAAGCATAATGTCTTTTTTATTCCATAAAAAAAAACAATAATTGCAAAGAAGCCTTGCATGAAAAAACAAGAAAATTTCTGCACATTGCAAATGCCAGATGGAACCACAACAAATGATCAAGGTATAACTTTTGAGGCATGGAAAGAGTGCACTGGCAACATTTTTGAGGGCTTTGCTGATTGTTTTCTTATATCAGGTGAAGCTTTTTGTTTTCCCAGTGCTCAAGGGCTGTAATGATGCGATGGGACCAGCAAATAACCCACCATCCAAAATGGTTAGGTTCACTCTCCGACAGTGCCTGACAATGGGTTTGGGCATTCTAATGGCATGATAACATATACATCCTCTATGATCACTCAAATATGTGCATATATGAAAATTCTTCCCTGCACACCACACAGAAAGTGACTAACTTGCAGTCATTTTGAAATACACACCATTTGATTAAATTCTTACTCTACAACAACCGTCAATCAGTGGAACCTTAAAAAATTACCACTTTAATGATCCGATGAAACTGAATTTTGGTAGGCCCTGTGACAAAGCTAGGTCTTCACAACAAATCCACCCATGGTCCCATATGTGCCCCACATAGGAGTACACACGAGTGACCACAAGTAAGTGGCCTTGGGGGAATCCTATCTCATTTACAAAAAATATATATATCCCTACATCCAAGATTCAACTGCCTACTTACTTGTGGCCACAATAAACCCTCATGTGGGGCTCTCCTTGCGCACCATATACAATCATACCTAGAGGTGATCCAAAAACTGATTTTAGGTAGGCATAATATCCAAAGTATAAACCTCTCTAACATACCCACACCCCCATGATCAATGGTGGTAGGCTGTATATGGAGCTCTAAACAAGAAGCAAGTAATGCAGTTGATAAGTATTTAAAGGAGAAGATATCCAGAAAATATATAGCGAACCAAAATCTTGAAAAGAAAAGATCAGACGAACTGGAGCAAAGGAGCCGGGAATGGTAATTATCTGAGAGAGGTATCACTGGAAATTGTAGCAACCATCACATCTTTCAAAAGTTAAAACAATGAGAGAATATTCAGCAGCTACCTGTACTAGTGAGCTTCCTCCTACATTGTGAGCATCACTTATTTCCTTGTCAAGAGAATCAGCCAACTCCATAGCCTCGAAGGCACAATGGGTTGTGACAGCAGTTATTCTTCGGACACCCTTTGCAATTCCCTCCTCAGATAAAAGGGCAAATGCTTTTGCCTCTCGTGTATTTGATATATGGGTTCCTAGAAATTTTGAAACTTCAGATTACAAATACATTAACAAGAATGTAAGAAAGGAGAGGCAAATTCTTAAAAAACACAATCACCTCCACAAAGCTCTGTTGAGATTGATAACCAATCAGTTTTACTAGGATCAGCAAGGAGGTCCTCCACTTTTCGACCAATCGATACAACCCTTACGGGATCAGGATAGACCTACAAAGAAGTACGTAGAAGCATAAACCATATTAATATAAGCATTCAAATAATAACTACAGAGTTGTGATCTTTAACTAAAGATAACTACAAAATAAAACCCTTCAAATGTTAAACCAGAACAAAACAAATAAAGGATAATTAAAATATCTGAAGTACTGAGAATGTACATGTAGGTTACCCCTTCAGATCATGCAAAAAACAATGTAAAATAGGAGGTCCATTCAAAATCCTAACCTTCTCTCACACGAAGCAAACCATAACCTCCTTTCTTTTGTTTGAGAAGTATAATTTCTTCCTATCTCATTCACTTAAATCTAAAAAGCCTCAACCAGTCTTGTAGGAAGATTCTCAAGCATTGTCTTCCAATGCTGGGATAAATTGATCATCAGGCATGATTATTGAACCATGGGCCAACATGTACATATACCCAACAGGAAAGGAAACTATGTCTATCTCATCAGTTCAAGGATAATATGACTCTTCTAATAGAAGATTGGCTAAAGAAACAATAATTAGTAGTAAACGCTAAAATGAGAATAAGAACAGCTTACCTCTCCAAATACAGCACGCAAACCAACTATACGCTTGGCATCAGCAAGGCTCGCCTCGCTAGCAAATACATCTAATTCATCTTTTATCTGCTTGTTCACTATCCTCTCAATTTCTCTTATATCATTAGGATGAATAGGCTTGCCTGTTAAAAGATGTTTTTTTCCCCAAAGGTGACTACAATTAAAATCTGAAGCGGTGCATACAACAACATAAAATTATGATGGACAAGGTCCAAATGAAGAGAATCCCTTGTCAAATTGCAAGTATTATGAAAAGATTGCAAATAAGTAGGCAAAGTCTGTATATTACCATGGGAGAAATCGAATCGCAACTTCTCAGGCAGTACGATTGACCCCTTCTGGTCAATATGATCACCAAGTACTTCCTGCATTTATGTTGATCAAATGGTCGAGAGAATGAAATGCAAGGTGAAATATAATAGGAGCACTACAACATAGATGAAGACCTTATGCTACAACATAGTCCAAAATAAATGTTGGACAATGTGGAGCAAATAGCTAACAAAATCCTGTCAGATAGGTAAACCACCACATATTGCATATGGTCCCAAAACACACTCTTATTGGATGATCACATCCATCCAATAATGAGTGTGAAGAATGGATGTATCTTGATAAGAGTAAAAATTGTCTGACCATCCATTTTGCAGGCTCCATCAGACAATATGATCTTCCAAAAAAGGCCAAGCTTGGGGCACATGCAATCCATAACTATTTCCTATTATCCAAAAGGATAATGACAGTTGGCAGCATCCCTGGGCTACACATGAATTCTCACACTACAATGGAAGTTCCATACACTGGATCATTCCTCTGTTTTTCTTTTCTTTTTTAACTTTTGGAAAGATTTCTTCTTTTTTTCAATCACAATCTTCAAGGTACACTAATCACAAGTACAAATGTCTAAGCATTAAAGATGGTTATCATTCCCTTGCGTTTCGGATAACATTGAAAGTGAAGTAACATTTAGTGGGAGACTTCTTTCTAACATTTCCACAAATACTTATATCAGTACTCAATGCCCATAATTATTTGCTGAAGAATAGCAGGAAAAGGTATAGTCCACCCAATACCTGGTTCTCAATTGCAGTAATGAAAGGGCATCTATAAAATAAAATGATCAAATTACT
Source organism: Chimonanthus praecox (assembly GCA_022113865.1). NCBI lineage: Eukaryota > Viridiplantae > Streptophyta > Magnoliopsida > Laurales > Calycanthaceae > Chimonanthus > Chimonanthus praecox. The sequence goes on along the minus strand of CM039091.1, from coordinate 63,261,611 downwards.
TAGTGGTCCAGAGAATAAATGTATCCTAGAGTGATATGGATTGCATACCCTGAGAGCAAAGTTTAGCATGTGGGTGCAAGTATGATTAGGGGCAATAAGAGTGCGCCTGCCATAGTCAACCTGGTTATACCACCAACACTTGTCATCAAATGACAAACAAATAAAGAATCTGTAACCAAAAGAGCATAAAGTAAAGGACTGTTTATTACCTTGCAGATTATTTTATCGCCAATAGAGACCTTGCCAACCTCCCCGACAATAGAGCCAATGTGAAGGATAAAGCCTCCATAGACTTGGACATTACTAACTTCAAACATACAAGAGGATCCTTCAAGAGACCCAGTATCATATATCTGAAAGCACATAAAACAATCAAACAAGAAGGTATATCAGGCATTATTCTGTTCAGGAATATGAACATAACAGTCAGGTATAGAATCAAGTGATAAAGAAAAAAAAAAACAATTTGAGCTGTATTTGCTACCAAAACCAACAGAAATCCCAATCGTTGCTACCATTGTATCACTTCTCCAACTGACGTAGAATCCTAAGTACCACAATAGAAGCATTGGTAACTTTATGTTTTCTCAGCTACTTCTGAATCAATCATATGGGTGATCATTGTCCTTTAAGCACATATTGCAAAAAAAGGCACCACCTTAGAAGAAAACAAATTTAGAAAAAACAAAATCATAAGAAGACCAGAACATGCCCTTAAAATACATTACAGATAACCAAGCTTACGGACCAATAAATCTGCCACATGTTCGTAAGCCAACTACGAGCTTAGGATAAAGGCAGACTATTTGTGGGTGTCAGGAGGTTGTGAAAGCTTTAATAATTGCCAAACCATATGAATGGAGTGTCTAACATCCACCCATCCGTTTCCGGCCACAGTAAGAGTATACTTCCATTAAAGTTCATTTTTTCATGGTTCAAAATAAACAATAACAAGATGTGCCAGACAGTCAATGACTAAACCCTAATGAAAAAGTTCTCCCCACGTTGAAAATTAAACCGTATCAATACAAATTCCATCAATAACATGTACATTGGTTGATGAACCAACTTGACATGCAGGACAGTACCTGACCACCTTGTTCGGCATAGAAGCTGGTACTATCCAAAACAATACCAACTTCAGCACCAACAGCAGCACTCTCCAAGAACTCAGCTCCATTGTAAATAGCTTTTATAGAACTTTCATGCTCCTGATAAATAGATAAATCAACTCAAAAAAAAAATCACATAATGGATAAATAACATCTCAATAATATCTTCCTAGTAATCATAAAACAAAATTAGCATATAGAATCCATAAATCAATGAAATTACTAACCTGGTGCCAAATAAACTTGCTGCTATCATCTGTTGTATTCACTCCCCTCCTGTGCAACTCTGAGGTCGCATCAGCATCCATGACTATGGAATCACCAACTAGCTGCCAAGAGTCAACACAATAACAGCACATTATATAAAAATAGAAACAGGTAATGCCTCATCTCCAGAATTTTTTTAGAGAGTATCTCATGCAAATAAAGCATAATATCAAATGCTTTGGGCAATTAAACAAGCTCATTATCATCATCATCTGAAACAGCAACAAATGTGTTACTTCACAGAAACCCAATAAGGTTACAAAATCACCAAAATCAGTTAGAACCATATATGGAAAGAACGTACAAGTATAGAAACAAAAACAAAATCACAAAAAGCCAACAAAAGAATCATGTCTATCCACCCCCACTTTAGACAAAAAAATCCACAATCCCATTGGCCCAGCATCTAACATGCAAGTGACTTCCATGCCTCTCTATATCACGAAATATCCCTATTCTAACACAAATTTTCAAGTCCTTGAAAAACTTGAAGGATCCACTAGGAATGATTTTTCATTGGTGTTTTTAAATGGTGATGGGGGTTCAAAATGTAGTAACAGGTCAAGTGCCTCTCCATGGAAGAACAGCTAAACACCCTCTTGACAAGGAGAAAATGAACACTTTACATCATTTTCATCATAAAGATCACAATTTTGCCCCCCTTTTTTATGTGTGTGTGAGAAGGCTCTAATCCAAAATCTCTACTGGTAGAGAACCCACAGTACCTTTTTCCCCTAGAGGAGATATTTAAAAGAATGATGGGAAATCTTCAAAACTCCCTTTGGTGGAGAACTAGATAGACATTTGTCCACTCATAAAGGAAAATCTTGATTTTCTTCGAGTTTCTATGCATCAAGAAAAAACAATTCTCAACTAACACAAAGAATAAAGAAAAAACTAAGATTTCTACAACATTCTTAGAAAGTAGAAAAGGCATAGTAGCCCTTTATTAGGTACCCTTGGAGTCACAACCCAATGTAAGCATTATGTTCATCTCTTTGATGTCGATGGAACACCAAGGCACACTTCAAATCAAAATAAGAGAAGAATGGAAGAGATGCAAGATTTTTCCAAAGTTTTCCTTGTAATTACTTAGTTATCCTTTAAATTCCTTGTTCAAAGTTCTCTCCAAATCTCATCCAAAGAGTCTTCAAAAGATCAAAGAGAGAGAGATAATCCGCTTAACCTCCCAAGGAATGGGTTTTTATAGAGTTAGGGAAGCCTCCCTTAAAAGACAACCCCATTGTATTGGAAGTCCCCATGAAGTAGGGAACAACATCGCGTATAGGGCCAGCCTCTCCATGGAGAGAAAAAGAGATGATGATAATTGATTGAACTTTTTCCCCTCCAAATAGGGCAACAATTCTAAAACACCTGAAATACATAAAAGGAAAATAAAAGAGTTTTTTTTTCAAAAAAAAAATTGTCCTCTTGCAACCGTTGCTGACGAGCAAAACCTAGCAAAAGGAAACAAATGAAGATGGATAGCTCTTGGATAGATGAGAGGGCCTGGAAATGGGAATGGCTTTAAGTAGCTTTACAATTTTAGCTATTAAGTCTTTAACCCATATGTTAGGTTTCTATTCTTTTCTTTTTTTCTCATAAATGAATTACAAATAATGGTTTGTTATGATGAAGACTCAAGACTTGGAGCTCAAAAGATTGAAGATATGAAAAGCAAGTCTTTAGGTCTTAGGTTTAGTCTTGTGTGTTTAGGACTTTATGTAAAGTCACTCGTTTGCTTGAACCCCTTGGCTCAAACCAACTTAATTGGACTCTAGGACCTTATGACTTACCTTGAACACATAATATTAGATCCCTAGAATATTGGCCAAGTCCCCAAAGACTCGTTGAATATGTTCATGGACTTAAGAGAGACTCAAATGGAAAAAATGTTTAAAATAGAGCAAATCAGTCATGACAGATGTTGACTAAATAGTCTACTCACTTTAAACTTTAATTTGAACATGTTTATGAAAAGTGAGTCGTTACAGTCGTCAACTAATAGGTCGATTCACTTTAAATTCTAATTGTAAATGTTTCTGGAAAAGTGAGTCGTGTCAGTCGTCGACTTACAGGCCGACTGATCTATGTGACAAATATTGATTTTTAGTCACTGGAAAAGTGAATCGCGTTAGACGTCGACTTACATGATGACTCATTTTTCGAGTCATAGTTCAAAATGGAAAGTCAGTTGCCTCAAAAAGTCAATCAACATTCATGTCGACTCACCTTGTGGCAATGGCAATATTTCCAAGCATTGATTGCTTTCGAATGGCTATCTCCTGGGCATTTATTGCCTCCAACGGCCATAACTCAAATGGGGTATTTATTGTGGCCTTATTGCTTTGAGAAACATCTTTCTATCTCTTGAAAATCACTCAAACATCTTTAGAGAAAGAAATCCAACACTTAGAAGCTCAATTCACCAAAACTTGCAAATCCTATCTTTGAGCTATCTTTGTGTTCTATCAGTGAGGAACTCTCAAAGGCCATTACTTGCATATCCTAAAGAGTTTCTTGTAGTGATCCAACACTTGCAAATCATTAGATTAAGATTCCAAAACAATTAGAGCTCAATTCTCCAAAATTTGCAAATTGTATTCTTGAGCAATCTTTATGCTCTATTTGAGAGTAACTCTTAGAACCCATCACTTGTGTATCCTAAAAGAGTTGCTACTAGAGATCAAACAACTTCCAATCTCTACCTATACTTTCTAATCCTGAGTTGAAAGTTCAAGAACCTTAGAGCTCAAATATACCCAAACCTGCCAATCATTCTTTGAGCCTTTGTGTTCTACTATTAAGTAACTCTTAGAGGGCAATATTTTTTTTTTGAAAGGTAAACGCTTAGAGGGAAATATTTGTATATCATTAGGAGAGTTACCTTGTGCTTAACTTGCATATCTTACCACTCTTGTGAAAGATCAATTGTAAAGGATTGGCAAACCTTGTTGAAGAAGAAGAGGTGTCTTCTACTTCAGAGCTAAAGGAAAGAGTGAAGAACTCTTGTTTGTAGTGGTTTCTTCTCGACCCAAAGGAGGAGCAATAGTGGATTTGAATCCTCAAGTTGGGAACTTGAGGCGAGGACGTAGGCAGGGAGCCGAACCTCTTTAGAAAACTGAGTTTGATTTCCATCTCCTTCTCATCTCTTCTTTTCTATTGAGCATTTTACTTTACTTGTTTAATTGTATTGCTCTTCCAATTTGTGTGGTTTGCTTAAATGTCAAAAAGTTTCCTAAGACCCAATTCCCCACCTTACCACCCCCCCCACCCTCCCCAACCCACAAAAATTTCTCTACATTTATGAACTCCAATATTAAAGAGAAAAAAAAACAATGTAATCACCCAACTAATTCACAAAATAAAAACTAAAACTAAAGAATTGGTTTAAATGTTGGCCTTCCCCCAATTTCTCTACATTTATGAACTCCAATATTAAAGAAAAAATAAAAAATGTAATCACCCAACTAATTCACAAAACAAAAACTAAAGAATTGGTTTAAATGTTGGCCTTCTAGTAGGGGCTTGGCCGCTCGGAGTCGAGCACAAAGAGACTAGATCCTAGGCATGCCTTTGGTCACTGTGGATTATTGTCTAAAAAATGCGTAGGGTCACAACTAATCCCAAAATAAAAGAAAAAAGAACCAATTCTAGGGCATAGATAAAGTAATCAAACAACTAACATTAAACTTCTCACAGAAGTTTAGAAGAAATACTCAGCATGACAATACGAGTATATAACAACGAAGTAGACAAATTAATAAGCAATAAAGAAGATACCTTAACAGAAGCGCTCCTAGATTTTTTTCTGGCTTCATCCATGGCTACATTAAAGCCCTCCATGTCAACTGTTAAATCTCTTTCCTCAGCCATTAGCTGAAAGGAGTGTACACAAAGAAATTGTATTATCAATAACCTCTACAGAGAAATTTTCTAGAGGGTAGAAACCTTACACGGTGTTCTGAATACCTGAGTCAAATCTACAGGAAACCCATAAGTGTCCCACAAAATAAATGCATCCTGCAATGAAGATATTTCAATATTAAAATGCCAAAAATCCTCAAAGAAAAAATTCATTTAATCAGAAAGTTAAGAATGTCAAAAGGATTCCAAAAGCTTGATGCATGATTTTTACCATATGATTTAGTGCAATGTATGTTAACTGGAATTAGTCAGAAAGAAACAATTTAGTATTCAAACAGAATTTAAAAATAAACTTGCCTGTCCACTAAATATGTTTCCCTTAACCTCCTGAGCAGCTTTCTTAAACTTCTCAATTCCCTAAAGAAATAACACAGCATGTCAACCTTCTATTATTCACAAAGAGAAGACATTTGGAAAAAATAAATATATAACTCTGCTGCTTCTTTTTGGAAACTGATTCAACCATTGTTCAAAAAGAATCATTTATTTAGAAAGAAAAGCATGTCATGAAGGAAGACCCCATATTCAAATCTCAACAGAATGGATTCTTAATTCCCCATGCTTGTGTCTGTATGATTCTGTAGCTTTTTTTTTAAGTATATGAATATCAGTAAATGTATTTAGCTTTTCAAGATAATGACGATGATGATAATGATGAAATCAACATATTGATCCAGGCATCATGATTTTGACACGATCAAATAGGTCCTAGAGTCAATGCCATCATGCAGGAGGGATGTTGTGTTGCTCATTGTTAGTTTATTACATTTCAATATATATCATGTTAATTAATTCAATTCTTCCTAATGCTTTCTCTATGGCAAATAATGATATTTTTTAATGCATAGATATGGGAAGGTACAACAAAAGTTCAAAAAGTAAAAGCTTCCAGAGTAATTGACCACACAAAAAAAAGCATCTTGAAATTTTCTCCAGATTGCTGACAGTCCAGTGGCACACATGGCTTGTTGGTGGGCCCCTCCAAATGAAATATCATCTCTTACACATCCACCAATGTTAAGCTCCATCTGTTGTTACTAGGCATGCAATCAATGACAGATTTCAAGTGATTCACTTTTATTTCCCATCCACTTCACGTGCCTAAGAGGGTTGATTTCTAACAGATAGCTAATCTAAAGACCTTGTTATTTTGTGGGGACAATCAACCTGCCAATATGCCATGTTCCGACTTTAAGCCTGGAGTCTAACTTAGACAAAGTGTTGAGATGCTAGCATGACTTAATTAAGGAACCATCACGCATATCATAATGTGACTGAATTTAAAAGGAACCATCATAATTCATAAACATTAAATTACCTTAACCAACGTCTTTCCAAAACTTGTTTCCTCCTCTGCAATAATGCTTTTTATGTTTGATTCACCTTGTTTCAGTTCAGGAAAGACATCCCCCATCACTTTGACAACAACACTTACAAGCCTATATACAAAAAAAATTAACCATTAGAATGCGAGACTATAATCTCAAATGTGCGTTTTTTTTTTTCTTTTGGTGAAGGACATGATAATTTAGATTGGAGACCTCCAAAAGTGCTAGTACCAACCAAACCAAGAGAACGATAAAATGTGAGGCACAAGAATAAGTAACAGCCTCTACACAAAAAAATTTAACCATTAGAATGCGAGACTAATCTCAAACGTGCGTTTTTATTTTTTTATTTTGGTGAAGTACATGATAATTTAGATTGGAGACCTCCAAAAGTGCTAATACCAACCAAACCAAGAGAACGATAAAATGTGAGGCACAAGAATAAGCAATCTTTTTAGGGGTTCCATATCTCATAAATTCAAACTCACCGATAAACCTTGATGAGGACATTATGGGACGCCAGCAAAGAAGGATGCGTTGAGATCTAGATTTTACCTCATCATGGTTGGACGATGAATCTCTACATAATTCCTACATATCTGACCATGTATAGAAGTAGATCCAGCCATAGATAGCCCAAATTGGGCATAGATTTGTGGTTAGATTACTTGGAAGGCCTGATCTAGCCATTCATTTCATCAGATCGGATTTTTGGAGTTGTTTTGTCCGTCGGATTGTGATTGGATTGATCCAAACCGTTAGATAGATCCAAAGATGCCATAGCAGTGGATTTAGGAAGTTTACTTTATTGCTTATTTTATTTTTATTTGAGTATCAACTTTATATAATGTAATAAGTTAATTTAAAGGGTTTGTATTGTTAACGCGTGTGTGTGTGTCTAGGGTTTCATAGGTTTTTTTGTAAATAGTTGTAGACACTCGTTTGTCTTGAGAATAGAATACAAATGAAGAATTTTTGCATGCTCTCTTGAGAATACTGGTGGTGTGACTTCAGCCCTCCTTTGGTGCGACTCCAAGGAATCATGTGTTTTCTCTTCTTCCTAATCTCTTCTTCTTCTTCTTCTTCTCCTTTTCTTTCTTCCCCAACTTTTCCCCAATTTTCTCGAGTATTTGGAGCCCTAACACTGCCAAAAAATCCAAATAAACTCAAATCTGACCCAACCAGGGCCAGATTTCAGCATTGCAGGCTGCCACAACCCGAACTCTACTGGGTCGTACCGCCGTACGGACAAACTATTTTGGATCCCGTTTTGCATTGTTTTGCGCCCTGACTTGGTTCCCTACTCTGCGGCCTACTTTTTTGTGCAGAAACTTCCCAAACAACCCCTTTCTTAGCCCTATTTTGTTTGGATTCAAGTATGACTTGATTCTTCATAAAGAATCTATACTTCTTCACTTGTTTGTGGAATTCTAGGCAGCTTGAATTTGATCCTAGGATATTTGGAAGCCCTAATCTTAACTTGTGATACTTTTAGGGTTTAATATGCATGCATGCTATGAATCTCTTTAGATCTTTTGATTTTTGTGATGTTGCTTGCATAGATCTTGTTTTAATCATTGAATATTGAATGTTATCTTCTTAAATCAGCGTTTTCATTGCATATTTTAAGCATACAGCAATAGATACCACTCAGGTTTCTTATTTTCTTTCATTACACTCCGAGATTTAGGGTTTTGAATACATTAACCTCATCTTAGGGCACATTTCACTTTTGTCCTCCGTCATATTTGGTATCAGAGCTTGTCTTGCATCAGATTTGGTATCACAACTTGTCCTGCATCAAACATGCTCCCACATGAATAGCCAAGCAACCTAACCTCATCCCATTTGCAATGGCATCTTACACTCGATGAACCACCTTACAGGTAAATCTTTTGGACCTTCAACCAATAGTCATCATAACCCAACAAGGTAATTTTTCTCCCAAGCCTCATCCCTAATTAGATGTCCTTTATCACCACCCGTAAGAAAGGTGGTGTCCCCAGTGACCTTAAAAGGGAACTGCGCCTTATTTTCATACTAAATCATTCATCTAAACACCGGTATATAATCATGCACAGAAAAAAGATCATATTGGTTAATATATATTACTTGGATTCCTAAAATGGGTGATATACCCATGCCAGATACATCTTCATGTCGGACTCTTCAATGATCTGTCATGGGTTCCTTTATTATACTTCTAGCAATAGTTTAATATTGTTTTGCAAGGTGACGATATTCTCATACCTTTTATTCTAATTAAATACCAAAATGTATACCATTTGATCACTTTATACATCAATTTTTATATTGTCAAGTTTACATCCCATATTAATTTTAAAATAAAATGTTAACTCAAATAAGTCGAACCCATAAATTAGTATGTTTTAGGATTTGGAAAATGGACATCCCATACCCATGTCATCCAACATACATACCCATGCAACTTAGAAGTTAAGAAAAAGCTTGATGAAACATCAAATCACTAATCCTGGATCAAGCAAAGGTAATAAAGCCGTCTTCTTCTTTCTTTCTTTACCTTTTTTAAAGAGACAAAACCATCCAATATCAACAGTGTTTGGGTAAGGAAGCACATTTATCTGTCTTACCCACTGAAAAACCCTTCTTCAGCTTTAAGGACTTCTCTTCCATAACGAACAGCTCTTCGAAGAATACGTCTTAGTACATATTCCCTTCCTTCATTGCCTGCATACCATTAAAACTCATAAAAATTTCATAAAAGCCAGCAATTTTCCGAGAGAGAATCAACTATAGCAAAAATAATTTCAGTTGCACTAGGAATTGAAGATGTTAGAAAGTCAAGATTAGTTTATTCAAGATTTCTTGGATCACCATACTACAAATAATGTTTCATCAAATAATTTTATTCATTGAAGATGTTATAAAGTCAAGATCTACCATAAGATTGTAGCAGCTACTTCTCTTTGAAAACAAAGAAAACAGAAAAAAGGGTAAAAACAGTATGCACCAGTCCACTTTCTATTAGAGACAGGTACAACTAATGGATCAAATCTTGTATATCTTGCACATTCTTTTGGCACAATTAAAAAAAAACGTATATGAGAATCACTTGGAAATTGAAACAGAGACGTATGGTCAACCTAAACATACAAAACTATTGTTTCTCCATGTTCAAGAAGCATCCACCTTTCATCATAGGTATGTTTTAAAGCAATGTTAGCCATCCATTTTAAAATTATGTCAGAATTTGCAATGTCCAACTGCGTATGTTTGTATCAGATGTTACACACAATTATCATGGCACATGGCCATGATTAAAGCATTCGTTACAAAAAAACCAAATACGAGTTAAATAAAGTGAACACAAAAGGTGAACACAAAAGGGTAAAGAGGATAAAAAAAATACTGAGAGCATATGAACTATAAGGCTATAATAACAAAACCTTTAAGTCTGTAGAACCATACCTGGACGAGAACCATCAGCAATCGCGAATGAAAGAGTCCGTATGTGATCAGCAACAACCCTGTAAGCCATATCAACCTTGTCCACATCGTCAGTACCAACTTTTCCAGAGTAAGGCTGAGCCCCTGTTGCCTAAAAACAAATCAAAGGGAATGTAAAACCTAAAAATCACCTCTGTTAGGCCCACAAATAGATGTCACCCACATCTAAAAATAAATATGATAATAAAAGGCTAGTGATTGAGGCACCCCTTCACTTTTCCACATCTACAAACATTTGATTGATAAGCAAAGAGTCAAAGAAGGTGCCTAATTCTCTTGAGAGAGAAAGAGTGCCTAGTATTGAAAGATGAAAAAGAAAAACCTGGCCATATCCAGGCAGATCCACAGTAGACTTCAGTAGGCCCGAATTGCAGACCATAATAAATGTACCCAAAAGAAATATGACCTTCACCAAATGTGATTTGGTTATTTTAAAAAACTTTTCAAAATTCAAACCCGCAAAAACCCTCAATAACTCACCATTATAAAGGGTTGGAGCTGGTTACCCACAAAAGATATGGAACTTATTCATTTGAAAATTTGGAAAGGTGTTGCTCCCTTTAAGGTGAAGGTTTTTGGATAGTCGGTTGGGTTAGAGAAGATTTTGACGATAGATAATTTGCGGCGAATGATCATTGTCAATGCATGTCCTTTATGAACTTTAAAAAAAAAATACATGTCCTTTATGCTTGCCTAATGAAGAGAGAATGAACCATCTTCTTCTGCATTGTAGGTATCCGTATCAGATTTGGTGCCACTTCTTTAAGCTGTTAGGGATGGCGTTTTGTTTGCCACGAGCCTAGTCAAATATGTTTAGTGAGGATGTGTTGATGGTTGATAGTTCTTTTCGATGGAATCTCTGGACAGTGACGGTTCTGAATATAGTATGGTCAATTTGGTTGGAAAGGAATTCCAGAATATTTAAAGGGTAAAGAGGCTTATGCATCTTATTGAAGTAATTAAGAGTAAAGTTGCTTGGTGGATTATGGGATCGGGCAAATTCCAGAGTGCCACCATCTCAGATATTTGTCGGGTTTGGGATTCGATGGATCGTTCTACGTCTCATTCAGATTCTGTGACAAATGTTACTTGGACTCCTCCAGAGATGGGTTTTCTCAAGCTCAATTTTGATAGAAGTTGTGTCCATGATCTTGGTTTAGCAGGTTCTGTGGGAGTGATTTAAAATGGATCTGGTGATACTTTGATCTCCTTTGCGGGTCCTTTCCCCAATGATTCCGTTCTTAATGTGGAATTACATGATTTATGGATAGGTGTTCTGCTTCAGGAAGAGCTAGGGGTTGTCGGGAGTATCTTAGAAGGTAATTCTAAGATAGTTGTTGGTTGGGCTTCGGATTCTGTGTGTCCATGAATTTATTTGGATAAGGTCGAAAGAATTCGCCATTCTACTGAGATTTTTGTTATTCGGTTTTCTTGGGCTCCTTGCTTTGCTAATTCGAAGGCTGATGAGTTGGCTCGTCGAGGTGTATCTTTGTCATTGGAAATTGTAAATAATTTCATGTAATCTAGGGTTGGATTTTGTTTCTTTCTTTTCTTTGGTGGCAAGCTTTTTTTGCTTGCGTTGGTCTGTATGTTTTTTCCCATTCTTTGATCAATGAAGTCAATTTTCAAAAAAAAAAAAAAAAAAGATATGGAACTTATTAAGTTGGATTGTTGGACTATTTGTTATTTATGATTGTAATTAGTTAGTGCTCATTGTTGACAAGAACCTCGAGCATAATTGGTAAGTGCTCATTGTTGACAAGAACCCCTAGTATAATTGGTAATGCTCATTGTTGACAAGAACCCCTAGATTAATTGGTAATGTTCATTGTCTCAACCTTAAGGTTGTGGGATCAAGTACTATAAGTGTTAGATATGAAGTCAACCCATAGAGGGGGAAAAAAGAGACATGCTAAATTCAAATGCAAATACAACCAGATTGATGGGATAAATGGTTTTGAAGACGACGGTAATGATGAATTGTAATTAGTATGAACAAGAAAATTTTATGAAAATGTGATATTGACTCTTTATATTTTGTGTTCTGTATTTGACATTTTATATTTTATAGATAATTACATATTTTTATATTTTTATTTATTTGTTATTAATTAGTCATTATTTAATTAATTAATACTATTTATGGCATCATGTTGAACTCAATGTTTTGACTGAGGATTGATTTTAAAACATTGCGCCACCAATAAGCATATCTGAAACCTCCAAAGACACCTCTCTCTCTCTCTCATAACTTAAAAAGTCAATGACGATGATGATAATATTGTTATATTATTGGTAGAAAATACGCATTTATGACAATGCTCCTACCAATAAAAATGGGGAATTTTCAGGAGAGAAGCATTACATACTATGGGAATTTGAGAACCATTTGGTGGGGCCCTGCTGGATGAACATTTATAGCTCCGCATCTCAAAAAATACACCACGATTCAAATGTTTTCCCACTACTTCCCAACATACATGCAGTCCACTATTGAAGATGAATCTGGGGTTGGCAAGCTCACATAACAATAAGATGGCTAATACAGCCATCAATTTCCACCACAAACGGTATAGTCCTACTAGCTATATGGTAGACCCAATTACACATCAATATATAGATTTCAATCACAAATAGTATAGTTCTTTTTGTTATTGGTGCTGGGGTGTGTTCGTGTTGGTTGTCATAGTGGTGGATGGGGGAAACAGCAAACCACATAAATCTCATACCTGGTGGATGGCATCAAATATGGGCAAAAATACATCAGTGTCATAATTGCTCATCTTCTTTTGAAGAACTGAAGTCAAGCGTTCAAAACCCATCCCAGTGTCAACATGTTTTGCAGGAAGAGGTTTCAGAGTACCATCACTTTCCCTATTAAACTGCAGAAGAATCGCCAGAATCAAAATAGGGATCATAATAAAATAATCCCCAGTAGCCATCTATTAAGAACCATTGGTAACCCTTCTAGGACAGTAAAAAATACCTGAATAAACACAAGGTTCCATATCTCAATGCATGTAGGATCATCATTATTAACTAAAGATGAAGCATCCCGATTACCAACTCTATCATAATGGATTTCAGTACAAGGCCCACAAGGACCAGTATCACCCATCTCCCAGAAATTGTCCTGCACGTAGTTTAAAGAAAAGGTATACAAAATTAATACACTACCGACTCAAAAAGATGCACCAACAACAAGATAATGAGTTCAGAATAAATATGAACAACAAATGAATATCAAGAATAATTTACTTCGTAAAAAAATAAAGGATGATTTATTTTGTAGCATTCATGCATAAATAGATAACATTTATAACATGAGCATGAAGGACAGAAGAAACAATCTAGTCCATCTAATCCAACAAAATTAATATAAACAATAACTCAATCATGTTAGTATCTGTAATTAAAGGCTGATGATAGAGGCACCACCTAGCTTTTATGTTAGAGGCACCTCTACCTAACACAACAAAAACAGTGGCAATTTTGTCTTTAAATAACCAAATATGGCTATTTTTTACCATTTTAAGGAGTGTCTCTAAGAATAAAATATAGGAAATGCCTCTATCACAAGCCTAATTAAATTATAAACAAGTAAAACTAGTTATCACAGCAAAATGCAAAAAGATCCTCTGGACTTGCAAACTTCAAACCTAAATAATTCAGCTTAGATGTTAGGAAAAAGAAACTAGTATAACCATTTTTTTCCTCATAGCTATGTTACACAAACACTTCAAGATGTGTGATGCACTCTTCTCGCACACTTCCAGACACTTCGAACCCATGTCAGACACTCATCATGGACTCTTCTAAAACTTTTAAACGTTGCTTTTCAAGATGACAAAAAAATATAAAATCATCTTTATGCTCTTAAAGCTCAATTAAAATATCAATATGTTTGTACTTAATTATAAAACTAGTACTATATTTTCTATCTACTATTATTTTTCACTTTATTTTCATTTAGAATAAATTTCATATTTAAATTTATTTAAACATGATCCCATGTCCCAAGTCCTACTTTTTCTAGCTTGCCAAGTCTGACACCTTGCACCCATGTTGGACTCCAACACACACACCCATACCTGTACAACTTAGCCAGATGCATAAATCAGCATCACCAATTAACAATACAATTGCCAATTACATATATATGAACCAATAAGTGCCATTGTTTGAGAAATAAAAATAGGATAAGTACCATTGTCCAATAAATTGGTCATGCTCATTAATTTGAAATCAGCATCGCTAATAAAAGAGAGATTTGTTGAAAATTAAACACATAAAAGGCCAAAATACCAAATCCAATTAGTTCCATTTTGTTTGAACATGGAACCGATATGTAACATGACTCGAGTAGTTTACTAGTTAGCATCTGCATTTCATTTTTTTCTGCTTCAAAAAAAAAAAAAGAAACGCAGATAAACAAAAACACATACTTTACAACCGTAAGGCAGTACATGTCCAGGTGGCAAATATTGCAGCCATATGTCCCTAGCTTCATCATCAGCAGCAAGACCAGAATTCTCATCACCTCCAAAGTAGGTAGCATAAATACGGTCTGTAGGAAGTTTATAAACCTGCAAAAAAATTTACAAACATTTAAAAAAAACATGAATCTAAGAGCTGTAAATATCAAAATATAATCAAACACGTTAAAAAAAGCAGCCTTCTTTTTTTCTTTTTCTCTTTTATAAGAGATGTTCATAAAATCAACATAAATATGATCCAGAAAATGAAAATGAAACTAGTAATTAAAAAGAAGAAAAATAAAACCATCATCAGTATCATAAGTCAAGCCTTATTCATGTCTGAAAAATCATAAATTTAAAGCTAACCAGCACATCTAACTTGTATGTTAAAAATTCGATACCCGTATGGCTCATAGACATATCAATATTCCAGATTTTGGGAAATGAGATAAAATATCCACAACAATGTCAATAAAATATCCACATCAACAATGTCAGGCAGTAGTATCCTTAAAAATGTTAAATGGGAGGAAATATGACCATGTCTAACACGCCAACATCAGATTGTTCATGGGTTTTTCTACAACTGACATAACTTTGTTTTGCATGGGAACAACACATTACCAAATTTTATTATTATATACTCTACTTAAATATTGAAATGTTTGTTAATTGATTTTTTGGAGTAAAAATTTAGTTTATTAGTTTTATTATTGTTGCTTTTACAGGCTATTTTAGATTTTATAATACAAACTAGGATACTTATTAAATCTATTCAATTAATGTGCCAAAGCCATGATTATACTTCTATTCACTGAATTGAACACTTGACCCATTTCATATTCCAACAAATAACAATATTAATGCAACTTAGCCCATTAACCATAACTGCATCCATAATGAAATGGATAGCCATGCATCATAGGTGCAAACCAAGAAGATTGTTTGTATAAACCCGAAAAGGTTGAAAAGCATTTTTCTTTTTTTGACAAGCCATGTCATGGCTGGTGGGCAGCCATTACAAAGTCAACTCTTACAAAGAGAGCAGGTGGTCACGGGTGATCGTGAAGATATGTCCTGTTGGGTGTAGCTCCGTCCTATTTCTGTCTTATTTCAACTCCCAATCTTTCATGTGTACTTTTTCCTTTGTTTCAATATTCGCCCTGCTGGGCTCTTTTGTTGTACACTACGTTCTGTTGTTGCTGAATAAAATTACTACATTAAAAAAATAACATATATTCTTTTGATACTCATTCAGACATTCATATACCATGGTACACCTATTGGTAGATAAAATTGAGCAACCGTAACATGAATCTCTGCTCAGCGCACTTGTTAGAAGTGACCCCAGAAAGACAACAAGCATCTTTAACAACATTAGAGATTAGAATCACCAAACACTAACATTCAAAATGCAAGCAGATTTGGACAAGAATAAATGAATGAAAAACCACTGCCTATACACTGGTAGAAGATGAAAAATTCAATTGCAGAACAAATTACATTATTTTATAATCAGAACTTAAAAAGAATGAATGGCTTCTTACGAATTTCTAAATGACACCAGTGACATATAGAAGACAGACCAAATTCTGAAGGCCTAAAAAATTGGGGAGAGAGAGATCCTGAAGAGTAAAAGTATGTAGCCTACTACAACAAAAGTGCATCAGCCAAGGGTTTTCAACAGTCCCAGCTCAGAGTGCAAGGAGACAAAAAAGATGTAAGGAAAATAACAAATAACACATGCAACAAGGAAGATAAAATAATACATACTATGTCTATATATAGCAAGAAAAAGCAAATGAAGCAAATACATGCCATAGGGATTTTGGAACCTAGAAGTTCACTCACTGACCTGTGAGAGAAGCTCCCATGCCCATCCAATTGCTTCTTTTTTAAAATAATTTCCAAATGACCAGTTCCCAAGCATCTCAAAGAACGTATGATGGTATGTATCCTTCCCCACATCATCAAGATCATTGTGCTTACCCCCAGCACGGATGCACTTTTGGGTGTTACAGGCACGGGTAAGTTTACTTAAAGGAGTGGTAGGATCAACAGTCCCTAAAAAGATTGGCTTGAACTGATTCATACCTGCAAAAGTAGTATATGTAAATAGCATATTCTAAACAAGAGGGGAAAAGATATTTGGCAAAAATGATTAATGAAACACTTGGTAAGATACATAGAGGCATCATCATCCTCAAGTCCTTACCCATCTAACCAACCAACCTCCCCTCCTCTTCCCTTACCCCTCCCTCTCTTTTCCATGTTATAGTAGTCAAGAGGCACAAAAGAGCCTAGAAGCCCAAGATGCATGGCATTAACTTTTGCAGACTATTTAGCTAGATGCACTAATCAAGGAAGGAGCAAAACATTAACAAAAGGTAGCAAGCACATAACGCAAGCAACCCAGAAAAAAAAAAAAAACAACATGAAGAAATATCCCCAAAATTACATCAAATTGTTCACAATCTCCGAAGATAGAGTAACACCTTGACGAGCCAACTCATCAGCCTCTGAATTGGCCGAACGAGGAGCCCAAGACACCGAATATCTGTAAGAGACCATGGAATGACGAATCCTATCAACTTTATCTAGATAACACCAACGACAAAGAGACCCCGCAGCTCAACTGACAACAATCTTAGAATCACCTTCTAAGAACTCCCATGAGTTCATAACTCTTCCAACGCCTAAACACCCCTCCACAAAGCATGTAACTCTGCATCTAAAACAGATAGAAGACCCGCGAAAGATAGCACAGTGCCACCAAAGCCATTCCGAATGAGTCTTCCGACTGCTAAACCAGTCTCTTGCACTTCTTTACATGTTTCTAAAATAATATAAATATTCTTTAGTTTGTGCCATTTTCGTTTGCAAATGGTCTTTCCATAGTAGTCAAAGGCAAATTTAATTGCACCTATGCTCTGAAATCTCAAGTCATTCTGCACCTCACCTAGCTCTAAGTCAAGCACTCCAGCTCACCTTACTTAAGCCTAGTGTTTTTTTTTTTTAACTTTTTTTTATATAATAAACCTATCCTTTGAATTTTTGGTACAGCTAGTAAATATTATAGTTAAGTAGTTGTTAATGATACTTAATTAGAAACGCTAATTACTAGATATTGTACTTGTGTTTGTATATATGACACACTTATAATGTGCTTGGAAGCTCAATTATCCAATATATTTTGGTGCTTTAAGTGAGTAGCATTGTATTTTCTTAATATTTTTTTTGAAAAGTTTTCAATTGTATTTTCTTAATATTGACGCAATGAGGAAACAAATCCATGAATCTAGACATATATTTAAAGTATCAAAATATGTTCACTGCGTGCCTAGACAAGTGCCTCTAAGACCCCTTAGTGCCTTGATTGCACCTTGCTACTTGACTGCTATTGGTCATTCTTTTGTGTATTTACAATACCAATATTAAGAAAATACAATATAATCATCCCAATCTATCTAGAGTTGTTTTTTCATGTTCTAGTTTTCCACTCAACCCTATCAATAACTTGTAGCCTAAATATCAAAAGAGTATTCTCTAAACAACTAAATATTCATAATCACTTGTAGCTGGTGCGAGAGGGGCAGGAGCATAGTGCAGCTCTAATCAGTATGCTCCACATCTTTCACATTTCTTTAAGATCATTGTCATATAGCCAATTATCCCATCAATTAGGGATTGGCCTTTGTATTTGGATTTGCAAATTGTTACCATGGGCGGACTGCCAATTTGACATGTCTTCAAGACCGTCGTCCAATATTAAACAGCATAACTACTGCTAACAAATCAATGGACTTTGGCTCTTTTGTATCTGGAAGCATGTGCCAACAAATCTTAGCACCTATGCATGCGCACTACATGTTTACCTTGACTTGACAAATTTCCTTTAATAGGTCAAAACAAATGTATATCAAATACACAAGCATCATCATACCACTCAAGTAAGGTTTCAACAAGCCCAACTCAATCATCATCATCACAATGATTGCCAAAACCATACCACTTTTGTTTGGATTTTGGGATTAGCTTGCAATCTAAGATGTTCTTCCTAATACATTCCAAATCTTTATATAAAAATTTCAATTCTTAGCACAAGGTTGTATTAAACCATCTATTTACATGAGCAAACCATCTTAAAAAATAGTGGCATTCCTCAAATTGCCCTTGTATCCCCCTTGGATACTTATCCATTACTCGATACATCGATCTTAAATTTTGCATGTTAGGCACTTTGCCACCGTCTCATTTTCTTTAAGGCCCAAGTGTTGTGTGTTGGTGGAGCGACTAGGATAACAAACAATGACCCAACCCAAACCCGACCTGATTGTCAAATGGGCTAAAAATCATAACTAAACACAACATAATAATGCAGTTAACACGTACTGGTGTAGAAGGGTCGCAAATGACTATTTGGCTCGTTTGGATTGACAAAAGTGAGCTAATTAGAGTCTTAATTTGGCAATTTAGATTAGAATTAGTAGTTGTTTCATACTTAGCAAATGATTAATTCTTATTTTCGTCCCTTTTCTTTGGGCTCAGACTAGAATGTTCAAATAGAGCTGATCTTAGATGACAACTGCTAAAAACAAGACTATACTTATAGCAAGTTGGCTGAGGACACTTTTCTTAAGTAGAAAGTCGCTTTTTGATGATATTTTGAGCCTTAAATAGGGTATATGTAGAGTGACGAATTTATGAATAAATTTATTGGAATTTGTTTTAGTAACCTCTCCATTTCTCTTCGGTGGGTGGATTTTCATTGTCTTCTTTTTCTTTTCCACCTCTTGCCCATTGCTTAAAAAAATGGTGCTCTTTGTCATATTCTTCTACTTCTTCCGCATCAATGCCATATCCAGTAGAGTTGTAGTTGCTACACCAAGCCAAAGCACTCCCTTTTAAGTCTATAAGCCACCAAATTACTTTATTCTTTTTAGGAATCTCTAGAAGTCAAAAAACTGCTCAACATCCAAAATAATTGAAGTCCTCAATATGAAGACACAGTTGGGTCACCCCCAAAAACCCAAACACCACAATGGGCTCACCTAAGCCCACATGGATGGGAAGGTTTGAAAGACCCTGACTTATATAATACCTGTAAAACTCCATCTTCACTAGATAAGAAAAGCCATATTTTTAAGGCCCTCAAAATTTCAACTTTATCTAATGGTGGAAATTCATTAAGTTAAACCAATGAACTTTAAAGTCAAATTTGGTATAAGTGCAAGTCACGTAGGCGGGTGGGGGAATATGGATCCATTATATATACAAACCATGTAGAGGTGTTTGCCAGTTTTTTCAAATTTCCATTTTTGTTTCTCTTGTGTGAATGAGTCTTTTTTACTGATATCCTAGATCTCTCCTACGGAATTACAAAGATTAATTCAAGGGCGTCTGGTGGATTTGCAGTGATTAATTCAAGGGGGGT
The DNA here is from genome assembly GCA_022113865.1 of Chimonanthus praecox. Taxonomy (NCBI): domain Eukaryota; kingdom Viridiplantae; phylum Streptophyta; class Magnoliopsida; order Laurales; family Calycanthaceae; genus Chimonanthus; species Chimonanthus praecox. The sequence continues at coordinate 63,241,576 of CM039091.1, read as the reverse complement.
AGACCACATGGAGCACGTTCAATCACTAGTATGTATATACGTATGTATGCATGCATGTATGTATGTAGAATGTATGTATATATAATACATAGATACATGTATAGGTTGGAATTGGGCATCTAGGGAGTAGGGAGGCCTAGGTGGTGACCACTTGGGGAATTTCCTATCTTAACCAAGTGAAAGCACAAGCAAAGCAAAATACATGAAACAAAATTCAATTTGGGGTGACAACCCAACCCAAAAAAAAGGATGTGATTTGGGGCATCACTTAGACCTCACCATATACCAAAATTTTAATCCATTTGAATAGAGGGAAAAGAACCAGAAACCAAAGCAATATACAAACACCTACACCCCTCCCCACCCCCAACATGCACATACAACCCTAAAAAACCCAATTACAATCCATTTCAATTTTCAATCCATAAATAAATATAATATATAGCCATTGGGTATCACCTAGACCTCCCAAGGCACCCCAATTATAATCCATTGAGGGACAGAGATATATTTTCAATTCATAAATAAATAAATAAATAAATATATATATATATATATATATATATATATATATATATATAGCCATTTGGGTATCACCTAAACTCTCAAGGCATCCCAATTCTAATCCATTGAAAGAGAAAGAGAAGCAAAATAAATGAAATAGGATGCAAACCCTCCCGCCCCCCCCCCCCCCACCCCCCCCCCCCCCCCCCCCCGGCAAAAAGAAAAAAAAAAAACTCACTTGCAAATTAGTTTGTTGTGAACAGTACGACTAACTTATATTAGATAGTGAGAATGAGTTAGTTCGATATGTATACCCTTAAATAGGAAGTGTGACAAATTTCAACTTAAAAAAATCTAAATATGGTTTTAAAATCTACATAGTTTGATATGTCACCCGACTTGAGCTTAATCCAAAGGGTGAGCATATCTAAAATGAGTTCAAATTGAACATAAGTCAAACTCATGGGATGATAATGAGAACGAGAGAGAGAAACAGTAAAAAATATAGGCTCAATAATAAAAAGTTAGTCATCCAGTTCACGGCTGATAATTTCTACATCACCTAGACCTCACCAAATGCCCAATTCTAATCCATTTAAATAGAGAAGACAGGCAAACAGACAGATAGATAAAAAAAATCCAAAGTACAGTCCATTTCAATTTCAATCTATAAAATTTAAGGAAAAAAAGGCCAGAACGAAATACAAGAAAATGGGTAAAAAAAGGTAGGGAGGACTCGAACCCGCATTGGCGAAGAGAAGGGTGGGATCATTGAGTGGGACGACAGGGCTGGACTTCCAATTCGTGGTCCTTCCCTTCGAAGAAGCTGATGAAAGTGTCCCTCACTCTGTTTGCCGGCCACTCCAATCCGTTGGCCTGTGGCTCCAGACCTGGCATGGCTTCAGACAGCGACGAAGACGGAAAAACCCCAACCCTAATTTTGCGGAAGAAATGGAAAGATGGAAATGGAGGGGAGATTGAGAAGATGTTGGACGGGAAGACACTGTTATTTATGTTGCAGCTTCTTTGGCCACAGCTGTGAAGTAGACGACCAAGATTCATTTGCTGGATAGGGCTTTCTTTTCTCTCTTTTATTTTATAGTTATACTATACTTATATTAATCTTTTTCTTTATATTATTTTTATTTAATAATTAGTGGTTTCAATCCATTAGTTTAAATCTAAAATCATGAAAAAATGATATATTGACACCTTAAATTTAGATCTTATCAAAGTATTTCGTAGAGCCTTATTTATTTAAATATTTTTGTATAAAATATAGATTACAATAAAAAAATTAGACTTTGTCTATCACAACTTTAAAACTCTCTTATAAAATGATGATTAAAAATATTAATGAAATTAACTTTATATATACTATAATTATTAATTTTAATTCAAATATTCTAATTTATCTTTCAAACAAAATTTTTTGATAGTGACTCTAATATTAAAAAAAAAAAAGATATGATAAATTTCAAAATTTTGAATCATGTATAAAAAATTAAAAATAAACATTAAAACAAAATACCTTTAAAAGAAAACACATAAGTGAATGAATCAATAGATGATTGAATTAATGATTTATTTTAGAATCTATAAAAAAAATATTAATTTATTTAACAAATAAATATAAGAAATAAGAATTTGACTTTGCTAGCTTTCTTCCATTTGACTTGGAACTAATTCTTGTAGAAGACTCCATGACTCAGACGCGTCAGCTCTGAAGTTTAGATTGGCAGTCAAGGCCGTGCAGCCCAAGCTTTTCACTGCCCACTCTAGATATTTATATATATTAATGAATGAATCGATAATAAATTATCACATTTTAAAGATAGATTAAGCAATTTGAGTCAGAAAGAAATTTTAATCTGACTCGATCCACTGACCCAATTCATATGATCTGGTCCGTATGATTTCTCTGGTCGAATTTTCTAAAATTTTCCTTTTAAAAAGTGTACTATGTGAAAAAATGATACTGCAAAAATCACTACTCCTATTTTAACTCTATCAATTCAATCCAAGTCTAAGTCAACTTCAGCAATTTTTTTAATTTTTTCAGACACACTCGATTCAAGTAACCAACTCAGAGCTAACTGTGATCAAACTCATGTACAAATGTTTTTCTCATGCTTTATACCTATCAACATTTGTATGATAGAATCAAAATAAACTAGAGTATCAACCTACTTTTTCTCAGATGCTAGCTAAGAAGAATCCATCAATATAGAATCAGGAATGAAAATTCACATTATATGTAGTGATTAATGAGCGCATGTTAAATATCTTTTCAAGGCAATTTGCAAAGAAACGGGGCATCAAACTCACCTTAGTGACCTAACTTTGGGCGGATGCCCTCAAACAAATGTCCACATCTTATTTATTCTTATTCTTATATATGAGTATGAATGACGATGGCATGCAAGAGTCTTTGAGTAAGATACAATCCCTTAAAAAGTGGTGAAATTTGGGAAGGATGGGATGGGTTTTGCTAAATTATTCTAACTCATATATAGTTGAGTTTAGTCTTATCCAATTTAATTTTATAACATGAAGATCGTGACTTTAGCTCAATTCACATTTGAACATCAACTTGATTCACTTCTCCTCTAGCCCAAGTTTTTAACAGGTGGAAACAAGTTGTATTTAAGTATCCTAACTTGTATAGTTTTCTTTTTTCAAGCACCCGAATTGATTTTTTTAATTTTTACAAGGAATGATACTTCCACACACACTTAATAACTTAAAAACTGATAATCAATTGCATAAAATGTAAGTTCTATAAATGAATAACGTGATTAGGATATTAAATTATAATCACCTAAAGTACACAAGAAAAGGCTTAAAGAATATTTATGAATAGGAGAGAAGAAGGTAACTTAGAGTTTAATAAGTTGAGTCAAGTGTAGTTGAGATAAATTTTAAAAAGTGAACTCAAATTAATTCAAATTTAAGTCATGTTTTTCTCTCTCAAACCAGCGAACTCAAAAATAAATAAATAAAAGGTCTAACTGACAAAAAAAAAATATGATAAGACAACATTTTATCCACCTTCCATTAATCAGGAAATCTCCACATAGGAGAGTTGCCACGTCTACTAGTAAACATACACCACTGGATGTGTGGTTAAGGCAGAGTGGGTTTGCTCTCCATATCTTGTCTTCGCCTCTTGCTTGTTTCCGACTTAAGCAGCTCAACTGTGTGGTACAGGCCTTACAGTCCTTAAGAGATTAGTCTTGTTGGGTAAAATACTTTAGAGATACCTTCACTATTAAAAAAAAATACAAATATAATGATGAGGTGCCTTCAGCACTTTCCAATATCAAATGATTAAGATTTTTCAATCTAAAATTTATATGCATGTTTTACGAGGTACATAAAATATTATTTATATAAAATGGTTTAAAAAACCATCCCGTCCCACATGCTTGGATGATGAGTAGGAAACGCATTCCGTTAAACTTGGGATATGCTACAAGCATTTGAAGGTTTTACTCATTTTCCTATTGAATGCTTACGTGGCAAAGAGAAAACACTCGACTTTTCAGTACGAGACGAAAAATGGGATCATTCATTCCACTTGAAATTATCAAATTCAGAGTAAAATACATCGACGCATGTATAATTACTCCAATAGGAAAAACACATTTTGTACTTCTTACTACCACTTGTTTCTGATCAATAATAAGAAGGCTAATCAAACATGCATGCGTACATGTAAGATATTCTCTCTCTCTCTCACCCACTCACTCATCAAATAAATACACAGGTAAACACAATGCGTGGCATCGACCAAAATGTTAGATTGGTATTTGTTTTCCCTCTATTTTACCTTTGATTTCTTTGCATTTTGTTTTTCACGTGATCAGTACAAAAATTACACAAGAACAAGAGAGAGCCGAGCTCTCTCGAGGAAAAGAATGATGATATGGAAATTAATACAGCAAATGAAAGAGTAAGAACAAATTTACAATCAATTACTGCAGCAGAGGCACGTCGCTGGTCTCTCCTCCACAGACTAGAGAAAAATTGTGAGTTGTTAGACCAAAGGGACTTCCATATTCGATCACACAAACACTTGAATGGCCGATATCAGCTTCTCTCTGTTGTCTTGTTTCAGTTGTATGAGATGAGTTCTGAGGCTGGATTCTTCTACCTGATTTAGAGAAAACAAACCGTGAGGCACATATATGCATGTCTTGTGCATGCTTTGAGATGGACATGCAGCGATGTCATTTAGAACAGTGTTATCAAAATCAGATTGGTCTGTAAATACAAGGCATATTATGCAACTGCGGGAGAGAGTAATAGAAACCGAGACAAGAAAAAATATCTTAGCAAGCCAATTTTGGTTCTTGCCAAGTAGATCAAGAATAGAAGTCAATTTCCTATTGAGAAATGTCAGACGCATCCTCAATGGATATGTCAAAATATACAGTAATATGGAGGGAGCAACAAGTATGACAACAGTGTGGCGAGATAAGAAAGTTCTTAGAGTTGGGCTTAATGAATTTCCTCCAAGCTCTTCCCCTCCCCCAAGTGTGACAAAGTGGGCAAGGAATGTCATTTTAGACAGTTACACACATGTGGAACACCGAAAATGGCCTCATTATGCAGAATTGAAGGGTAACAAGTACAAGGAATTTAGAGAAAAAAGGCGGCCATCAAAGAATAGCCTTGGTGTGCCAAGGATGATAGAATATGGAATGGTGGGGAACATGATTGTTCATTGGGTTGAGCAAAAAATCAAAAACTCAGAAAATCAACCCTAGATAGTGAGAGTAGCTTCAATGATAATGATGACAGTGATTTGGAGAAACAGCACTATGCAGATAGTAGAAATGCAGCTAAATAGGATAAAAACTAAGCTTTCGCCTAATAGCATTGTGTGTGTATCCAAGTGCCCAACATGTATTTGATTTGGCCTACTCTTCGAGATGGAAACTCTAACCATCTTGCACAAGCATGACAGATGAAAAGTACAAATGATGCCTCCAATCATCGCCCTCCCCTTAAAATATATTGTGGCTTGTGTTCCTCGTCTCTTCTCATTGCCTAAATTAATGCAAAATTGAACTTTCAAGGCTGTTTACCACTAGAAATTTTGATTGGTGAATCCTTTATATGTCTAATGGTTTGCTCTGTAAGCTCTGCTGGGGTAAATCTACAAAATTTGTGAGTGGACTTTAGCTTGGGCAGGCAACCTATAGGGTGGGCCCACAAATCCTAACCATCTAGAATTACCCTACTCATCATATATTAGATCCATTCCAGGAGAACATCTTTTTCATTGACCTCATTATTGGAATACACAACAATATTATATCATCAATGTTTAAAGTTTGGATTCAATATGAAGGCGGAGGATAATGGAATGAGGCCCACTATGCAGATGTTCGTAATCGAAATGATTGCATATCCATCAAACCTAATCTCGTGTCAAAATTCTGGCATTTGACACCTAACCATTTTCAAGATTTCCCTATCCTGTTGTCTGTTCTATAAAAAAAAATCATATTTATGATGGGTGGGAGAGTTGTGCTCCAAGGTTTATGGATGTGACTGGTGACATGTTCCTTGCTGTGGTCTTTGAACATGCCGCAAGTTACACCTCACAAATACATTTTCTTTTTCTCCCCTGGGATATATACTCTGTAAAATTACTAAAATACCATATTCAATATTAAACCAACAGAAGGGAGGAAAAAGCACGAATACAATTAATTAGATACCAGATCACTATAAGTCCATATGGGAATTTGTCCTCACAATTTTTCAGTCATTGTGCCCTCTTTTAAGTTTCAGCAGGATAGACGAGAGTGAGAAACACCTTTATATTTTCAGTGTTCACGTGTGCATCGATGATTGATCAGACACCAAATTCTCTAAAATTATTAAAATTCCATATTTAATTTTAATAATTTCATCTTGATCCCATATTTTACACAGATTGTAGACAAAAGCACTAGACTCTAAATTAGATACCAGAGATCTTTATAAATGCTCAAGTGAATCTCTTTTTCCTGATGATTTTCCTATCAGTGAGCCATGTTCACGTTTCAGCAGGATCAAAGGAAAACACATCGATTTTTTTTCTTGAAATGGTAAGCGCCTTGATATTTTCAGTGCCCATACACATCTTTAGATTCATAAGGGCACAATGGATTTTACCTGCATTGCTGCTGTAGAAGCCAAGAGATCTCCACATTCATCAAGCACGATTCTCTCTTCAGATGCTACATGAGCAAGCTCTGAAACCAGATGGTTCATCCCCTCCACCTGAGAAGAGTAACAAGTAACAATCCAATTTTAATTTAACATCCCAAGGGCTCCAGTAGTTACTGAAGTACTCAGCTAAGGAAAAAAATCACAGCTCTAGTAAAACAAGAATAAATGCCTTTTGTGACGTCACCGTTAAAAAATGCCTTTTGTCAAGTCTGAGAAACAACCAACCATTAAAATACAATACACACCACATGGCACTCCTACTGATTTTTACAATGATCTAAAATTGTCGGAACAAACACACATCTAGTGATCAGAGGAGATGGGGTCACATGTTACACAAGTATACTGTTGCAACATGTAGTGTGCTTAAGTATCAAAGCAGCACATAAACCAACTACTACTAGTATCCTTAGTGTTTTGAATCATAAACAATGTAAAATCCTATTTGAGGCATTTTCAAGCTCAGAATAGCATTCTGACACTCACTAAATTTGAAGGAAAACGTCTTTAAAATATGCAAGACCTCATCAAAATCCAGAGTTGGAAAATAACATGCAGATCCATAGTAGGACGAATTCCTTAGATTACTATCCTCGTAACATGCCTCAATCAATACATGTACCAAGGGACCTCAATGTGGCAAATATAATTACTCTAACTAAAAGACATATTTCTTTTAAATTCTCATCTAAGATAACAAAAATATATGTAATTTTTTTTAAAAATGCTAGGGCAACAAAATATTTATGATTGGAAAGAGTACATGAAGTCTGCAATAGAATGTAGTACACAAAACCTTACCCATCATTGCTGTCCACTATCAAATAACTAATTATGAAGGTTTTCTGTCGTGACAATATGACAAGAGTTTTCACTACTAATTTCAGAAGGAAACTCTATGTGCTCGGAAACTGATAAACAAGAAACCAATTACCAACTCTAGAAGCTAAAGCAGAAGTGATGGCTTCTTGAATGTACTTTCATTCATCATGACTTTTGAATCTTTAAATATTATGAGAATAGATCTTCCATGCATCTATCTGGAAATAGAGAAATGACGCGCAAAAGTAAATGAATGTTTACACTTGTGCAGCTTGAAGGACCTTCACAAGGCTGTTATCCATCACAAATCTACGTGATAAGAATCTCAATTTGATTTCTGTGCACACATCCTCTTTCAAGAGAAATAAACACAGGTGCGCATATTCTTGTAAATGTACATGTATACACACACTGCATCATGTCACAGCCACCGCCCACAAGGGGCGGTTCTGGACTTTCTAGTCTGAACATAACCACTGTAAAGCATTAAAGTAATCTTAAGAGTCAGTACATTAAATTAACAATGTGAATTCAAAGTTCAATGTCAAAGTTAAAATACAAGTACTGATACTGAAGTGTAAACAATTTAGAGCTGAAAAATAAGCATATCATGAACGTTGGGCATTTGAAAAAGAAAAGAGAAACTCCTCACCTTTGATAGTAAATAACAGATGGAGGAGAGCCCATAGCTTGCATCACATCAACTGCTGAGCTAATTACATTCTTTACTGTGTGAATATCAGCCTGCAAAAACATGGAAGTGGTAAGTAACAAATGTTTTCTCCATACAACAAAAAGTCAAGCTTAATGAATTCATATAACCCAGAACAGCTCCAATAATCATTATGCATACCCTTGCACCCCCCGTAACTGGAACACGATATGTGCATGCTTCCAAAGCTTCAGTAGCTTCAGATAAAGAACTAGAATGCTCTCTTTCCACTAAAGTCCAATCATCAAGGTAGGTTATCTGAAAAAAATAAAAATTTCATATAAGTTTAATAATTAAGAAAGAGACATGTACTGCAGTCCTAAATTTAGCTACCATTATTTATTCATTTATTTGAAAAAGTGAAATTGAACAGTAGGAAAAAATTGAAGAATCAGATTCAGCAAATTCAAATATGCTCTAATAGCTTTATCTTTGAGGAGCAGTGTAGGTTTATCCCTTGCATACCGTTATGCATTCAGTATGAACCTATCTGGTGAACAATACATTTTTCATCCATGGGAGTGCAAGTCTACAACTAAGACATTGTGAAGCCATAATCCCTTTGGGTGATTACATTTTATAATCTAGAATATGCATACATACAGATTTAAACAGTGTCACTGAAAGATAATATATTAACATGGAATGTGGTCTGCATGGACAAATTGGCATAAGAGATTTGTTCAGGCAATTAGTAGGCCAAGTGCTTGGGCTTTTGGGCTTCACCTTTCATAATTTCAGCAGGGCCTTCTTTATCAGGTCCATGGCCACACTTGGGCCTGATATCTCAAACCATACAAGAATCTAGGTCTGCACTTTGGCCTAGATCAAAGCAATATTGTTCTCACATATTATTCTTCTTTCTTTTCTTTTTTTCTAAAAAAAAAATCTTACTTGTTCTTCAAGAATTGACCTTAGCTTCATCTCTTCCCTCAGTTGTTGCAGATTGATCCTTTTCACAGTAACAGAATCACGTAGCTCAGAAGTAGCATTCCACACATTGTAAAGAATATTCTGTTTCAAGCCACCAAGAAACATGATGCTAATATTATACATACATTTACAGAAGGGTTGGTAAAAGACTGCAAATTTTGACATGACTAAAATCCACAACATTACAAAGGATAAATTGAAGACTTACACATTTTAAGAGATTAATGGCAAGGAAATTCAATTATAACTAACAGGCAAACAAGAGTAGGAGAAACACATAAAAAATTCCAGTCAAAATGTGTTTCAATTCTCATTAACTTCTTTATAGATTTTATGGAGATCACATGATTCTTCTACAATTACAAAAGACCATGAATCATGTCCCGTAAAATGAAAAAAATTCAAAATTGACTAATAAGGTTTATTAGCAGGATCTTATAATACCAGGATACCAATGTAGTCATGTGCTCATGAATGAGATTAAAAGCAAACTTCATAATGACCTAAGGAGTTATGGATTGGATAGTCAGCCCCCAATTTATACATAATTGTTGATTTCCCCTACTAAAGCACTCACATATGTACAGGAAAAAAATCTATTGGGCTAAGTTCTTTTGAAAAACCAAATTGGTAAAGCTGAAATTCATTTATCACATACAGTTTCCTACAAATAAATGGCATGTGTTTAATTTTCCACGTAGGAGATGAAGATTTATCAGTATATAGTATACATCACACCAGGATATGTGACAGCTCCATAGAACCTACCTCTGCTGTTACTTTTTGGATAGACAATGTAGCATCTGTTTGGGCATTGACAAAGCGCCACTGCAAGTATCTATTGTATAGTAACCTCAAATGATGAGCATCTTCAATGTGACTTGCACCCTTCTTTCCTTTTCGGACATCTGCAGTAAAGTTAAGGATGGAAGATGAATTGTTTGATCGATTATTGACAGCGCTTAATGATGGCCTAGACCGGGAAGGACTGGGCTTGTTTCTAGTAGATGACGATAAAGACAATGGGGCCTTATTTGGTGATTGAGGGCGCTGGAATCCTGGAAGAGGCAACGACTGTGTTCTGCTTGGACGACTCGTTGACAAAGTTCCACCTGATGAGCTAGAGACACTGGCACTTGACGAAACAAATTTGCGAAGTCCAGGAACTGGTAAAGTGTCATCAACAGTCCCTAGATGAATCATACCTGGATCATACTCTGTTCTTCCACTCCCATCAAAAGAAGCTTGACATGCCACCTTATTTGTGGAGTTATACAAGCTTCTGCCAATATCATCAGATACATGTGCTCCTCTAGTTGGAGAAACCCCGTGTCCTGAAAGAGACAATGCAGCAGCTGTGGTGTTCTTGTCTGTGAAATCCACACTTCTTGTTAAGGAATTGTTGAATACCTTAGCAGTTACTTTGGCAGGCCACAGATGCTGATCAACTATTCTAGCATTTAAATTCTCCACAGGCTTGGAATTCTCTGATTGGTCTGAAGTGTTCTTCCCTAGAAGAGGGGTTCTTTTACGCTCTGGTGTCGCCTTGCGTTGAATAACTGGACTTCCTGACTTCCTTTGTATGGCATTGGCCAATGACTTTAGTGTGGGCTTCTCCCTCTTGATAGAAGGAAGAGAGGAAGTATCAGACTGGAAAGAAGCAGACAGACTCCTAGTAGAAGGCCAAAGACCCTCAGGCATCCGGCTGCCAATTAACCGCCTGGAAGACAATTGCATCTCTGCAGGTGTATCTTGCACTGGAGTAGAAGGCCTAGATTGTGGGGATGAAGGCCGTGATGGTGTAAAAGGCCTAGATTGTGGGGATGAAGGCCGTGATGGTGTAAAAGGCCTACATTGTGGGGATGAAGGCCGTGATGGTGTAAAAGGCCTAGATTTGGGGGATGAAGGCCTTGATGGCAAAGAAGGTCTCAATGGTGGGGATGAAGGTGAAATGGGCCGTCTCCTCTCAGCCGACTGAGAACGTTTAGGAGCTGCTGAGGGGGCTGTTCGGCTGACAATTGGAGATGGGCAGCGTCTAGGAGCTGATGGCGTCGGCAATGATGTTGCACTAACAAGCATGAACCTGGATGAGATTTCCCTTGTTCGTGGCTTGCGGCTAAGGAAGACATTGTTCTTCTCCGAGGGTGCCAATGGTGGTCTGTCTGTCTCTTCAGTGGCGCCCTTCTTCTGTGCCTCTTCAATCTTCCAAACATCCATCCACACCCTCCAAATCAAACCACATTGATAGGTTCCTCATAAAATTTCAAATACATGATTGGCATTCATCTACCCCATTTGCAGTGAGGCCACCCAGTTCTCAGAATTCAGAGAGACTCCAGTAGAAATCTGTCAGCAAGAGATGATTGAGCTAGAAGACATTTACAGACAAACACACACACACACACACACACACACACACAGAGAGCACATGAAGGACCAAAAATCCATTACAGGAAAGTAAAAAGAACCCATTTTTCATACAAGTAGAAGATGGATCTGGTAAGAGCAATTCACCAACGCAGCTCTCCACAAGAGATGGATTTTTGGTGTGGAACATCAAAAACCCAAAACCCGCAGATCTAACATGCATCAGTGGATGACTAGATGCACTGGGGTTGTTGGATTTTTAGTAATATGTCATGAAGGGTGTAGGATAAGAGAAGGTGGGGGTGTGGGATAAAAGATTCTCCTTTCCTTTATTTTCTTCTTCTGGTTTTAGTTTGCCGTCTATTTTTGGCTTTTGTACTTCTTTATCCTACTGGATTTCTTCCACTCTTCCAGAGAAATGAAACCAATCAAATCAACAGCAACAAATCTCAGGATTCCGGAACATCACACTTTAAGTTCCACCAACAAGAGGGATAGATTGGTTAATTCTGATGAAATCCCATAAACAGGTTCTGGAAGGAGAAAAATCCTCAAAAAAAATTAAAGATAGCATTAATCGTACTTTGAAAAGACATACGTTGAACCATGCATAGAACGGCCCATGCTTAGATACATGGTGTCCTTAGAATGCATCCATTTCCAATGTATTGTTGTTTTGTCGTTATGGTTGGACATTCTAGAGTCATGGAGAGTTTCACTTGCCTGTCCATCTCCATGGAATTTTTTAAAGAATAATATACAATAAAATGGATAATTCCAGGGTCTGACAAACCAGCTCAGCTGTAGTTTAATTACATGAAATAATCCATCATTCTTTTTTGTTGGGCCCCACACTTTCCTGTGCTTTGCTTTTGTGCAGTTACAGTGAACGCATCGCAATTAGTAGGTTAGTTAGATTTTGAAAATAAGCAGGGGTACAACAAAATCCTCCAACCAAGCAACCATGTAATCTCAAGGTAAATTTATAATTTTGTACGCTAGAGGTTGGTGTGACAATTACATCGATTGCATGTAAAAATATTAGATGAAAGAGAATCCAACGGTCCACATTTAATAATAGAAGTTGTCCAGTAACCAGGCAAGCAGGTTTGCGGCATTTGGCCTTTTGCTCAATTTGTATGATACGATATGGGCCACGTTCAGATTTCTGGCCCATCACTCCATCAGATGAACACTTCCAAATTTCAACTACTAAATAAAGACATCGTGGGGTTCCAGAATAGTGACTCCAGCCTCATTTGGAAGGAACAATGCTAATTGGAGTGATCCTGGTCCCGGAGAACTTTCCTCCTTTCCCTTAGGACCGTGCACGTCCAACCACACGATTCGGGGCAGTTTTTTTTAGTAGCAATGAAATTTCATCTGAATTTTATTGAATAATATTTTGTAAGAAAATTTTTAGATGAAATTCTGTCAAATCATTAAATTTTCAGATTTTAAATTATTGGGATGTTACTATTACGGTGGTGAAATCTTGTTCCCTTACCTTACCTGTTTTAAGCAAGGAATTCGCTGCATATTCTGTAAAATTGTTCTCCCAAATATCAATACAAACAACTATGTAGATTCTCATGTTCATAAAAAATAATTTTTTACCAACTTTTGGACCATTCAATCACAAGCCCTGGGAATGGACAATCTAAATACAAATTACTTTAACCTTTCAGTTTTTATCTATTAGACTAAATAATTAATAAAGTTAAATAAAATTTAAATTTAAGAAGCATGTGAATTTATATGTTCTCTAGTAAAATTTATGTGCAAATATATTTCTCACTTCGCAGTAAATTTTTTAAATAAGAGATCATCATTTCTTTCCTTTTAACACAAGTTATAAGGCAAATTACAAGCCAAAATTAACATAAAAAGAAAGAGCAGAAATCACGTCCAGATTTAAAAAAAAATATTAAAGTACCTCAAATTTCTTTAACGTAAAAGAGAGGCTCATAATCCTTAATTTAGGTGTAAATGCAAGAACATTCAAGACAAATAATTTGTTAACGAAAGCATTTTCGATTCTTCTAAAATCTTAAATACAGAAAATATCATTTTTTCTTATTAAAAATCACCGAAGCATCAAATAAGATGCATTTAAGAGACAAGTAAAAAATCAGATTCGATTCCAAATTCCTCAGTTCCTCCAAAACAATATTAAATATTAAAAAAATCAAAGGAGAAGCGTTCGAGCAAGACCGAGCTTCGATTAGAGCAACTCACCTGAGAAATCAAAGATCGGAGCTTGAGAATTCCAACCGTCGATCCGCCAAACCCGAATTCCACACAATTCGAGCAAAATAAAACGCAATCAAAGGCCGGAAAAGACGAAAGAAAAAAGCCTATAAAAAATCGCAATTCCTGCGGTAATCTCAATTCTCAAAGCAGTAGAATCTTCGCCTAAGAGGAAATTGGATTTCTTTCTTTGATGAACTCCGGAATTTATCCGACAGATATCGGAATTGGTCGCCGGAGATTGAAATCGAGCCGGGGTGGTGGGGGTGGGTGAAAAGAGAGAGAGAGAGCGCGAGAGCGCGAGTCAGTTAGAAAAAGAAAAGAGGAAGTAATCGCCACGTTGTTTTCAAATAGACCTAATTAAATGAATTAACAAGTTACTTAAGCTTGATTAAGGGTTTGTCCGGCATCTATTACGTATCTTAGTCGGACTTTATCATGAAAACTATTAAATTGTTAAAAATAAAATCTATTAAATTATACTCTCTCCGTCTCATTTTAATTGTCTCATTTGAAATATTTGTATTTTTTAAAGAACTATTTATATAAGGTTAACACTCTATGTGATCTCATCAATTTTCAACACATTTTATACTATTCCAATACAAATAAGACAACTATTTTGGGACAATTTTAAAATCTAAATAGGAAAACTAATTTGGGACAGAGAGAGTAATTAATTCAATAGTGAAAATATATTAAATAAATATGAACTATAGTTAATTTAAATATAATAAAAATATTTGGAGTGATTAAAATTTATTAATGAATAAAACTTAAATAATACTTTTGTAGTCACCCTAGTTGCATCCTGATTAAGGATGGTTTATTTTCTACACATAGCCACCAAAACCATAGAAAGTTGAAACGAGTTATTTGATTGAGAAATTTTGAATGCACAATTACATTTTTCTCTAAACTTTTTATATAATTTGAACTGTTTAGATTATAATTTTATAGTCTTCAAATTTGAAGTCAAAATTTGACACACTTTTTGTACAGCTAAGGTAATTATAATATCACTTAAGAATCATCTAATAATATTAATTTATAAAATATCTTTAAATTAATTTATTCTCATCATTTAAAAAAATTCTACAAAAAATTATTCGTCTTGGATTCGACTTCTCTTGATTTACGTGATATACGAGGTCTGTGGATAATTTCTATATATGTGAAATTAATTCCATCTTTAATATAAAATAGAGATATTCATATTATCTAAAAAAATTACTCAGTAATAAATCAAAAAACCAAAAGAAGAATAATTTCTCTCATAGTCGAAGGTGGAGAATTATACTTTGAGAAACTGAAGGTTTTCACATATTTAAAAATATCTACACATGTCTTTGCATT
Organism: Chimonanthus praecox; assembly: GCA_022113865.1. Taxonomy (NCBI): domain Eukaryota; kingdom Viridiplantae; phylum Streptophyta; class Magnoliopsida; order Laurales; family Calycanthaceae; genus Chimonanthus; species Chimonanthus praecox. Next base: position 63,226,404 of record CM039091.1, on the reverse strand, counting down.
TGGTAATTAATAAATAGTTTATATTTTTTAAAAGTGAGTAGATCTTGAGTCGTGTCATTACATTTAATTTTATAGTCAGAATGACAGAAGATCATTCCTCTGGATAAATATCATCCGATTAGTTAATGCAAAAGTGTGAACCGTTGATATAGGATGGCTTGATGGACGGTCAGGATGGGAAGAAGAATCGTGTTTGAATGGTTTACATGATGTTGACAGGATGAGGTCAACGTATGGGAAAGAAAAGGTGGCCATCTGTTTATTTTGTTTGGGCTTTGGATGGTGCAGAGTTACTGCAGACGCAGTCAACCTTTCTTTATATACGTAACAGGAAACTGGCATGTTTGTTTGCCTGAAAGTGCAGGAAAAGTGGGCCTCTGAAACGTTTTTTTTTTTGGAACTTTTGAAGCTTGAGAATTAGATTTAGAGCATAGGATATTCAAATTACTGCTGACTCAAATAAGTCTTTTTCACTCAATATAAAATAGTTTGATAAATATGCTGATTCAGATGAGATGTGGATGATAATAAGGTTGAATCAAATGAATTAAAAATTAGATTAATGTCATGCAATTGACAAGAGGTAGATAGATGGGTGTAATGTGAAAATGATTTATCACGTCAACAATAAATTCTATAAGCAAAAGTTCCCATAAGATTGAACTAGAATTAGTCTTAGATGAAAATTTTATCAATATAAAATTTGGAAAGGTTATTTGGGTTTTCTTAACTCTATCTTAACCATTGTCATGCATAATGAAGTCTAATGTGACTTTACTCAACCTTTCAATCAATCTATTATTCTTTAAATCAGTTCTAATCTCTCTCAATAATCCAACGTGACCTCACCTTAATGCAAAAATTAACATAGCTCAACTAACCTATTTTAAGCCAATCAATATACTTTTTTTTTTATATATATATACTTGAAGTATATTTTCATATATAATATATTTTTTTTTTTTAAAAGAGAGAAAATAGTATGTATTATGCATAGTATTCTCTATCCACAACATGATTTTAAGATTCAATAATAATAATTTAAAAAAAAATTCAGAAAAAAATAATAAAGGTGAACACAACCCTAGTTTCACCCAAAATGAGCATATTAATGTAAGGGATATCAGTATCACTCACTGCACATGACTAGATGTTGTGTCTAAGACATGGGGTATCATGACTACGATGTTTTGTACAACAATACATGTGCCATGACATAATTATTTTAGGGATATATGGTAATATGATGGATCCCCTCAGATTCTACATGCTGCCACGTGTCATTCAGAGTATGAAACCCCAAGACCCACAATAATAGAAAGAACATGACACTAGTGGAAAGCAAGTGGGTTGGTAGGAATGCGATAATTATCATATTAAGTAATGGAATTAGTTAAATGTTTAATTAATTTTTTTATGTTTGTGTATGTAGTAATTGATAATATGGCTGATGTTAAACCTTAATTTGAACTATTGAACCTTCAAGGGGTGATATATAAATATTATAAAATATTGAAAAAAATTTACAATAAGCTGAAAGCCGACTGAAACTCTGGCCAAAATTTAAGATATATTTTTGATAAGGTGATTTTTTTTTATAAAAGAAAAAAAAAATTGAGCTTGATATGGGTCAAATTTTATCAGCCATTCAGAGGCCTGATAGTTCAGATATCAGCGAAATTTCAAACCTAATGAAAGGGAAGTTGTTATTTGATTTTAATTTTATCACAAATTAGTAAAAAATGCATTTAAATGTACAAGAGAAGTCTAATTACATAGTTAGAGAAGAAGGGAAACATTGGTCACATTTGTCATAGGTAAATTATTTAAAAAATAAATAAAATCTCTAATATTTGTTTGTAATTAGACAAGTTATGGGTCTGCCTCATTTGACCCACCAAAGAAGCTATAGAAAAGTAAGAAAACTAAACAACACAGCAGTGGCACATGGTATCATCATTTCTTATACTTTAAAATTTTGAGAGAGTTTTTTCAATGATTGAAATAGTAATTTTCTCTAAGAAGGTTAATCATATAACATGGGTTCTATCTTACACAGTTGGGTAGAATTGTTGTGAAGGACTATACTGAAATTGAATAATTATAACTTTGTAATATAAGTAATAAAAATCAGTATCTTCTATCAATTAATTTTTTGACATCTAAAATCACTAGGATAAGATCATGATATTAGGGTAAAATTTTGTCCTCTCATTGTTTATGCCTTTTTTTACACATCCGACTAAAAAATAACCCACTTAAAAAGTTAATGATAAATCTTACTGTTAGGGTTTTTCTTCTTAAAACTAATAGATAACTCTCTCTCTTGTATGTATATCAGGGCCCGGCTAGAAGTAAATGGAGGCCTAAGACAAAAATTATAAATAGGGCCTTTAAAAAAAAAACTTTTGAAAGGAAAAAATCTAAAATATTGAAATGCCTTCAAATACTGATTAGGAAAGCCCTTAACCCACCTTCTAAAACTCATCTAAATACTTATTTTTCAATTAAAATAAAAAGAAGAGAAAAGTCCTCTAAATACTTATTATGCTATAGTTTTTTTTTTAAAAAAGGTGTTATGCAGCAACTATTAGTAGATTTTTTTTATCAGTGAGGCCTAAAGCGATCGCTTGCTTTGCTTAGAGGTGTAGCCATCCCTGATGTATATACAACTTGTCCTATTTAGAGGGGTAACATGAATGGCAGCCCCACATAAGTTGTTTGAAAATGACTATAAAACATGGTTTTATTTTAATTCCAATTTCATGTGCCTTGCAACTTGCAAGAGCTTTTGAGTAGTGAATCACATCTGAAAGAAACTAGAGATATTTTTAGATAAAAAATATTATATTTCATAAAGTGATTTTGCAATCCAAACAAGTTATTAGTTGCGAGCAAGAGAAGCAACATGCAATCATAGAGTTACAATGTAACATGTTAATGATTTTGGATTTAATGGCAATCAACCTTGTCAATGATTTAGATTATAAGTTTAATGAGTGGCATTTATGTTGCTTGAATACAAGAAAAATGTACAATCAATCCACGGAACATGTGCATGATGTAGATTTTGTGTTGCTTTAATAACTCATAGAAAGTTAGGTAAGAAATTGATAAAAGTACAGGAGATCTGCCTTTATGCATAGTTCATTTGTGAGATTAAAATTTCTAAATTATAAGACTTTTTGCAATAGATGATAGAGATATAGGATGGAAATGTATTATGATTAAGTCTTTTGCACTTTATTATTTCTCACATTAGATAAAGATCACATATAGGGCATTTATTGCCACCTCACATTTAGGGCTGCAACTCGGGTCGGGCGAGTCGGATTTCTTAAAATCCAACCCAACCCGAGTTGATATATATAGTACCCGATCCGAATTCTTAACCTGAATCTCACAACCCGATCCGACCTGAATTCTGATCCGACCCGCATTTTGAACCTATTTTAGACTAATTTTAGCCGGGTCGAGCCGGGTTAACTTATAAAATCCTCAATCCGACTTGTCTCGAATTTCATGTGGGTTTTTCTCTTCTCAACCCGACCCGACCCGCATGATTTCTCTGGTCGGGTCATGCTGGTCTGGCCAAAACCCGACCCGAGTTGCAGCCCTACTCACATGGGTATTTAAAAAAAAAAAAAATCATCTTTTTCTTTCTATAGGAAGCTTGATTGTTAAGAGACCATTGATCCATCATTATACTCGAGTTATATCCATCGTCCATTTGAAACTTGATAAAATTGCAACACTTATGATAGTCTATTTTTAAGCATTCAAAACTATAGCTAGATTCCTAGAGTAGTTTTCTCAAACCTATTTTTGGCATTGTACTAAATCCAATTCCAGTAACTTTCCAAACCACCCAATGACCATCTATGGTGGGTCTACATAAAACACTTATCCCAACCACTTACCCAAATAGTGTAATTCGCCTGAACTCTTAGGATTAAATGAGAGGTATTGGATTCAACTCCTTCTAAGTTAATTTGATATATAAGGTTTGTGGGTGGTTTCATGCATCAATGGAATTAGTCTTACCTCAAATGTAAAAGTGAGGATACTCAAGTCATGAAATTAAAAAATCCTCATGAGTGTACAACCGAGCGCTACCATTTATCTTAAAATGAAATGATCCCACGCCTATAGGTGTGCATGGTAATGGGTCTTACCTCAAATGTGAAAGTGAAGACACTCAAGTTATGAAATTAAAAAATCCTCATGAGTGAACAACCGAGCGCTACCATTTCAATATAGGCTCTATACTTGAATATAGAGCTCATTCAAAATCACTTTTATTTGATAAAAATAATTTACTTCACTAAATTTGAGAAGTTTAAAAATACACTTCTTCATGAATATAGTTTCATAGTCAAAGATAGAAAACTTCCCAACGGACTCATAGGATCCACGTGGCCTACACCTCCAGTGCACACGGTATGCACACTGTAAGTCTGTTCAGCATCACCATTTCACCTATCTTAATGTATAAATAAATTGCAAGGGATGAGTTTTTTATAAGGTACACAGTAGGAAAAATTCTACAAAGAGTTGGCAGATCCAAGACACCAGGTTGGACTCTTGAACTTAAGACCTTGTTTCATGCTTAAGAATGTCTGCAAGTATCTTAATAAAAGAGAACAAATTCAAAGTTTTCAAGGAACCAACATTTTTATTAGTAAATTAAAAATGTATCAGTCATCGGGCTAATTCTAAAAACCAAAAATCAAAGACTATGATTATCTGATGGAGCCCAATTAAGTAGTCTTATAATCAACATGATCCATACCTGCCGATGGTTTTGGCCACTTCACAGGGTAGGACAGCCGTTTCCATGGCTTGTCAAAGAACCCGAATTTTAAGAATCAGGCATTTATTAACCTTTCTAACAAATCCTTCAAGCCATTTTATTGCCTCGAATGGAAATCTGGTTCCATTTATCTCTTGTTCTCATTGTTTTTGTTTCCAATTTCTGTTCGAGTACATCAAACCTGGATTTCATTGAGTGCGCTCTCTTCAATTTGGGTGGAGTTTCCTACACCAAACCATCCATCATTTTGAATAATAAATAATAAAAAACCCATCAAAACCCAAGAAGTTTTTTTTAACCTCTTCTAACCTGACATTTGGCTAATTTTATTGAAGAAAGGAAAAAAAGTAAAAGTACAAACACGGAGATGACGAGTCTCAAAGAGCACTCACAGAGCCAATGGGAAAAACATTAACAATAACCATACGTTTCTTGCAACTCCCTGTTTGGCCCAAGTGTCTCCCTCACCATTAGCATCTCAAGAAACCCATGAAGTCCGTTGCTCAAGCTCCATAATGACTAAAAATCACTAAGCTTTACCAAATTTCATCAAACATCTAGTAAGTCTCAATCACCACCTTGACTACTTGCATCATCTGGTTGATCTAGTTTTTTACATGCAATTGATAGCTCGCCTGGATTAAGTACATCATCCGGTTTTTCATTCTTCTGAACCGAACTTACAAACAGATCGAAGGCATTGAAGTCTTGTCCAGCTATATCATGCTGTTGTTTGAATTGCTGGAAGGCAGCCATGTGCTGCGGTAAAAACTGCAGAAAGGCAGCCATTTGCTTCTGCTGGAATTGCTGGAAGACAGACATCTGCTCCAGTTGGAATTGTTGGAAATCGGCCATCTGTTGCTGGTAGAACTGCACAAATGAAGACAGCTTATTGTGTTGGATTGTTAATGCTTTAGAAGACACTCGACGGGCCGCCCGCTTGCGGTGAAACTTGGAGGAGGAACCAGAACCCCCCTTGTCATTATCAGCCAAGGATGCTTCAGGAGCCGATTGAATGAGTACGGGGACAACAGTTTGAAGTCCTTTACACTGACAACGTTCCAAGTGCTTTCTTAAGTGAGTGGTCCCACTCCTACTCCCCCCTGCAAAGGGCCTCATACAATGTTTACACTTTGCTGAAACACTTCCATCATCATTAACAACTTTATCAAAATCATTCCACACAGCAGATGTCAATCTGCGTTTCCTAGTGTTTGTAGTCGATACTTCTTCGGCGATTTCATTTATTTGACAGGGTTCTTCAACAATATCATTTTTCTGAGATGGTTCTTCAACAATATCATTTTTCTGAGATGGGTCTTCAACAATATTATTTCCATTGCTTTCGGCAACAGTTTCAACAATTTCAAGCATAGCGAGAAACAAATCTGCAAGATAGATATACCAACCAACGTGTGTCACAACCAACCTTTATACATCCACTATGAAACAACTAAATACCCAGAAGACATTAATCCTGAGTTTTACGGGTAACAAGATAGCAAATCAATAATACAAACAAATTAATTGCAAAATCTCAATACAAAATTCAATAATTCGGTCACACCAACCATTCAAACACCCCAATATGCATAAGACAACACACACATGAAGCCCTAAGTGAATACAAATGAACAAACAACGATGACAAAAATTGTAATAATCACCAACATAATCATCACTGAAGCAATATCCCATATTCAAATGAATGATAGAATAAATAAACATATATCCAATCATCTATACAGAAAATCTATTTAAATAATAATCAAATATAGAAGTGCAGAATAACACATGAAAGTTTATTTTTTACTTTTACGAAAATAGCATGTGAAAGATTGGAGACTTGCCTTAAAGAAAGCAGCAGATTGATGACTTTGTGTACAATAACAAAGACCAGTGGACCTCAGTCAGACCTAAGAAAACCAAAAAAAAAAAATCATAACCACTAAGAAAATATTGTGTATATACATGAAATCATAGCTGATGAAGAGATTTCCACGATCAACAATAAATTACACAGAGAAACCATATTAAACAGATTAAGATGCATAACTGATTCATCCACAGTGAATTGAAACTCAAAACATGAACAAATTCTCGACGTGGTGCAAGAAAGATATCATAAAACTTTATCCAGGTCAAAATCCATAAAGAAGCATAGAAGCCATAGAGACACATGAATAGGTCACAAAAGAATGATGCCCTGACCTAACTAAAAGACCACATTTTTTATTTTTATTTTTGGCAAGATTGCTCTTTTATAAGTTTAGACAAGATTATGGCTATGATGATTATGATGATGCTGCTCTTTTATTAGTTGGGGGAAAAAAGAAGAGAGCACAATTCAATGGAACAGAGGCCTGCAGGCTGCCACAGCACCCTAAATCAGGACAAGTCAAGTCCTAGTAAATCTCACAACTTGCAGTTTACATCCTCCTTAGCTAAAGTATTAGCTGTATCATTCCCAGGCCCAGGAGCCTAGTTGATAATGAAGTTGCACTGTCTAATTATTTCCTGTAGCTCCACAACTTAGTCAAGAAGGCACTGAGGACAATCAGCACCCTTTGCCCATTGGATCACCATTCATGATCGCCTTCAGATAAATCTTCCTCATATCCTACCATCTGAAGCTCCTTCATCCAACCCTAGATTCAAAAGAGCGACATCTATTTAATTGTCTCCAAATGAACTAATACTGTGAGAAACCAGAAACAGAAGAAAGTAAGTGCAGCATGTCATGAGGCTATCGAATCCTTCATCGATTCAAATCCGTACGGCACTCACTCGAACGGTCCGTCATCAAGCAAGTCAGCCTAACAACTAATTTGGTCACTCCTTGGACCAATGTGATCAACACAAACTTGAACACAAGAATGTGAGGGAGAGATGGAAATGCCAAGAAAGCACTTACTTGAATTGAACACAAAGATAATACAAGGCTTTTTGAGACTCAAATCTCTTTAACACTTGGGGAGTTCAACTCTTTCCCAAGCTCACCACTCCTCTCTCAAGGGCTGCAAATGGATGAGGGGTAAATTTTACAGGGGTTATCCGGGGTTACCCCTGACCAGGGGTTACCCTAAGTATTATGAATAACCCCTGCTTGGAAAGGGTTTTCAAAATGGTTATCAATCTCCCACCTCCTATATGCATACGACCTTATGATCTTCTACTCGGCTGATCTAAGGACTGCATCTGCTCTTAAGCCGTTGTTCGAAGACTTCTGCCATTTCTCAGGGTTGAATGTCAACCTCCAAGAGCCAGGTTATCTTCTCAGGCCCTACTCATATGATAAATGATATCCTCCCTCTGCTTGGGATTGCTGAAGCTAAGTTGCTCATCACTTATCTGGGATTGCCACTCTTCTCCTCTAGGCTACATGTTGCTGATTGTTCTGCCTTGGTCTCAACAATTCATAGCAGAATCAATTCTTGGAACAACAGATGTCTTTCCTTCGCTGGAAGACTTGAGCTCTTAAGATCTACTATCAACAGTATGCACATATACTGGGCAAATTCCTTTCTACTACCAAAGACTTGCATAGAAGAAATTGAGAAAACAATGAGAAAATTTCTAAGGGGCTCTAAGGATAAGAGAAAGATGCAGACAGTCCAATGGAGAAGAATGGAACAACAGATGTCTTTCCTTCGCTGGAAGACTTGAGCTCTTAAGATCTACTATCAATAGTATGCACATATACTAGGCAAATTCCTTTCTACCACCAAAGACTTGCATAGAAGAAATTGAGAAAACAATGAGAAAATTTCTAAGGGGCTCTAAGGATAAGAGAAAGATGCAGACAGTCCAATGGAGAAGAATACTCCAAAATCAAAAGGTGGGCTGGGTATCACTCGACTTCAAACCAGAAATAATGCATGCCCTATGAAGCAGGTCTGGGCTATTGCTTCTGGAGTTGATACCCTCTGGAATGGTTGGATCCAAAGTAAATACCTTAGGGGTAAGAGCTTTTGGGAAATCACACTAAAAAGAAATGCCTCTTGGGTGTGGAGATCGATCATCTTGGTCAGAAATCATGCTAAGTCTTCAATCTTGCACCTCATTGGCAATGGTGAAAGCACTTCTTTTTGGCCTCACCCTTGGATTAGACCAGGCTACATATTGAAAGAGGAATTCGGTGCCAGAGCCATCTACAACATGGGCCTTGGAGTAAATGTCAAGGTTAGTACTTTCATCAGTAATGGCTCTTGGAACTTACCTCCTCCAACCTCCACTCAAATGCCTAATATCTGGGACATGATAAGTCAAATTCAGCTTCCTCTGCGTGCTACAAAGGACCACATCATTTGGGCTGCTGATGACAGGGGCACCTTCTCCACCTCTTCAGTTGTAAAAGCTCATTTTCAAAACCTCACTGAATCTGATTGGGTTACTCTAACCTGGTTCCCTAGATGCATCAACAAGCATTCTGACCTTGCCTGGATGTACTTTAATGTGGGTCTGAAAACCAAGGATCTCCTATCTAGCATTGGCATTGCTTGTGATGATAAGTGTGTCTTGTGTTCAGCTGAGGAGGAATCTAGGCAGCATTTACTTTAGTGTGACTTTGTAAGTAGAACATGGAAGCTCATATCTAAAAATTTTGAAGACCAGGCTCCCTTTTGTGATATTCTTGATCATGGTAGGCAGCTCCTGAGCTCTAGAATTAATCCAATCCAGAAACTTGCTGCCAATCTTGCAATCCCAGCTCTGATTTGGCACACTTGGAAAGAAAGAAACTTGAGAATATTTCAAAACCCCTAGAGCTGCCCCAATAAAGTTTCTTTTGACATTCTCATGGATATCAGGAGCAGGATTTTTTTCCTCTCTCAAATTCTGATCTGCTAGGCAAAGGGGAGCTTTCATGCACTCTAGAACCTGTCACCTCCTATTCCCATTCCACCCAAGCCACCTGATTTGCCAATGGTGGTCGTAGACAGTAACAACACTTTGTTATTCAGCAAGGTGTTGTACCAAAGTTCTTGTTACCTAGGTGCTGCATAGCACCGCTGTAGCTTGTATGGGTCTTGCGGCCTCAAGGCAAACAATTGCCAAATTTCTGCATTCATCTTCATCCAACAGATGTTGATTCACTGTGTGCACCTGAATCTCCTCGTTGGTCAAATCCTGATCTCTGATAATAAAGTTCTCAATCAGCTCTCCCACCCTACCTCGTGCTAGTGGCATTTGAAGGTCCATGTTTCTTCTGCTGTGGACCTTCTTAACAAGCTCAATGTTAACCAAATCAAGCTCGTAGATGGAAAGTTGGCCCAACTAAAGAATCTTCATCAATGGTTTGATAGCAAAGTAATCCTCAACCTATCAACCATTGGGGAAGGTGTTTTTACATAAACTATGCTTCCATGTGTGTTTGCCTTGCACCTGATTGGGTGCACACTCCTCTGCCCTTTGTAAATTTTTTGGGAATGTTTTCCCCCTTTTTGAATGATACCATTTCATTAAAAAAAAAAAAAGACCTTTCATAATGGAGAAATCGTTTGTAATAGGAAATTTTTTTTGGGAATGTTTTCCCCCTTTTTGAATGATACCATTTCATTCAAAAAAAAAAAAAGACCTTTCATAATGGAGAAATCGTTTGTAATAGGAAAACTCTCTCTCTCTCTCTCTCTCTCTCACACACACACACACACACACATCCCCTTATGGTTGCCATAATGACCACTTAACAATTGTGCTACAGGCTTTTTTAAAAATAAAAGCTTCTATAATTGATGGGAATGGAGAGTCATTGAGTGGGTGGGAAAAAGTGTTAGGATTAGATCATAATGCACTTCCCCACATGGCATCCCACGTAGAATCCTCATTCCATGTAATTACATGAGAACATAAAGATTGGATTAGAAAATATTAGCAGGGGGGGGGAGGGAGAGAGAGAGAGAGAGAGAGAGAGAGAAGGACCTTATGTTTTCAAAATAACCTCACTCTCATATCAAGAAAAAGACCAAAGATACTTTTCTACAACATGTTATTCTTTTATAAAACATTCTTCATATGTTCATTTCATGCTTACATTGAGATTTCTTATGAGTTTTCCATAAAGTAGTTGATTTGATGAATTGTAAAGCTATAGCCATCTGGATGGCTCTGGTGTATAACACAAAACAGATGGGGTACAACTTCATATAGCTAATGTAGCAAAAGGAAATATCTGTTGAAGAACATTCTTTGGGGTGACCATGAGGATTTGAGGAAATATCATCTTGTAAGTTGGGATCAAGTGTGTCTACCTACCGCTGTGGGGGCTCGGGGGTGCATCCAATTAAGGCCCTTAATACCGTTCTTCTTACTATTTGGCTTTGGAGATTAGGCTCTGAAGGTGAATCCCCTTGGAAGGCTATTCTTATTTGTAAGTATAGGCTGAGTAATTGTGCCTGGGCCATCAATCTTGTCCTGCGTAGAGCTTACGGCATGTGGCGTGCTATCGCAACTTGTGTTGACAAAATTAAGTTTTGGACTGATTCTTGGTGTGATAGCTCTTCATTGGCTACTTGGTTTCCTTCACTTTACCGTCTCTCCATTAGCCCCCTTGGGGCGATATAAGATTTCTATTCCATTACAAGTGAGCAAATTGTATGGGATATTCCTCTTAATCGTAACCTGTCAGATTTAGATACAGATGCCTTTGCGGATCTCCTCCACACCATATCATCCTACATAATCCGCACTAATATGGAGGACAATATTGTTTGGTGTCCTGACAAAATTGGAATTTCTCGGTAAAGTCGTCATTCACTTGGAGGTTGTCAACTGTCGGTAATGCTACTGTCAACTTCAAGATTTGGTCCTCCAAAGCTCATCTGAGGGCAATTAGTTTTCTTTGGATTGTTGGGTTGGGAAAAATCTTGATTCAAGATAACTTGTGGAAAAGAGAAAGAATAATGGTTAGTGCATGTCCTTTATGTCTCAAAGCATCCGAAGAGTAGAATCATCTGCTTATTCATTGTCCATTCTCCTCCGAGGTTTGGAACTCTGTATTAGATCAGTTTGGTATGGCTTGGGTTATTCCTTCCTCAGTGGCTGAATTGTCTTTTGCATGGCCTAATGGGACATTCTTTCCGTATCGCTTTTTGCCACTATATGGAGCCTTTGGTGGGAACGTAATAACATGATTTTCAAAGGTATTAATGAGTCTAGTATAGAGGTTGCAAGACGAAGTCTCACCAAGTGTGCTTCATGGGTTGTCTCCCTCCACGAATTTCGAAATATCTTTATGTCAAACATCTTGCGTGTATGGAAAGAATGTGTTGATCTCGCTTGAACACATAGTGGTTTTTGGCCTGCTTATTGGACTTTGCGTGGGCGTTTTCCTTTATCAGTTATTTGTACTTCTGGCTATTTGATTTCTCTATTTTATGTATTTGCACATCTGGTGCCCTTTATCTATTAATATATGAACCATTTCAAAGAAATGTAGCAAAAGGAAATAAAGATGGTTATGTACCCATGGTGTAATATTATAATCCCATCTTGAATTTTTGTTGTTGATAACAACCAATTTCATTCTCAAGGTTAAAAGAAAGAACTATGATGCATGTTTAAGGGCACGAATATAGACATGGATCTTAGAAAGGATATGAAACTCAAGCGTTCCAAATCTTCAGAACTAGTTAGCACAAGTTTGAAATAAGCTTCTTTATCTCATTTACATGCCTAGGAGTTTGATAAATCTTAATAAGGCACTTCCATATCATTTATTGTAGAACTTTGTGTTACAGCCTTTGAATTAGAAATACAAATCAAACTAGAAAAGAAAGCAAGATAGATCCAGGAATAGGTTGCAATCATAAGACCAGGAAAGTATTATTTACCTTCCAAAAAAGAAATCGGCTATTTTCCCCAGGTAAAGTAGTTTAAAAAAAAAAATACTCCAACAACTTGTTTTACCACTATCTGTCCACGGCATTTGTATAATTTAAAGTAGTCAGACTAGGGGGTCTTTGGCATTTGATCAGGACCCCATCCTAGACCTGGTATTTTATCGATCAGGTCGAGTTGGTTCAGGTTCAACTACACCATTTCTTTTTAAATGAAAGATACCGATTATGCTCAATAGCAATCCAAGAAGAACCAATCTGATGGCATATCTGAGTTGGGTTATGTTCATAATTCATCTGCTCTGATCAGCTACTGAAAGTCTCAATTTGGATGAATCTAAAGGAGAGCACTTTTCTCAAAAAATAACTATATTTAACTAAAAATGAAAATGGGTTAAGTGAAAATAATTGTTATTTTACAGCAAAGTACCTTTCTTTCCATTCATCCGAAAGGAATCAAAAGTACACAATTCCTTCGCACTGTTCAAAACTATTTAAAAAACACAGGAAAAAAAGTTCTTTTCAACCAGAGAAGCAACCATTCTCATCTCTCTCTTTAAGGAAAGAGAGAGAGAGAGAAGAAAAGGGAAAAAAAAGCCAACATCACAAGGAGGAAAAAGTGGGGGAAATTTTTAAAAAAAATCCCACAAAAAAAACCCTATTTTTGGGGGTTTTGAGAACAGGATTTGGGCAGCAAACCTAAAACCCCTATCAAAATACGGGTCCTTTTATTTTAACGGATCTAGACCCATTTTGGGCGATTGAATCAGAGATAGACACCAGATAATCCTCCATTGAAAGGAAATGGGGGCCGTAGGGAGGACGGGTTCGGGTCGGGTACAATCATCAGCCCAAATACCCGTACCCGATCGGGTCAAACCCGATTAGGAAGAAGGGAAAATTAACCCAGTTTGTAATTGAAGGAACCAAGATGCAGAAAAAGAAACAAATGCCTAAATATCACATATCCAGCAAAATTAGAGCCTGAAAATGAAAACCCAGAAATGAATTTCAAGAACAAGAAGAACAAGAAGATTAATAAGGAGAAGAAGAAGGAGAAGGGTGCTTACAGTGGAGAGTTTTTGTTGCAGAAAGCGGGTCTGAAACGGGTCCGGAAACGGGTCTGCAATGGCATTTGCAGGGCGAGAGATTTGAAGAGGAAGAAAGAGAGTAATTAGGGCCTTTTGGGTTTGGTCTTGGTATTATTATTCATTTATTAAATGGCATTTAGAATTTTTCAGTTTGCGACCCGAGTCCGAAGCCTCCATCAATTTCCAAGTTCGAACATCTCTCCAGTAACACGTAGACATGTGGCCTATGACTGGGACCCACTATCAAAAAAATCTTAAACACTAAACTTAAAAACTAGACTTAACAAATATTGATATCTATTTATTTTTTTGATTAAGGAGATAATTGTAGGCTGTTTAAAATATTTATTAACTAATTTAACGGTCTATAATAATTGATTTAGATTTGATAAACAAAATTTTTAAATGAGAGAATATTTAGCATGACAATTAATCTATTATAGTTTCTTTCTGATAATAATTAAATAATGAGTTTTGGATGACATGTGTTATTATTCAATTAATCATTACTTTCATTTTGAGGGTAGCCCCTAAAATGGTCATGAAGAACCACACTTGCAGTCAATGACAGAGGGGAAGTAGGGTGGGAAGATTTAATCATGCATTTTAAACATTTAAATTAAATATTTGAGAATAATTAAAAAAAAAATCTTATTTTAATAATTAAGAGGTATTCTCAGATACATAGACTTGTATTACAATTTACATTTATAAAAAAATTAATCAATTGAAATAATAATAATTATAATATTTTAAAATTAATTACTTAGACAAAATGAACCTTTAACCTCATTATTTTTGAAGCCCAAGAACAAGAAGTCCAAAAAAATTAATGCTTACACATGGAACTTAATTTGACCTAACTACTTAAGATAACAATCACACAATTTGAACCAACTAAGAAAGAGAAAATAATATCTATTTGGTAGGTTCAAGTTTGGTACTTGGATTAGGTTGGCCATTTACGTTGGACCACCGACCCAACCTTTCCAGTTTGGAACCCCAAATAATCTTTGACAGTATACAGTAATTGGGTTTGAAATTAGAAGACCTTGACAACCAAAGGACAGTTTAAAAATTAATAGTCAAACTTTTTTCCTTAATTTTTTGTTTATAGTAACCTTTTATTTAAATTTAATACAAAACAAGTTATATGTGCTTTGCGTTTGTGTGAGAATAAAAGCTACAAGGTTAAAAAAGAAAAAGAAAATAGGGAATTGTGAGTTTATAAATAATTTTTAGTTCATGACCAAGACAAAAATTCAATCAACCATCCTATTGGGTCAACTAAGAGACTCAGTTAGAATAAGATAAATTTCTAGATATTTTTATTTTTAATCAAAACTCAGTTAATTATTGGATTGGAGTCAACTAAGTGACTCAATGAGTCAACCAGGTGACCTCATTTCATTTATATAATAACAATATTGAACCTAAATTGTTTTATCTAGTAAACTTAAAAATTATTAAAAACATAATTAATAAAATATCAAAATGAAATCATTATTCAATGACGTTCATAACTTTGATTATCAAAATCAAACGACTAGAAATTGCATTTTAAACTAGTAGTATATATTTAAGTATACTTTTAATCTGTATAATTATATTTTCAAATTTCATAACAATTTTTTTTAAAAAATAATAACAAATAAAATAATTGGACTTAATCGGATGAGCTCAAGATTTTTTTAGTGAGCCGATAACATTTTAAAACCCTGCTTAGATGCCATTCAAATCACCATCAGACATGAATTAGTCATCCAATTTGCAGCTTGTACAAGTCCATAAAATACCAAACAATGAAAAAAAAAAAAACAGATGTCTCATTTCTCATTGTTTTCTATCCAAGGAGACAATGCAACCGAAACAGAACTGAATCAAAATTTACAATACCAAAGGCAGATGATCATCAACCATAATCATCATCATTGCAACCATTTCCCATCAACCATCCAAACAGAATATTGACTTTGAAGTTAAGCTATGGCTATGGTTAACAAGACCATCTAAGAAATAAGAACACAAAATTCTAAATGCTGAAAACCGTCATTTCCACACTGCCATACAAGCAGAAACCTACCAAACTAAAATTCACAAAATTGGGGGTGAGCTCTAGATTTGTATAATCATCAGTGATAGTCCAACCATGAACAGAATGATGTATAGAAGAAAAAGCAGTGAGCAAACCAACACATTGTGGTCAAGAAGCAAATTCAGATTTGCATTAATCTTACACACAATGTACTGCATTTGCTATAAGCCCGTTCCTTAAATAAAACTCTAGCAAAAGCTCCCAATTTCCAACCCCCTTGCATTGACAACTACTCCCTTGAATTGTTCAAATCTCATCCAAACATTTCAAAAGTGGGAAACTGTCCATTTTAGATTGGGTTCTACAAGAATGTCCTTTTTGTAATGCTCTTTCTTAAAATCCTCCTCCTCATAGAGCCTAAAGAAACCAACGAAACAATCATGTTCTCCTCCCTGAGCTGTCAGCAACTGTAGAGTAGAAATCTACATACCTAATTCAGAAATTACAAAAGAAAAGCAAAACTGCAGAAACCAAAACCTTCATAGTCAGTAAGAATACAGAACTAAACTTGAATCCTTCGAATCCTCTGCATAATTGGAAATTAGAAGTCTAAGTCATTATCAAGACTGGCATAATTCAGCCATACTTGTTATTTACTCTTTTCAGATGACTACTTGGATTGAGTACCTCATCCTGTTTTCCGTTATCAAAGGCAGCTGCTTGTCCAGCTAAATCCTGCTGCTGTTGGAATTGCTGGAAAGCACACATTTGCTGCTGGTAAAACTGCATGAAGGCAGCCATCTGCTTCTGCTGGAATTGCTGGAACTCAGCCATCTGCTGCAGTTGGAATTGCTGGCTATCTGCCATCTGCTGCTGGTAGAACTGCACAAAGGAACCCAGCTTATCCTGGTTTTTTGTTGGTACTTCGGAGGCTTCCTGAGGGGTGGTTGGTGAGGGTTGAGCCACCTGCTTCTGGTCGAATTCTGGAGATGAAGCAACCTGATCCTTGTCGAGCAGCAGTGCATCGGAAGTCATTTGAAGGGGAACAGGAACAATTGATTTAAACTTTTTACATGGACAATAAGATTCCGCATGCTTTCTTAAGTGTGTCGTCCCACTCTTACCTCCTGCTGTGAATGACCTTTTACATTGTCTACATTTAGCTGAAGTACTCCCATCAGCATTAACAATTTTATCAAAATCATTCCATACAGCAGACCTCAGCTTCTGTTTCTTAGGTGTTGTAGTGGATGCTTCTTCAACAATGTCATTTTCATTGTTATCAATGCTTTCAACAATTCCAATCATTGTGGGAAACAGATCTACTAGAAAGATGTCCCACCAAGGTGTCACCAACCTTCAGACATGAATGGGAAAACCAGTCATTCAACACATTAATCCCCAGAAAATCAATCATTTAAACAGCATGGATCCCAAGGGTAAAAACAGAAAAAAGAAAACATTTAATCAAATTAATTCTATTGAGGAGGCTAGAATCACCCCCTGGCAATGGACTTGGTGATGGAAAATGGAATAGTGGAGATCATTAATGTGTCATCTAATGGTTAGAGAAAACCAACTGTTGATAAGAGACTTCGCAAGCTCAATCAGTACTCTCTTAGAACAGTGAAAAGAGGTCATAATTTATTTTGATTATTCTTTGCTTTTGTTAAGAATGTTGAAAAATGCCATGGTTCTTTCACCACTGAAATTTTTAGGATCACCTTCAGCCACTACAAGGCAATGGAGCCTTTACCAATATATACTTCATTCAACCAGTACAAATTTTGTTCACAGGGTATCAAAAAAATTTGAGCAAAAAAGTCAAATGGCCCCTGAAGTAAGACAATAATTTGTCCTCTTCACTTTTAATGACTCAACCCAGATGGGTGTGCCTGTTACCATCCATATTCATCTTGAAGTCCCCTTTATGAATCAAGACTTGGTCCAGATGCGACTGATTACTGAATACATGAACGTGTATCGAAGAAAAGGGGTTTATCATGACGATCCCATTCCTTTCAAAGGATATAAAGGAAGCTCAGTATGCACACAATTATCAGGCAATGGGCTCCAACAAAAGCCATAAGTAGCTACTGTACTATATCAAATCATCAGTAATCTCATGCACCATAATATCCTTCCCTAATCTCAACATATTGGGATAGGCTAATTTTGCCTGAGAACTTAGTACCTTGGCAATTATAATGTCCAAGATTTTGTGACCAACAGATCAAAAGGAAGCTAGGCTTGGGTCAAGAGTCAAGACAGTCGTGAACGACCCAACTGGATTATTCAATTTTCAGGTAATGTGTCCAAATGCATTTGATTTTGATGACGTGCAAGATGAGACAGCAGAGATACCTGACATGAGAGATGAATTTACAATCAATTTTCAATACCGAACACATGTCCATGAATGGTTGTGATCATTGATAAAGAACCAACACCTAAGAAACAAGAATTGTACAATGACTCACTTGCATTGCTTACAGGTGAAGGATGTGCATGTCAATGTTGAGAATGGGATAAATCTAGAATTTCAATTGCTACTAGTCGGTTAATTTTCACATCGGCAAACCCAGTTCCCTACAAAGAACTATCTATTTTTGGCTTTTGATGTTGCAACCAAAAATTGCAGGTTCAAGTCCTATGTCAGATGGGCAATTGGCCCATTTAAAAAAAAATCTCAAATCTAGTTATGAGTGCTATCCCTTGATAGATTTGACGAATGGCTTGATGATGATGATGAACTATCCCTATTCTGTAGCATATTATGGTTCTAATTGAAGTTTAACCTTGAAGAGTTTTCCAAAGGCACCAACTATAATATTTCTTGATATATAGGGATCGAATGGTTCTGATCAATTGATGAAACAGCAAACCTAAAGATGAGGACATTTCAAATATGAAGCCATTGGTTAGCTTCAAGAACTACTTATAACCAAAACATGCAAAACCAAAACCAGTAAAAGGTTCTAATCTGTCCAAAGGATCTCATTATTCCAACAACAACAAAAAAAAAAAACCAAAAAAAAACCTACAAAAAGAAATGGCTTCATAGATTCCCAGTTGAGCAAAAGAACAACTATATATATCATATCAATCATATTGACAAAAACCTAGACCAGTTAGAAAGGACCAAAACTTGGCCCAAACAGACATAGGATTGCCAAAAGTTGTGACGCCCATCTATTTTGAGAATCCATGTCAAGTGTTTAACAGACTGTCAGCATTCAAGAATCCCAATTTACAAACTTTGTTTTCTCCCCTATAATCTACTTAAAAAATTTCAAATAAAAAAGTATATACAATTTTGCAGATACGATGACTATTCAGCTGTCTTCTTTTTCTATATCAAATAACATTTTGATCTCCATTGACAAGTATAGGCAAGGCAATAATGAAAACTATACCCTACAGACAGAATTATGTTGTAAGCATACAGTTTTAGGCTGCTTCAATCCATCACTTAGAAGGATTTTCTGATCAATGGTGCGAGAGTGTGACTAACTTTCCTAATCAGGTATGATCATATTTTGAAATGCAACGAGTAACCAATCTTTAATGAGACTCAATCAAAACATCAAAAAAAAAAAAATGACTACATTATCCCATTCATCAAGCATAATCAGAATCACACATGATCTTATTTTAAAGTAAACTGAGATTTGAAATTTTGAAATGCAATGGGTAACCAATCTTTAATGAGACTCAATAAAAACATCAAAAAAAATAAAAATAAATTAACCACATTATCCCATTCATCAAGCATATTCAGAATCACACATGATCTTATTTTAAAGTAAACTGAGATTTGAAAAACAAAAGCATCCTAAGTATCAAGATTTTTCAGAATTAATCATAGCACATCATAAACAAGTGTTGTTTTATGGAAGCACTCCTTGAAGCACAACTTTTAGTAAAACATTCAACTTATAAAGTCACAGATTGTGCAATACTCACTGCAGAATCACACACTGACACATCTGACATGCCAAAGCGGAGCCTAAAAAACCCAAAACCACAAATGCTGATGATGCCTCATACTTTCATATCAAAACAGACACTAAACAGAAACAGCCAATTTCGAATGGTTCATGAAATCAAATTTTCATGAACCATACTTTCTTTTTAATGTGATGCCTCGTACTTTCATATCAAAACAGACACTATAACAGAAACAGCCAATTTCGAATGGTTCATGAAATCAAATTTGGGCTCAACATTACCTAACCATCAATGATTATCATGCAAAAAAATTGTATTCTAGTCAAAACTAAGCCAATACAGTAAACTCTCCATAATGTAGTACTCTATACAGTTATAATCTCTATAAAATAATATCAACAGTTGGTCCTGACCTCGGGCCCATACAAAATATAATAAATCTCTCTAACTCAGTACTCAATACATTCAGAATAAAAAATGTACTACCCCAACCATTTTTAAAGTAATATTCCATACATTCAGAATAAAATCACCTAGTGTTTGGCTCTTGTTTTCATCCTCAGTAACTGATAAGGTGTGGAAGTCTCAGAGAAGATTTGGGATGAAAAGAGAGGATTGGCGATGTAGGTAGATGGAGATTATTTACTATTTTATAAATATAATACAATATATAAAGAAGATAAATGGGCTAAACACTTTGTTCTATGCTGAAGAATAGAGATATGCAAACTGCAAATGGAGAATAGACACTCCACTTACCGTCTAGACTACACGATGACAGGGAGATCTGCCCATCTGAAGGACCTCTAGGCTGGATGGTCTGCCCACTTATACAAGAGTCTGTCGTAGGATGATTTTTTTTTCCAGAAAGAGAAGCTGAAAGGACATTTTAATGATAGGTGAGAGTTTTAAGGAGATTTTTAGAAGGGAATAGTGCTAGACCTCTAATTTAATAACCTCTTTAATGTAATATATGTACTATGGTCCCAACTATATTACATTATAGAGGTTTTACTGTATATGGTTTAATGGAAGTAACATTGTTGGGATCAACTAGAGAACTGCAAATTTTCTTTTTAATGTGATTCACCATACTTTCCAATCCAACCAGAACCCAGTCAAACCAAAATTACCCATATTTCCCAAAATATCAAGGAGACCCCGGGGGGAAGTGTCCACTAGAATTTATAAAAAACAGCAACCAAACCAATACTCAAGAAACAGAACGTGAATTCAGATAGCATTAATCTAAAGCACTCATCATGTCACATTTCATATGAAACCAACCCACCCTTTCCAATTCTTCTCCATACAGATTACATTAAAAAACACCGTCCAGAAAATAAAAACAACAATTTCAGCCATCAAGCTGTCCATCACCCAAACCAGAAGCTTTCAAAGCCAGAATCAGAAATAACGGGAAAGATGAGTAAACCCCTTGAAATCAGTCACTCAAAACCTCCTAAAATAAATCAAGAAGTTTCAGTTAACTCCTTCCACTCCTATGGAAGAAAAGCAGAAGTCTTAGCTACCATCTGACTACTACCATCATCTGGCCGCAGCAGACACCTATACATCAGTTGGCTACTTGGATTAGTAACTTGCCCTATTTTTCTCATCTCATCATTCTGCACTTACAAATGGACCAAAGGCAGCTAAATCTTGTCCTGCTACACCCTGCAGCTACTGGAATCAATGGAAGAAAGGCATTTGCTACTGGTAGAACTCTTGGAAGGAAGCCATCTGCTTTTGTTGAAATTGCTGGAACTCAGTCATCTGCTGCAGTTGGAATTTCTGGAAATCAGCCATCTGTTGCTGACAGAACCGCTCAAAGGAACCTGACTTATCCTGGTGCCGTGTATGCCCTTGAGAAGGAGCTTGAAGAGAGGATGGAGCACTCTGAGCCATCTGCCCTCGACGAAACTTGGACGAGGCATCCAACTTATCGTTGTTGATGGAGGGTGCTTCTGAAGCCGATTGAAGTGGGGCAGGGTCAATTGTTTTACATGGACAACGTTCCAAGTGGTTTCTCAAGGGAGTGGTCCCACTCCTACCTCCTCCGACAAATAACCTTTTACAGTGTCTACACTTGGCAGAAATACTCCCATCGTCATTAAAGATTCTATCAAAACCTTTCCACACAGCAGACTTCAGTTTGTATTTCCTACGGGGTACATTTGATGCTTCTTCAACAATATCATTTGCATTACTATCATCAACAATTTCAACATTTTCAAACATATTGAGAAACAAATCTGCAAGATAGATATACCCACCAATATGTGTCACTACCAGCCTTCATATAACAATAGGAAGCCAATCATGAAATAAGTCTATCCCAGGAAACCCCATAATTTTAAACACATAATCTCATGGAGAGAAGGAACGAAAATCACAATAACTATATGAGGATCAATCCCAAAAGGCCAAAAATCGCATACAAGATCCAATCCGCCAAGCACAACAATCATTGAAACACGCAAGCCACAAGCAAGGGGATCATATCCAATGAGAAAAAAAATTCAACATCATTGAATTGTAAAATAATAACATCAATGAAGTTTATCCTATCAACAAATGAATCAAACAATAAAAGAAAGCAATAAACTAAACATCTCAGCACAAGACCCATCTAGAAAAAGACCAAATCCCCAGATAAAAAATGATAATAGCAAGTGAAGGATGTATGCTTGCCTTGAATAAAGAAAAAGCAGATCAGAAGCTTCTGTATGTAAGATAAGGAAGGTCAAATCAACCCTGCCCTGTCATTCCAATATCCCCAGAAAACAAAATGAATAATATTCACCAATCACTAAAAAAACAAGGTGTTCAACATGAAACCATAATGGACAAAATTTCTCATATCTGATACAGATTTATACAGAAAAACCACAATAAAAAATAAAATAAAAAATTAAACTCATGACTAATCAAATCAATGTAAATTGAAATTCAGTTAATAAAAATCAATTCCAGGCAACATGAGATTAATCCAAAGAATTAAAGGAATTCTACAAAAACAGACACATTCAACAAAAGAACGCGGCTGTTCTGAGCCACTAAAAGCCACTATAATGTTAATAAAGAGATGTTTTTTACCCTCTTCACGGGAATTATTACAGTTAGAAATGAGAGGGAAAAACAGTAAAGTACTTGTGAAGAGAAGTAAAATAAGAACAAAAAATGCAATTTCATTAAATTTACAGGATCATTACAAGCCTTGGTCAGATCACGGCAAACCATTTGATAGGTCATTCAATAGTGAATACCATAAATTATGAAATTGAATTTAATCAGACAACTAAAATACTGTATTTTTGCAGTTTACCCGATTATATTTAAAATGGGATTGCCAGATTAACATAACTCTTTAGAAATGAAAATTAAGGCAAATTGATACGGCATAAGAAAGCACATTCAACAAAGGAAGCAATGGAGAGAATTTAACAGAGAACAGTCGCATCTTATTTAGCAGAAACTAATGGCCATCAACAGGATTTACAGCATATGAAATGAAACAGGTAAAAAGGGAAAAAATTACTAAATAGCTTGTGCATACTTTCTGAGAATTAAAAAATTAAACAGATTCTTCTATCCTCATCAAAACCATTTGATAACAACAAAAAACCTGACATACAGAGAGAGAGAGAGAGAGAGAGAAAGAGAGCTTGTGCATGTTTTTTGGATGGTTGGACAGCAATTTCCTGGAAAATACTTTTTCTAACCAAAAGCATTTTTACTGATTTTTTTTTTTAAGGTTTTTTCTCTCTTAAGAGAGAGAATTGTGGTCAATCCATTCCTTCCCAAGATTGAAAGAGGTAGAATGTTCAGTCCAAATGAACAAAATGGAACTGCCCCCAGGATTTTTTGGCTGAAACTTTTGCCTGTTCATGTAAGACCCCGAAATCTTAACCCAGTGGATAAGGTAATTCCCTCTTAAGAGTGAGATTAAAGGGGTGATTAATTAATTAAGAGAGGTTAAGAGTAATTTGAATTACCTTGCTATTTCCATTGAAGATAAATTATTGGAGTGGGATTAAGAAAATAATCAATTTGGGTGGTGAAATATAAGGTGATTAAATTAAGTGTTAATTTAATTACAAGATTTCCGAGTAAGGTTTGAGAGAGACTAAGTTAAGTAATGATTTAATGAAATCATTTTGAAAGAGGTGGAGTAAAAAAATTAATAGAAATTAAATTTTTATGTGGAAACTATGCCACATGGCAAATACAAGACCCATTGACTTAGGGCAACCAAGAGGAGAGAAAAAAAGGTTTCTTTTTCTCTCTCTTCATTTTCCCTACACCACCACCGATCCCTCATTTCCTTTTTTCCCTCTCTCTTGTGCGGCACTCTCCTCTCTCCCTCCCGTGCGATCCTCTCTTTGCCCTTCTCTCCATCAGCGGCGCTCTCTCCCTCTCCCCCCTTCTCTTCTCTCCTTTCCCCTCACACGATCTCCTCTCTCTCTGTCTCCCCGTCCGACAAAACAAGAGAAGGAAGAAAATCAAAGGAGAAAGAAAGAGGAAAGGTCCGAAGCAAGGAAGCTGAAGAAAGAGGAAGTTCAAACCCAAGCTCGAGTTCATTCATCATCAAAACCCCTAAATCTTTCAAGGTATGGTGATTTTACTGTATTTTAGAGTTAGGGAAGCATGCTAGGATGTTTAGATTTAGTCTAAATAACAATTTGGAGGTAGGCAAATCGAAATGGGGAACAAAAAGTAAAGGAAGGATAAAAGTATTAAAATTTTCGGACCAAATCCCTCACTGTTGCCCACCCTCCTTGCTGCTCCATTGTGTTTAATTCAGCAATTTAAATCATTAACATTTAATGATGTTTTCATGGCCAATGAGGTTTGCCCACCAACTGTTTGAGAAAATGGTTGTGTGGGGGTAGTGTTGTAGGGGAAAGTATCTCTCCACCCAAAGCTGAAATGTATTGAACACCCTATCTCAATCATTTACAAAAAGAACAGCTTTTTAATTTAATTGGTGGTCCATCTTATATTGACCAAAGAGGATTGATGATCCAGACTGGTGATTGAACTGTCGATGCGACTGCATGTAGCAATATGATGCAATGGTGTTGTTGAGTAACATCTGTATCCAAGAAATACAATACAAAGAATTCTTCATGGTATAACTTAGGATGTTGAATGCTTCATGATAAGGAGATACAGATTGAATTCTAAGTGAAGATGGAACTTTCTAGTTGGAATCTTCTCTTAACTGGGTCATAGTGAACCTGAATGTTTATTTTATAAAAATCATTAAAGAAACATAAGTATTCACTAGTAAATAACTACAACCTTTGCTTTTGAAGTGCTAGACCCATCCTTTGATTTTTCAGAAAATTCATTGTTGCTCACTTGGACAAGTTCCCTGGTAGTGAGTATCCCATGAGTTATAATTATGAGGGCTACATCTGAATCTCCATTGTCCTTCATGTTATTCATCTCTTGTTGGGTGACCCTTGTTGATTTTGGCTTCTCATACTATATTAAACTACTTAGCCTTTTGGCTCCCTTTTAATTGCATTTGCATTTAGACATGGGTGGTATAACACTTGGCTCCATGTCTCCAAGAAAGCTTGAGATTCCTTTTCCCATTCCACCGAGTTCTGTGGACTGTTTGGACCCTTCCAGACTTTACCCAAATGAAGATCTAAACCTTGGTTAAGGTTATTATTAGTTAAATTAGTGGGATGATTAATTAAATTAAGAATAATGATATCATGTGTTCTTGTGTGACATGTGTGGATAATGAACGAAGGACCGAAAGCAAGCCCGGAATCGAACAGGTAGTTCGTGGATTACCTTCATTCGTTGATCGGCTAGGATCAGGTAGGTTTTCCCTACTTCGTTGAAATGCAATGGGTGCGAATTTAATATCCTATTATAAATATGAAAATAACGCTTTGAGTTTCTTTGAAAGCCATGTGTCTTGATTTATTAAATTGGGTGTATTTCCAATTGAAGTATTGTAGAATGATATGATAAATGAGATGCTTTGAAATATACATTATTAATACGTATTGTTTTGAGAATACTATGGATTTCAGTTATTTAGAATGTTGAACTACTTTGAAACTTATACCTATGTATAAAGCATCTACATGATTATGTTGAAAACAATTGATGTGTTTAGTAATGTATGAAGTATTTTTGATGAAAAAAAAAGTACTTTCAAGTTCAAAAAGATAATTGATAATACATGACACGAATCATTGGCATCAAGTATATTCATATTCCTCATGCATGAAGCATGGGATGGGAAATGCATGACAAGAGAACAAATGGACCTTAGGGTTTAGGTTATTGTTATGGGGTTGAGTTAACGAACCAAAGTACCGAATGTCCGGACGGACTTTGGGATCATATTATGATTTGGCGAATCAAGGTGCTGAATGGACCCGGGTAGACCTTGATGTCGTATGCACGCGTAAAAGAAATAATGTTTCCCGGTGGAACCGGTTGAGTGGTAACAATGTGTATTCCCCAAGGAAAACAATGAGTACGAAATGTGTACATAGGATGTTAAATACCCCGTTGTTCTATGAAATGTATATATATACGGGATGCTAAATACCCCGTGGTTCTATATGAGGTATTGAAATACCTATGCATAGTTCATGATAAGGGTATGCATATATCATGGCATCCATAGCATGACATGTTACATATTGATGAACATTTATATGCATTGAATGTGGTATTTGAAATAATAAGACGTGTGTGTCTTTCGTGAAAGGTTTTAAGAAAGTATTTTCAATTTGATACCTTGATCAATGATATATGATTTATACATGGTATTTTGGAAAGTATATGATGATTTAGGTATGGGTATAATATCTTATGAAAAAGTACGCAAATATATTTTCAAATATGATATCTCTATAATATTTGAATTATGAGATTTATAGCATGATAAATATTTTAAAGGAAGTGATATGTTCATCTTGAAAAGAGGTAATTTGTGGTAAGATGTGGGTTTTACAACTTAAGAGTGATTTGAATAAATTATTGAAATACTTATATGTCATGTGATGTTTTAAAGCATGTTTTTGTGTAATTTGAAGTACGATACGATCGGATTTTGATAAAAGTACAATTATGTACAATGTCTAGATATGACACACCGTAGGGCATACTATATGATCGGAATTCCTACTGGGTGTGTTGACTAAGCCCATAAATTCCCCTCTCCAGATTTGTATGCAAGTTTTGGAAGATGTAGATGACATCGAATCAAGTGATGACCGAGCATGAATGAGATGGAGAACAAAGAAGAAAATCCAGAGGACTTAGCTATATATTCATGTTTTGAGAGTTTTGAAGATAATGTAATATTCATGTTTTGGAATCTATGTATTTTCAGTTTAATTGTATTTGACTCATTATATTATTCTTTTGGGAATTCCTTCGAGATGTGTTTGGTTATTCATGCAATATAAAATGCTTAAATTTCCGTAGATTTAGGAGAGAGTGCAAATATTATCATGCACACACTAGTTGGGCCAGTCAAGTGTCGGATCTTCGGATTCGGACTTGACTCGCGTCGTGGCGTATCCGCCCTTTTCCTCTTGATCTCTTTTAAAAGAAAAAATTATACTCTGATTTAAGCGGTGGAAAAGGGGGGGTGCTACAATTTAGAAAATTATGGAACGAAAGAGCCCATATATACACTATGCAACTTTGTCATTCTCCTTTTTTGTAATTTTTCTTCATTCCAAAATTTTTGAACTCACTTATAAACAAGTTAGCAATTTATTTGCCAAAAGAAATCTAGGATTTGCAAAATGATTTTTGTATTCCGTCCTTTATGCTGTATTTTCTAAGAGGGGAACATCAGAATGACCAAAATGCTAAAACCTTCCATTCCGAAGGCAAACTGGAATAACATCTGGAACGGAAGTCACAGTCATGACAAAGAGTGATTAAACCTGTTTTCCTTTTCAATTAAAATAGTAATTTGAAGAGAATATTTTCCTTTTCATCCAAAAAATTACCCATTGTGAGAACTGGGGAACTAATATTTTATGGAGCTTACTTTGGATGATTAGGATGAGTTGGCTTCAAATATCTATACTTGTACAAGAAGTTTGTGAAAAAATCAAACTTGAACAAATAGTTCTAAGTGTGTCTAAGTATGGTCTTAAAAGCTTTTTTATCCGTCTATTTAAACTTAATTCAATGGTAAGTATATCTCAAAATGAGTTCAAATTATTTATGAAATTATGAATCCAATTTATATAGGACGATACTGACTACCAGAAAGGCAGCACCACTAAGAAATCATCCAAAGAGGGTAAAAAAAATGGAAACTTGGCTTAGATCAAATTCATCATCAGACACTAGAAACACAATCTCCTAACAAAAACAACAAAAGAGAAGGAAAAATAAACCACCATAGTCATCAACCATAATCACACCAACCAATGAGAAGACAACG
Source organism: Chimonanthus praecox (assembly GCA_022113865.1). NCBI lineage: Eukaryota > Viridiplantae > Streptophyta > Magnoliopsida > Laurales > Calycanthaceae > Chimonanthus > Chimonanthus praecox. Next base: position 63,198,230 of record CM039091.1, on the reverse strand, counting down.
TAACAGGTAAAAATGAGCAAGCCCTTGTTTCAGTGCTCTTGAAAGGGTTCGGGTACTTGATTTTGTGGATTCCAAAAACCCATTTCCGATAAAACCGAGTAAGATTTCCCGAGACTCGAAACCCAGAGGCTCCGTTCGGATGTGGAAGAAAACCATTTTTAGCTAAAAAGAGAAATGGGTTTAACAATTTTCTGTATTTTCCAGGAAACAACTTTCCTTCGTGTCAATCCAAACGTAGTCCGAGTGGGGAGACATAACAGGTCGGATTCGGGTCTCAATTGTGAAATTTATACCCGAATCCGAACGAGGAAGATAGACCCGACCCGGTAACCGATTCAGAAGAAGGAGGAGGATAGAACCATGTTTCTGGGTTCGAGAAACCTTGATAAATAAATATGAAAAGAACACAATCAAAATCCAGAAAGTCTCAGCTTTCAATAACTAGAAAACATCTCAGATTAAGAAAAAAGAAGAAGGAGAAGAAGAAAAGAAGAATTCTTACAGTGGAGTAGTAGGCTGACCTTTTTGTAGGGTAGTGAGACCTTCTGCAGAGAAAAAGGGTAGGGTAGGGTTTTATGTGCGGCTTTTGGTAAAATGGGCTTGAGAGGACGGGAACTTCTTCCGATACCCGAGTTATATCTACCCGAAATTCTACCCGGATTTTTATCTTCATTTTTTATTTATATAGGGTTTGGTCAGGCCCATCTGTCTAGCATTTAAAGAGCAGGTGCTCACGTGGAAAATGATAACAATTAGCTTAAGTTTTATATGGAGAAATTAAGTCAGTTAATGCAATTTAGACTGGTCTGATTTTCAAAACTATGATTGGAATGGAAGTATCTAATGTCTATATATGAACTGAGCCCAAACAATATTCTCCTCCATTTTAGTTTGAATTTGTTTAAATATATAAAAGTTTAAGTCTTTCTACGGCCAATTGAATTTTTGAAAACTAAAGTTCAAATCCATCCATTTCAAAGAATAATAAGCTTTAAACATATCTAATTAGAACACTTCTTATTTTATACTATTTAAACTCAATTAACAAACAATAGTAAAATCTAATTTTAAATGAACAAATAAAGGCCTATATTAAAGTTTAATTAACAATTATGTGAATATATGGTACCTTGTACAGGGTAGTTCAATTGACAACTTTGACTTTAAGAAATAGAAATTTTAGATTCAAGTCCGTAGTCACCTGTTGCCTGTAATTTGCTGAGGATTGCATGTATATAAAATTTTTCGTACTCAAAGAATTAGGGTCTTGAAGTTCTCCATCTCAAAAAAAAAAAAAAATGTAATTAAATGAGTTCAAAAGTCCAATTGGTTTCATGGGTTTTATATTATTCATTCGACAATGCCTATTTAGCTAACTAGGTTAAAAGTAAGGCTAAGATTAGTCTATTGATCCAGTATATACATTCAAATCCATTTATTTGTGATAGCTTCAATTTGGACTTAAGTTTAACCAAGAAGAGGCCTATGAGATACAATATAGGAGTTAGTTTCTTAAAATTAAAATTGATCATATATTCTTAGTTTAGATACAATATAGGATATTGATCAGAAAACGCATTCACACATTATGAGACACAGCTCCCCTCTGCCTCTCACCGAAGATTTAAAATTCGGGTACAAAATGAAGATTTCTTGTATACAACTTGCTGGAAACAAAAAATATACCTCAAACCCCTCTTTTTAGCATTTTATTTTCCTTGGCTTCCTAGTGCTTGTTACAAAATCACCAATCATATATGAATGCTACTTGTTGAAGCTGTTGGTAATTGAAATCTTCCAAGTTCTGGGAGGCATGCATTCAATTTCGGTTCAACAATGAACTGAAATTGGATAAAAAAGACAGCAAGTCGAGAGCAGCTCTCAGTACTTGACAAACCCCGTGTTCTTCTGTGCCTTACCCAGAACTGACTCTATACCACCCTCATGCAAGCCAAGATCTTTGGCTACAGCAAAACCAGCGTACAAACCATCGACGGCAGCACTAACTATTCCACCAGCATAGCCAGCGCCTTCTCCAACTGGATATAGTCCTTTAAGTGACATGCATTCATAGGTCTCACTGTTGCGTGGAATCTGTACAGGAGAACTCGTTCTTGTCTGAAAACATGGAAATGTCGAGCCTTCCATTAGAACTATCCTCAGGAATGGCAAGAAAATACAACTTGGTACTCGGGAATGACGAAATTTTATATTGCTCAATGTGTGTAAAAGGTAGAAAAGATGCCATGCACTATGTAGAAATGAATATAAAAAGAGGAACATCATCCCCCATTCGAGTAAATGCACAACATTTTAAAGCTTAAAATCCAGTTATCAACAGTAAGGAAAATGCTGTCTGACAGAGCAGACAATGGATTAAACAAGATCCTAGCAATCCAGCATTTGACCTCTTCCTCAAGTTCAATGGAGGAAGTTGCCGTATTTATTTCTTAATAAAATGCAATATGCCATGTTGATCGAATGACTGGACTCAACTTCAGATCTCTTTTTTCTTTGGGGGGATGGGAGGGAGGGAGAGGGAGATACAGCAACAAGAGGGTTTAGGGTTGGGGAAAGAAAAAATGAACAAGGGGAAAAAACAGGTGGTCAGGAAAAAAAAGAGCAACGGAAAAACAAGAGAAACCACTACATAAGATGACGATCAACCCCTAGACAAGCCAGGCAGTCAACCTCATTATTGGCTAATGGATGAACTTGAGGACCATCTGAATCCAATGAGAGATGATGTCGTGGATTTTTATCAATCAAATCCTCTAGATAATGAGGGAAGCCTGTCTTATTGGAACTCCAAACACCAGCTAAAAGGCTTTTAGGATTGAAAGATTGGGATTGAGATTCAGAAAAAAATTAGATCGAAGCCTTATCTCCTCAAAATTTGATCTACATCTCGACTTTGGAAATAACCAACTTGTATAAATCCTGATTGTCAATGATGATAGAATTAATAATATAGAAGACAGAATAAAAAATGCCCTGAATGATACCTCAACTCCATGAAGAAGGGCGTCCTTTGATATAAATCCAGGCAGCTGAAAAAGAGAGTTCAGAAATCAAATGCTTGAACAGGTGAAAAAATCTAGGAGATTCACACATTTATCCATTTTAAGGTGAAATCACAGGAAAAGTACCTCTTTGTCAAACATTATAATTGAATGTTGTAAAGCCTGCGTTATATTAACAGGGAATAACTCATGGAGACTTGATGCCTTCACTCCCAGACGGTAACTTGACGAAGGTAAAGGTGTTACTAGCAGCAAAGAGCAAAGTTAAGAGGGAGATTTGGAGGAAACAAATGGAAGTTGAAATTCTACAGTATCTACCTGATGGCTTCTTGTCAAGAAAATCAGTCACGGTCTGCACAGGAACAACAAAATTGCCACTTCCCATGGTAGCTGCTCTTCGCTCGAATTCTCTCTAACAACAAAGAAAGGTCAGCCATTACTGAAAAGCTATCATTCTTATTCAGTTGACCATGAATTTGCTTTTATGTGATGACCAGAAACTTGCTGCCAAAAATGCTTAAAACCTTAAGCATTTGGACGCAATATAAGATGCACTTTACTACGTAGATATAAGTATATTTCACATTTTACATGTGTTTTTATTATAGTTGACTTGTGGTTGTCATAGATTGTAACATATTCTCTTTCTTCTTCTGTCGCCTTGATTAGCTCCATATACTCTATGTATTCATGTATTATCTCCTATTAGAAACAAGCAATACAATACAATACAGAGAATTCTCTCTCTTTTCTTCTCTTTTCCTACATCTGTTTCCTTTCTACCTATTTTTATCGTAACAATTTGAGTCACACTCCACCCACCCACCCACAAATCTCCAAGGTTGCCACCAAATGGTGGGCCCCACCATCAAACATGGCTTGTCAAAGATACAAGACTCGAGTACCCAAGGTGTCTCATGTATCTATCATCCATCCATATATGGGGATTTTTACCTGGGTGACACTTTTCATGCACCCCAGTCCTATGGGGCCCATTTGGATGCATGAGAAATTGAGAACACAAGGCTGCTGGTTGGGTTTAAAAGGCCCATGCATGGATTAGAACCCCATCAGTGCTTTGAGACCAGCATAATAGAGGAAAAATGTATATGATATCAAATGCACAAACAACAACAGTGGTAAAAGGTACCTGGAACTCAACACCAGCAAGAGGTCCATGAAATTGCAATGCCTCAAAATCTTTTGACGAAACAGTGACAACAAGTGCTGCATTTGCCCACCTAGATGCACGTCGAGAAAACGACATGCCATTTATGCAAAGTTCCGATGGATCTGTACCAGTTAGAACTACCTGCCAACAAGAACTTTCTGAATCCAAATAATCCATATTTAAATAAAAAACTAGAAATAAGCTTCTAAGAGAGAACGATAGAAAATAGATATGAATAGCTACCTGCCCACCTGGGCACATGCAAAATGAATAGCAGCTACGACTTGACTCCCTGGCAGCACGAATATCCTCTTCATTTACATACTTGACCACCTTGTAATCTGCAACAGGCACCTTTCCACGTCCACTGCGAACTTCAGAGGCTAGGGCAGAATACTAAAGATTGACATTAAACAGAATCAGTTTACAAATTTCAAATTTTTTTTTCATTCACAACAATTACAATAATATGCAGGCATCTATCTTTCACAGGAAATAACGCTTGGTTGTTTGTTGTTTGCAGTACACAAACGATTTTAGAAATAGCTCTTCTGCAATCATTTACTGTAACCATACAATGTAATCACAAGTTGGTACTGTTAACAGTACTAGTTTCATACACTTCAACAAAGGCAGCAACTGCAATAAATATGAAAAATGAATCACTGGCAATTAAGCAGCTTAACTGGTTCTTTTTTGGACAATTAAACCAAGCTTCAGCATTGACACTGCTTCTATTAATAAAGGAAATTCGCACCATTTGAACCTTTTTTAATACAAAGAGAGAAGGTGAAAACATGATGAATGAACGTCCCATGTTAGATGATATGGATGAAGAATTGTTTCGTCAATTAATTAGAAAGTTAAGTCATGAAGGAAACCAAAAGATCTGAGAGTTTCTCAACTGACAAAAAAAATACAATACCTGTATGGTGTTTATCAGTTCTTGCGGATGCTCAATTCGCAATCCAACCTGTTTAAGCATGTAAAGAATCATATACATAAAAAAGAAAAAAAGTTCTGAACTTCTGTATAACATTAAAAAAGTACAAAGAACAATGGCATCCTGAAGTAGAGTTTCTGAAAATTTATAGGCAAGGTTTATCTCTACTGCCCTAAACCAAAGGGTGCAACTTAATGTAGGTTCAACTCCAATTTGACTCAATCCAGTTTTCAGATGGGTTGTGCAGGGTTTTCTTGGTCTCCAGTTGAAAATCCCAATGAATTGCAGACCAGGTTGGGCCAAAAGGTCGGAATTTGAAGGATTCTCCAAAAGAAAATTCATCAATCTCATAGAGAGAGTGGCCTGTTGTTGGACAATGGAGAAGACTAGAGCCTGCATTTATGGGCTGTAGAATATCAGGAAAAAGAAACTTATAATAGGAGATTTATTTTTTATATGCAGATACTTGGAAACCTCTTTTCAACAAAGACAGAAAATAGAAAGCAAATCAATGGAATTGGGATTGTGTATGATAATAATATTCAAAACAAGTATAAGCAGAAGAAAGAATGACAGAGAACTCAATTAGGTATTTTTTGGCCATATTGTGGTTGGTGATTCATATCAACTCAAATTCTTGCTTTAAGGGAAGGATTAGGACTTTAGAAGGCACACTTCCAGACGTGGTAATTTTCAAAGGTGAAAATACTCTTTCATGCTTGGAAGCAAGAGAGAATGATCTTGGAGAAACTACTACATTCATGGAGGAAACGAGGTACTGATTCAGAACAGAAAATAAATAACAAAATAAATAGTACTTAAAACCAAAATGTTGGGACTTACAGAAAAATCTTTAGGGACCAAGTCCACATTATTTTGAAGAAGCATTTGATAAACATCACGTGCAGAGTGTCCCACTGCAAGAACAACTGCATCATATGTGTACTTCAGGTTATTTAAAGATGTCAAATGCTTCACATCCACTCCTCCAACCCGTCCATTCTCTACAAGAAGATTATCCAACCTAGTACCAAACATGATGGTAACCTATAGAATTCAAAGAAATGATAAGTATGCCAGCATTTCCTGAGCTGGTGCATTTCACAAGTGATGTTGAGTCATTATCAGTAAAGCTTAATCTTCACAACACTCACTCCCAACTGTTGTAGATGCTGCCGGAAGTTCTGCAGTAACGGGACCAACCTATCTGTTCCCAAGTGAGGTTTCCCATCAACCAAAATATTTTGTGGGGCTCCAAAGTGAACAAGAGTTTTCATAACCTACCAGAAAACACAACCAAATAGAATGATATAAGACTAGACATATGTGGAGGCAAAAGACCATTAGAAGATTTTTATCCACTTCTCACATATGTAAATTTCTTGTAAATAATGTGTTGGCAAATAAGTAGACAACATTCATCATTCAAGGGTCATAAAATTATATGAAAATGACCAGCATATACCTCATATGCAATGGAACAAGGAATAAAGTCCTAAAGATGGTATAAACATGAAAAAACAATTTCACAACATTAAAATGCACTCCATGCCCAAAAGAAGAGATGATGTCGACATTTGAAAAAGTATGCAATCGAGCACAAATATTTAAATGTTATACCCAAAAGAAGAGATGATGTCGACATTTGAAAAAGTATGCAATCGAGCACAAATATTTAAATGTTATGCAAGCAAAAGAGAAATCAGTAGAAAGAGATCTAGAATCTCACTGCTTGAACACTGTCGCTGTTCCTTCCAATTCTAGTTACTAGTTTTCCATCACTCCAGGTACCTGCACCACCCTGCCATGCTTAAGTCCTTAATAAATCATTTACAAAAAGGCTGAAATCCAACAAAAACAGCACATAAAATCCAACTTTAAGGTAAGCAATAAAAGGGAATATTTAAAGAAAAAACATATCTTCAGTTGAATTTGAAAACTTCAACAGGCATGCTAAAAAATAAAAAAGAATAAAACTAAACAGGCAATGCCCTCAACCTTGACCAAAATATATCAGTGATTGGGTTTTGAAACAATCTATCCATGAACAACCTTTGATTGATCCAACTGTATAAGGTCCAGATCATCCTGATCTTTTGTGGATCTCATTTGATCTCATTGGACTTCAATCAGTAAGAGCTAACCAATCCATTACAGGCCCAGTTTGTGTTAAACCATGTTGTTTTGAGGCAATTTTATATGTCAAAGGATATCTTGCATATTGTAGTACTTTATGTAAGAGCCAAGGAAAACCTTATCCACACCACCTTTTACTTTGAGCTAGAGCTACCAAGTTGTTCTGCTTTATCCAACATAAGTTGTCATTGATATTGTCCATATTGTACTTCGTGACATTCTAAACAAGCCCCTGGCATCTTTAAAAAAGAAAACAAGCCAAATATGTACTCAAATGTAAGCAATTAACATATTAAAAAAATTCTATGCCCAACATAATAGCTAAAAAAATTAGAGAAACAGATTATAATATAATAATGATGCATAAAAGGATGATTATGACACACAAATAAATATCTTGTAATATCAAAACAACCTAGTAATGAGGATACCAAGATGTGGATCAAGAGATAACCTCCCCAAAGCAGAAATTGCTTTCTGATTGTAAAATTCGCCTCACTACAAGAGCACCAATATCACGCCCTCTTTGTTCAACTGCTCGACCCCTCTCTATTAATGTAACCTCTGCACCAAGTTCCCCTAGTACAAGAGAAGCAAATAAACCCGATGGCCCACTACCCACGACTGCAACTTTAGGTTTCTTTCGATGTGGGAACTTCTTTGATCTCTCACAGAGAACATTTTGTCCACTTTCCCATGACCCAATACCAGCACTGGCACTTTTAAAGTCATGAATGATGCCAATCAGATCACCACAAGCTTTTTCATGAGGCATATATTCTACAAGCCCATGTTTAGGCTCCAACTGAGATATGAAGTCCCATGTACGTGGCTCCAGATTTAGAAGTTTCTTAACATCCATGTCAACAGTATATACAAACTTGGGCTCCTTCGACAACTGCATAGACATCAAGAAAGAAAACTAGTTGAACTATACAAGCACATAAGGACATAATACAACACAATCATAAAAATAAATAACAACAATAAGAGGTAATTTGAATGAAGTTGTAGCGCCTGATGAATGATAAAGACACAACACCTTAAGACAGGGTACGTGGACAACGAAAGTTGCTGTGCGTGCTTAGGTTTATTAATTATTACAGATTAAATAAAAAAGGTAAGTTGATGCCCATTAGGTTACCCGATCGCTGAACTGTGGTTCAAAGTTGAGAAAGAAACACCACTTAGACCTCAATCTAGAAAATTGATTCCTTCATAAAATGGGAAATGGATGAAGCATAATCCACAAGATGATAAACAAACTGAGGAAAAAAATGTCGAACTAAAGAGACAAATGAGAGGTGCAAGAACAAGTTATCTGAAGATTTGATAGTGAACAAGCAATGGAAACACCAAACCCAAGGTGATCAATCATCAATCTCATTTTTATATTGTCGCCCATCAGAAAGTTAAGGCACTCTTAGAACTTTAGACTAGCACAAATGCACTGGAACCCAAATTTGACCTGTATGCAAACTCAGATACGAGAAAAATGATTTCACTGAAAAAATACCAGAATCATGCTCCCAGACATTGACATATTGCACATTGCTCATAAGCCTTGTGGTTCCACAAATAATTCTTAAATTTGAGTTCACATTCATACCGTTAAAATCAAAACACAAAAATAGTGAAAACGCTGTTAGATTTCCAACTAAACCAACCTTTCTTGCATCAAATGACTTCCTAACAATGGAGAAAGCCTCTTGTGGCAACATGGATGCAACCTAAAAAATAAAATGAAAAATTTAATCATAAATCAGATCATCAAAGCATAAATAAAGAGCGAGTTAAGAACAAACAAGTAAAATAATAATAATAATAATAATAATAAAGTGATTTGCACATAGAAGCAAAACTATGTCCTAATTCTTCTTTTCCTCAAATCATGAATTTGGTAAGACCACCACCAACTCGACCCAGAACACATACTAATTCAATCCTTATTTTGACACATAATTCTTTAGAATATCTCTAGCATAGTCAAACACAATGCAGAAACTACAATGCATGACACGTTTGGCCCAAGGTCCACAAGTTTGGACCCAAAGTTTCATCATTTATAATGAATAAGAACTATTTATGTGTCTTTCAATAATGACCATATTTCATTTTTTTTTTTGGTTATGTTTTGAAGACCAAGGTGTCGAGGCCTCTTAGAGCAACTGACTAATCCTTGGGGCATGTGCCAACCTCCCTATCCGCACACACCGGGTAAAACTATGGGGAGTGACCCTTTGGGGGAGTGGAAATTGAACTCAAGACCTCCTACTTTCAGAGGTGGGTTCTTGGCCATCACTCCAACTCCATTGGCCATATTTCATACGTCAAACTATGTCTGAAATGAACAAACTTGGGCTTGTTGGAAAGGCAATTGAATAACCTATTCAACTCTTCTTCTTTTTTAAAAAAAAAAAAAAAGGCAACTAGCAGAAAACTTAAAAGCAACTCAAATTCATTTTAAATAATAAAAAACAGTTGCCCCAAACTCATGGACCATGGGCCCACAAGTGTGTGGTCCATTGTAGTTCCTGTATCAAATCATCATACTCAGTACCAATCTGTTAAAAATCCATCCTGAGTGCATTGTATAAAAATTGGATCAACAATTAATTGAGCTCATAGTATCAAAATCGGATCACATATATAAAAATTGAGTCAGGATCAAATGAGATCTTTTCCTCGAATAACAATTTGAGGACTTTTATCAGGGGCCAACCAGGGCCTATGTGGATGGGTTGGTTGGAAAGGTCCCTTGCTTGAATAGGGTGCTTATAAAAAAATCACCTTAATCGGATAAATGAAGCCATTTTTTAAGGTCTGAAAGATTCAATTTTATCCAATGGCAGAAGCTCATGTAGTCATATCAATGGGCTATGCTAACTCAGATTGGAGTAAAATTTGGTGAGGATCAATTCACAGTATAGGTGAGTGGGTGGGCGGGGGGTGTGCGGGGGGGGTGTGGGGAGGGGGCGGGGGGGTGCGCGCAAAGGAAGGGGTGTGTAACTCACGGATGATGGGCCGTGTCATTTTGTCATGTTACCACAACAAAACAGCTTCTTATAAAAAATTTTGTCCATTTCAGACTGTTTGTGCATTTCAGCTCATTTGCCCAAATAGGTGAAACAGGTAAATTTTAGCCTGACAAAGCATTCTACACTTCGGCTAGACAAATATAATTCTTCTTTTTTTTCTTAATCTAATCACTTCTTATTCTTAAGTTCATTAGTAGTAATGTACTATTTTTGTAATTCACAATTTTAATATAATTTACTATTAAATAATTTTGTGTATCTATTTCTAGTTTTTTTCCATTCCCAGTTATTTTAGTTTCATATTAATTTTTTTTTCCTACATATATTCTTTAAATTTTTACTAACGCATTTTTCCCAAATGGAATGCTAAAACAACTGAAACACCGAAATTGACAACATCATGTAGAGGTATATAAAATGACAAGAAGAAGAAAAGGGAATACAGGGAATTCGAGAACTTTGGCGATGGCTTCAAGGAGGCCGTCAGAGATGTCGAGAGAGTCCTTTCCGGGATCTTTGTTGACGGGGACGGAGAGCTTGGAAAGTCTCCAGAAGCCTTCTTCCTTGTTCATGGAATCGGGCTTGGAAAGGGTTTGGGTCCGACTTCGTTCGAGCTTCTTCTTCTCCGAAGGGTAGCGCTCCTTTCCAGTCCTCTTGGAGGATAGAATTCTGATAGATTTGAGAGGAATTTTAGGGCTAGGATTAGGGTTACTGTTAGGGTTAGAAGAAAGAGAGAAATGAGGGAAAGAAGGAAGGAGAGTGGAAGAGAATGCCATCAGCTTTCAGACCAGAGTCTCGACTCTGAGCAGAGAGAGACGTTAGAGATAACGTTCGGATATTAGACCTTGGCTTGGAGGGGAGAAGAGGGGTTTTAGATTCGGATTATGATTCGGGTTCGGGTTTGAGTTTTATACCCATTTATTTACTAACTGAAGCGAACTGTCCCAGTCATGGTTTACAAACTCGAAAAAACTTGGCCGTGTTCGTCGAGTTGCAAGTCGAGTTTTACCAAATTTCCTCGAATTTGAATTAAAACATTCAGTGAAATTACTCAATTTGATGAGATTTTAAATGGACTATGGTTATATTTGATCTAATTTGATATAAATTGATATTTTATATCTCTTGAAAGCTATTATAAATTTTATTAGACAGATCTAGCAAATACTCGAGTATTTTGATCGATTATGTTAGATGATGGATCACATCTAATATAATAAAAATTATATAGATTGATAAATTATGATAGAAGCTATTATAATGTCTAAAGGTAAGATCTATTGATCAATACTAACTATTGATTTTTAAGATTAAAAATGAATTATTGAATAAATAGTTTGATCTCTCATAATTAATTCAATAGTTATGATTTATCAAATAAAAATTGTAAAAAGTTTTAAAAAGAGAAAAATAATTTATCAGGTCAGCCACATAGGACCATGTGGCTGGGTACCAAAAGCACAAGGCACTTTGTAGATTTGCCCATTTTTATTTATTTTATATTTTAACCTCATTGTTCAAAACATTGTTGAAATTTGTCTTCACATTTAGGAAGGCTAGTCATTAAGAATTAAAGTGGGTTACTCATTGTTTTAGTGAGATATGAAGAAAATCACAAGCACATTACATGTGGAGAATTTGAACCTTATTTGATTATTTTAGGAGTATAACTTGGACTTTAAAATTTTAGTTACTACAAGTTATTGATTTTTTATACCATATCTTATAAAGTTATAATGATTGAATAAACGAATTTGCTTCAAACTTATCATCTGTAAAGTCCTCTATCTATCCCACCTTGTCACATGGAGATCAATCCATGACTAATATGCAATTTGTCCATTAAAAATAAGGTACACAATCTCATTAGAACTGCTCAAACATCATTTCCATTATTGCTATTATGTTTGTAATTTGATTTTTATTTTTTTGATAATTTATTTTTAAGATAATAATATATCCTATTATTACGTTGCTATGCTAACATCACAATTCAAAATGTTACAAAATGATTTGATCTAACCAATGAACCTAATTAAATCAATTGTGATAAACTGCTAAAAAATCAAATTCTGATACAATCAATTTAATTAAAAGTTCAGTTTTTGAGACATTGCTCAAAGAACATCTAGCCCCACGGATCTCAGTAAGCTATGACTACACAACGATACACATTGCTCAAAACTACTGTTTAAAAACACATTTTTTGACTCGGCCAACTCAACTCGAAAGAAAAATATACAGTAGATGACTTTGGTGTATACATTGGCTGTCCATTTTGTGTTACTCATCAAGGCAAATCCCACTATACCCGTACCAGTATTCCGGCCATTAATTCTCCTTCCACACAGTGACCACTGATTGGTGCTTCTTGCTGCAATGACCCATAAAAAAAAAAAGGCCGAGCAGGTCAATCGTCATAGATCTGAGACTCTGACCCAACAATCGGGTAAGTTTCACCTTTGTCCAATCACATGGAAAAAAACTTTCACTGATTTAACATCTTCACCATTGATAGGACCACAGTAACACAAGTTCAATTTGAGAGCAACACAAAAGACGATGAAATTGGTCCGGAATAGAATAGGTTTCTCTTTAGATGTACACATCATCATTATCACCATCAACTGTAATTATCTCATCTAAGTAGGCTTTTTGAGTTCTGATTTTTCATTTGACACTATCATAAACTATAGCATCCATCACCACAATCAGATTTATGCATATGATTCTCAAAAACTTCGGTCTTAATTGGCCCCTTTTCCTCTCCCTTTTCTCCGTTCCATGATTTTTCTTTCTTCTTTGGGAATTGTCATTGCTGCCTGGGTTTGTTTCCTTTCTTCTCGAGAAAAGGTCAAGCCTTCTAAAAACTCATACCTTTGGCGATAACTTGGTCTATTTGGCATGAATGCAACAAGAGAATGTTCAAGAACAAAGCATCTTCTGAAGGGTCAGTGATTCAAATAATAAAGCTCAATATCATCTGGTAGACAGTGGCAGAGAACGACTCTTCAGGTTGTTTGAAGTTCAGTTCTAAGGATTTCGGCCCATCCCTATTATAGAAAAGTACCATTCCATAGATTCATAAAAGTTTGAGAATGCAAGTCTAATTCAAACTCTCTGGGAGGGAAGCCGATGTGAAGAATTGTAGATGTTGTCAAGCTCTCTGCTCCAAATTGGTTCCTCGAATGAACAGTGAACAAAATAATCATCAGTTCTATCAGAACATTCAAACAAAGAAATTCACCAATAATCCCCACAAGAACATGATCCATCTCCAAAATGGTGGAATCTGTTCCCATCCCGAATGTCAATTTCTCTCTTTGTAACTCCAGACACAAACATCATAAAAGTATGACAATCACCACAGATGCGGAGGTTCTTCATTACCTGGATAGTTGTCCCATTTGGTGTGTTCAAGAGACCAAAGACTACAGCGAGCTTCTCACTGTGATATAGGAGCGTACTCTCCTTCTGCTCCTCCTCCACATCATGAAGAACGAAGTTTGTGTCCGGGATGTACCCGGTAGCTTTCAGCTGTTTGTACAACTCCTTCAACTTCGAGTATATCTCGTCAGTTTGCTCATGCTTATTGTCTCCAGTAAGGAAAGAGTGTAGCCTATTTTTGACCTGTATCCAGCTAAAGCCAGGTTCTTTTGTAACACCCCTATCTTTCATCAGTTTCCTTACTTCCCCCACTTCATCCCACATGCCAATGGATGCATAAATGTTTGAGAGTAAAACATAGTTCCCAGAATTCTGTGGCTCCAACTGAAACAATCTCTCTGCAACCCGCCTACCAACTTCAACATTTTGGTGAATTCTGCATGCACCAAGCAAGGCCCCCCACACCACAGAATCTGGTTCTATGGGCATGTTTTCAATAAATGCTTCAGCTTCATACAAATGCCCAGCCCGCCCAAGAAGATCAACCATACAGGCATAGTGACCCTCAGACGGCATGATCCCGTAATCCCTGCTCATGGAATTGAAGTAATGCCAACCTTCATCAACAAGGCCAGCATGGCTACAGGCACATAAGAGCCCCACAAAACTGATGTGGTTGGGCAAGGCACCTTCATACTTCATCTGCTCAAAAATTTCAATCGCTTCCTTTCCGAATCCATGTTGTGCACAGCCAGCCAGGACTGCATTCCATGTGACAACATCACGTTGGGGCATATCATCAAAGACCCAGAAAGCATCAATGCAGCCACACTTGAAGTACATGGTTGTAAGCGCATTCCCAACAAAGAGGTCCAAATCAAGCCCAATTTTGAAACACAATCCATGGATCTGTTTACCAAGTTTGGTAGCACCCAAGTTTGCACAAGTACTGAGAAGACTAGTTATTGTCGACGCATTTGGTTTTGTCCCACTTCCCAACATTCCAAGGAATAGTTCCAAGGCTTCATTTCCATGGCCTGCCTGCACATATGCAGAAATCATTGCAGTCCACGACACAGCATCACGCTTGGGCATCCTCTCAAAAGCATTACGGGCATCATTCAACATATAGTTCTGAGACAACCCAGCTATAAGTGAGTTCCAAGAAACAATGTCTTTTGCACGCATTGTACTGAAAACCTGAGAAACATCTTCCATGTTTTTGCACCTTGCATACATAGATATTAGACCATTTCCTACATACGAATTGAATTGAGAACCTGTTTTGATGGTGAGACCATGAATCTGTCTACCCATTTCTAGAGCTCCTGTGTTAGCACATGCAAACAAAGAGCTGGTAAAACTTGAATTGCTTGGGACTGTTCCCAGTCTATGAAGCTTGGATAAAAATTCCAAAGCCTCTTCACTCCTTCCATTCTGTGCACACCCAGCAATGATTGCTGCCCATGAGATAGTATTTCTCACTGGCATCCTACAGAATATCTCCTTTGCTCCTTCAATCATGCCATTTTTAGTATACCCTGCAAGCATGGCATTCCACGTGACAACACCCGGGTTTGGTATCTGTTCAAACAGATCCCTTGCTTCTTGAATTCTCCCATGCTGAGCATAACATGTTACCATTGCAGTCTGTGATGCAATCGTTTGTTCTGGGATCCTCTTATATAGATCAACGGCATCATTCAATCGGCCACTCTGAGAGAATGTAGTGATCATGGTAGTCCATGTGTATTCATTCCTCTCTGGCATCCCCTCAAAAAAACGAACTGCAGCATCTAATTCCGTATTCCTTGAATATACATTCAACATTGTAGTGCCAACCACAACGTCTCTATCAAAACTAGTTTTTACAGCCAAGGCATGCAAGTACTCAATCAGATTAAAGTTCTTCAATCCCATGACTGCAGACAGAATAGCAACAAAAGTTGACTGATCTGGCAACATCCCATCACGACGCATCTTTTCAAAAGTCCCCCATGCTTCGTAGCAATCACCAATCTGAACGTACCCAGAAATCATAACTGTCCAGGATACCAAATTGGGCGCTGGCATTAGATCAAAAAGAGCCTGAGCTTCTGCCATTCGATGACAGTGGCAGTACCCAGTAATCATCGAATTCCACGACGCAACATTTCTTTCAGGCATTTCATCGAACAAGATCCTCGCAGTTCTGGTGTCCCCATTCTGCACGTACCCACTTATCATTGCATTCCAAGAAATAGCATTCCGTTCGGGCATTTCATCAAAAAATTGGCGGGCTTCTCCAACTCTACCGTTCTTGGCATACCCATCAACTGCGATAGTCCATGTCCTGACATTCTTTCCTTGGAAGGCGTCAAAAAGTGCTCGGGCCTCTTCAATTCTCCCGTTGTGGAAATAAGCAGCGATGAGCGAGTTCCAGGTAACTTCATCTCTCTGGGGCATTTCGTCGAATAAATGACGAGCGTCATCGACGCGGCCGACTCGGGCAAGCTGCTGAATTCGGGAGTTGCAGAGGAAAAGGTCCGTTTCTGGGTTTTGGAGAAAGGGTAGAGCAGAAGTAGAAAGAGAGCGAAGAAAGCGCCAAAATCCCCATCTCGAGAGCACCATCAACAGACGCGGAGATATATTTTGATTTGATTTTTGAAGGCCTCTCGTTTCAGTTTTCGACTTTTCGTTTAGTTGCTATCATGAATTGAAGCGGGAGTGTAGAGTGTAGACTGTAGAGAGAGTGTCGACGAAAGACAAAAGACAAAGTCTCCTTTGTTCAAGGGAGAACGCTTAGAAACTATTGCAGAAACTCTAGTGGGACTCTCTTCGGATATTGGAGATTTTTCTTTAAATATTGAGACCCATATGATATAACTAGGATTACATGATTGAACTTGAATGAAGTTTCATTCTTATTTAATATTTTATTGTATGATTTTGACTATTTAAAAATTAATAACTTTTTATCATTATTACCTAAGAAGTTAAGATTACATATCTTCAATAGTAAACTGATGTTAAAATTTTATTACACTTCACAATTATATAATTACTTATTTATTACGTCCAGTTATATAAGACATGATCCATTTAATAAAAAGTTAGTCTTAGTACCAAAGTCTCACTAATCTAACTCTATTATTAAATAGACTACAATTTTTTAGTGGATAAATAGACAGTATTGTGGGTGGATTATATTATAGCCTCCTTAGAGCATTTTTATCCTTTTAATTTTGGAATTTGAGAATATGTTTTTATAAATTATTTATTTTTTAAACACATCTAACAAAATTATGATAATTAGATTGGTGAATTTTCTTTCAATTATATCACTTATAAAGTCTTCTATGTGTAAACCTTAATCCTTCATAAATATTTAACTTTCTCAGTGAAAGATAACCTCCAATCTAGAGGTGAAAAATTCGGCCAAGCCAAGATATTTCTCTCCTTTTTAAAAAAAAAAAAAATATCAGTATTTTTTATTATTTTATTTTTTCTGAATTAAAAAATAAATAAAAAACCTAAAAGGAAGCTGTATTTTTTTAAAAAAAAATTGAAAACGAAAGTATAGGTCGATATCGAATGATATTTTGAATAATGGCCGAGATATCAACTCGGACCCACCACCGTTTTGATTTTTTTTTTTAAAAAAGACCAATATTATGAATATCGGCCAATATCAGACCGATATATATCGCCGATATATCGGCCGAGAAACACTGTATATGGCCTATACAATATGTATTGGCCGATACCTTTACCCCTGCTCTCATTTGATAATGAATAGCTCTAAGTAGATTTAGGTACCGAACCTCAATGGTGAGACAATATTAAAACTCCTCTCTTAAGGTAAAATTTATGGCTTCAACAAGAAAAATGATTTATAGTGTAAGTATGACATAGAGTCATTGACTAGATATTATAAAATTAATTCAAATAGATGAAATTTTAATTTTAATGATGAGGATGATTATAACTTCAATACCAACTGCAGTGATATTCTTATATATTAAAAAAAAATACTAAAATTTCAATGATTGAACCAAAGTTTTAAGGATCCATCAGCCAAAATGACTTGTTTTTCTAAAAACAAATACGGTCATGAGTAGGTAAGTTGGGCCTGTGCTCATAAATCTTCTGCCATGGGTGTCAAATTCACAGGTACGAATATTGGCGGATACGTATCGTATCGGCCGATATAATACAATTTTGAAACCACTGCCAATATGACGATATCGACAGTTTTTTTTAATAAAAATGAAGAGAGAGAATAATATCGACCGATACCAAATTTTACTCTCTCTTCAAATTTATTCAGTTTCACCTCAAAATAACTGAAATGTTTCATTTTTTATGGAAAAACAAGATTTAAGCATGTATGGGACATTCTAGTCCTTCCAATCCATTTAGATTATTTTGATCTCATTCTAACTATACTTTCTCTTATTT
The DNA here is from genome assembly GCA_022113865.1 of Chimonanthus praecox. Taxonomy (NCBI): domain Eukaryota; kingdom Viridiplantae; phylum Streptophyta; class Magnoliopsida; order Laurales; family Calycanthaceae; genus Chimonanthus; species Chimonanthus praecox. The sequence continues at coordinate 63,180,092 of CM039091.1, read as the reverse complement.
CGACCAATTTTCAAAATATACATTTTTATTTTACCATTCAAAATAATTTAGATTAAAAATTACTATTCAAAAAAATGAGATAAAATTATTTAAAGTGATTTAAATTTTATACTCTAAAAAAATATGCCATTCACTTATCCAATCAAAGTATTTTTTGATAAACGCAAGATATTTTCATTCAATCCATCCACATGGGCTAAGATGGAGCAGGCCCCACACAGGGGTGTTAAAGCGGTACTCAAATACAGATGATATGAATTTGGGGGTGGGGGTCTGCACATCTAGACGTAAAACCCACCCAATGAGATTGTGATGGATAAGTTGAAAAGATCTTTCCTTCAATATGTGTCCCACCAGAAATCACAAAATTTAAAATAAAATAAATAAACTAATCAAATTTTGAAGAACTTAACAAATTTGATTTGATTGATTCAATCAAAATCATTTTAGTGAGTTGAAAAAATACTTTCCCAATTGACCCATCATCATCTAATTGGGTGAAAATAGAGAACAGGTTGAATCACCTATATCAGGTTGCTTTCAACTTGTATCCGGTTTCTCCTTTTCTTCTCTTGAGAAATAAAGACAAAAAAACATAATATTTCTTAGCTGCTTGAGTCCTAGATCGTATGAATCAGGGGTTCAAATATCGGCCGATGCATATCGTATCGGCCGATATGTATCGGTTTTGAGCTAATAAATATCGGCCGATATATATCGTTATCGGCCGATATTCACAATATCGGCCGATATCAAAATATCGGCCGATTAACGATATATCGGTCGATATATCGTTTCGGCCGATATATCAGTCAATATATCGTTTCGGCCGATATATCGGCCGAAAACGCATTTTAAACCCCTGGTATGAATGACAACCCATCAAGCAGTTTTTCCATTCCTTCCTTCTGCAATGTCATTTCTTATGTGTATGATAAATATTTCTTGTATCCCAAATACTTGTCGCATTGAAGTACAGATATCGTGCTATACTTGTTAATATCAGATACAGATTATAGCAGTTTGAGAATAGATAACTGTACCAACACAGCCAAACAGAGACACGAAAGTGTAATTGCATTCGGCCATGACTGTAGGTTGAATACCATAAAAAAGATTATAAAAAAGGGGCCTAGCACTAAATCTCCATGTCCACAAAACTTAACAAAAGGAAAAACAGATACACACAAAGAAAGAGCTTGTGACAAAAGGCTTCAAAATAAGATTACCCTACTAATGTAACAGAATGTGGAATCATATCTACCTCAGTTTTGACCTCTTTGAAGGCAGCCCACCTCTTGAGTCCCTTCTATCAGGCATGCGCGACTTGCCAAAAGCTTTAACCTTCCTCTTCCTCCTCTCCTCTTCACTGTCAGACTCGGCACCTTTCTCTCTATCAGCGTTACTTGCCTCCCTTTCCAACTCCTCCCATGTCTTGCCTTTCTCCTCCTCTTCATCCTCCTCAGAGTCTTCCTCTTCATCCTCATCGGACTCGACCAGTGACTCGCTATCAGCCTCCTCCTCCTCTGATTCAGATTCTGGTGCCACATCAGATGGTTCATACCCTTGGTCAGACTCCTCTGAATTTTCGCTATCTGAGTCACTTGCCTCCAAGTTCAAGAACTCCCACCCACCATCTTCAATGAATTTCTCAGGATCGTCAGTGATTGTTTTCAGGATAGGCCGCCAGTTTAGGTTCAGCCTGCTTTCATAGTACTTGAGGTCTGTTGTGTCAAGCCACTCCTTGATCCCATCGAGGGATGTAGAAGGGATTGAATCAATGCGGAGAACATCACGCTTGAAGTCCTTAAAAACAATGGTCATGTCGAAGTTTTTCTGCCCAAGTCCAACCCTCTCGAGATTTACAATCTCAATCTCGCTCAAGGTAATCACCAGAAATGGGTTTTCGACAAGTTCAACCAGGCAGCTAGAAGTGGGAACAATGAATGCAGAAGCCTTGTGAGGAACACCATGAAACCCAAGTTCTCTGAGAGGCTGATCGAACTCAAGATCAAGCCCCCTAAATTGTGGCTGCCCCCATAGGTCATTTACCCGATTGACAAAATTCTGAAAGTCCATGTTTATCTTGTTCTTCCTATCTCTCTCCCGCTGTTCTTCCTCGATCTCATCAGGATCATTAGCCGATCTCCTCCCACCACCCAAGGTCTGCACAACATCCATCACCTCAACATAGAACTGCACATCTTTGGTCTTCTTGTTTCCTACCATGATGTGATTATGCAGGTGGAAATGCAGAAGAGTGATCATCTCCTTCTCTGCTGGCTGAAAGAAAGCATGCTTGACGTTTCTGAACATGATATCCACACGCTCGTCAGGCCTAGAGGTAGAATACCGAAACCCATTGACATGTGCTTCTAAACTACCTGTGAGCTTCCTTCCTCGTCCACCAAAAGGTGGACGAATCCACAAATCTGATAGTCTCATTGGTTTAAATTTAGAGCCAGCAAGTTGCAGTTTTTCTTGTGTAACCAAAGTAGCCCTCTCAGCCCTCTCAGATTCTCTGGATGCAACCTGCCGCCGGAGGGTTTTTATATGCTGTACTACTTCACTACTGTGCCGCGGATCCTTTGAGCGGAAGGAAACCTCCTTAAGATAAATAGACCCCTGAAATTTCAGTGAATTTGCATCATGGGGATTAAATGGGGTGCCAGGAACATTCAAGATTATACGGATATAGCAATTACGATTGCCGTCCTGCTGGCTGGTCACACTTTTGACAGTAGCAATGTGAAAAGGTACCATGCTCCCATAAATCGGTAACAGGACAGCTTCATTCTTCTGGTCTATCTGTATCATCAACTCCTTTGACTGGGGGACATCATTGACATTCTTGTAAGCGACGAGCTCACTTGAACTTCTCATAGAACCACGCCCATCCCCTGTTGTGGAACCACCACCCGCAAGCCTCCTAGCAGTTTCTTCATTCTTCTGCCGGGCTAGTTCTGCCTGGTGCTGTCTCCGTAGCTCCTCTTTCGACATTTCATGGTTGTCTGATCTCAGAGTAGCTTTTGATAAGAGCCCCTCAGTGCCATTAACCTCAGCCTTGACCTTTGGGCGCTCCTCTTCCTCCTCTTCCTCATTGAACGAGTAAGCAACATCTTTTACAGCTTTGGAGCTGATCGAAGTAACAATTTCTGCACCTTTATCACTGATGAGGACTGTGTCAGCAAGCAACAGAGAGAACCTTTCAGTCTTCGGATTGTTGGTTTCAGCTTGTAAGTTTTGGAACCCCAAAGAAACATTGAAAACCATTCCTTCCTTCAAAATCCGGTCATTCCGGGCATTTAAGCTCAAACCCGACTCACGAAACTCAAGACCAATACCAGTTCCTGCAGACTTGGTCAGATATGAAGCAAATTCTGGAGCATCCTTCTCAACAACAGCAGCTGCCACTTGGTAAACAGCACTGACCTTATCCCCTGGCTTCAATGCACTTATTGTTGCCTCCTGAGCCTTGAGGAGAACCCCATACGCTTTACTCTGCACTGCATTGGCATCGATCAGAAATGTCCTTGCGACATTTGAGCAGTAACTGTTGTAGCGTGAACCGATAGCACATATAATAACGCTTGTTGAATCATAGTATAGATTCTCATCGTTACTCGAGGCACTTGGCTTGAGATCAAATTCACCCCCACTCTGAAAGATTGGAGGGTAACAGATGTCAACATTTTCTGCCTTCAGTTTGACCTTGACCTTTGCAGGGTCAAGTATGGCCTTCTCAGTGTCATCCATCAGAGAAGAATGTGAAACCTTCTTTTCCTCATCAATGATCTTCTCAAGCTTTGGGACAACAAAGTGCTTCATCACAGATGCAGTCAAGAAAGCAGCTTTCTTAACATTCATAATCTCTGTGGCATCCTTAACAGCAAATAGCTCTGAAAAGCCATTAGTGATGTCACTGAGCTGGAGATTAGAGGCCTTCAGCTTCTCAGCCCACGTCCCCAAAAGCTTCCCCTCAGGAACTTCTTTGGCGACGTAACCAATAATAGGACTTCCAAAACCATCAGATTTGGATTTCATACGTATAGCATGGAATATTTCTTCCATCAAGGAAATGCCATCATCATTCTTTGCCTTGACATGTATAACAACATCAGTGCCAACAGCTTCTTTAGCAGATCTCTTGAGAGTTTCAAGTAAACTGGCTTTCTTCTGGGTACACAAGAAATGGATCTCTTTCTTCATGAAGACCATGATAGTCTCTGGGAACTCATAGCCAAGCAACCATATGTTCAAAGCTGAAGATTTCAGATACCGCAGATCATCAGATGCTGGGGGCGTTGAAATTACAAGGGCATCAGATGCACCCCAGAGATCAGTTTTGTGTTCCTCCCAATGAGAATAGAATACTTTCAAACGCTTTTGGAAATTTTCAAGATTTATTGTGTAATTGCCAGCTGCCCCTGCAGAACTCCCATTTGAAGGTTTCACATTTCCTTTCTGGTGTTCCGCCATTGAATCTGCCAGAATCCTAAGATGGACAAAACCACAAAAGACAACAGCATATTTGGAAATGAATACAAATTCAAACGTAACAGGTCCTCTTTTCCATTTATAGTAATGCAAATCCACAAGAATCGAACATAAATAAATTGCAGAAAAGAAACTTACAGCTCTCTCTGTGTTTACTTCTTAAAGAGAAGTTGATCTGCAAATTAGAACATGTTAACTGTCAGGGAATATGATTCTTAAAACAAGAAAAAGGAAAAAAAAAAAAATGTAGCTTTTTCATTTTCTTCTTTAGTATGAGTGTTTTCCATCTGCTATGTCTCAAAGAAAGATGTACTGCTTCCAGTCTCAATTCAAATGAGGCTCTTCAAGGAGGAGATGGTTCCAGAGGTGCAAATTCACAAATATGGTCTTCAATCTCTTGATTCCTGAATCCCAAATGAACACAGAATTGGGCCTATGGGTGGAAAACTCACAATCCGTTCTACTAATCCAAATAATGAAAGGGAATAAATATTTTCAAAAAAAAAAGAGAGAATAAAGCTTAAAAATAATTCAGCTAACCTCATTCCACAACTTAAATTTTAGAGGAACAAAAATTCCTAATTTCTTGACTCCTGATTAAAACATGTCACAGTTCGAGATGTTGGTGGAATACCAAGAACCTATGTAAACCTAACTACAAAAAAAAATTAAATCATATCTGCTAATTCCAATCAAGGTTCAGAAATATGTACTCTAGTATTGCTATGCCCGTACACTAGAGTTGAGCTCTCTTTTTTTTATTTACAAAGCACTGTGGTTGAGCTCCCTTGGTCTTTCATTTCCTAGTGCAAACTTTAATACGTATAAAGGAGTAAAAACTCACAATCTAAAGATTTCTGTCTGGAAGAGTTAAAAAAAAAGAGAATCAAATGTAAAGTAAGAAGTGCATCTTTTCTGTCACATGGATGCACCTTCAAGAAAAATTTACCAAAACCTTAAAGTCGATTTCTAAGGAAATAATTTCATAAAAATAACTACAGTGTGTTTAGTTGTCTGGATGCCGATTTAAACAAAAAGCACATTCAGGATGCACATTCAAGGTATTCAAAAGCACTTCTTGTGATTTTTCCTCAATGTGAGGACATAAACTTGGAAAGTCTACATTCCCAGAATCTACAAAACCTGGTGGAGCATTTGAAGAAGTATTTGGATGGGCCTGAAAATTCTGGGAATGTAGAATTTCCAGGTTTAGATCCAATAACAAATCATTTACTCATAACAGAGAAACTTATAAGCATCTTAACCCGATTGCAGCAATAAAAAGCAAGTACAAAACCAATTAAATCATCAAGTCCCGCCCTAAAATCATTCAATATCGAGATTGATTTGTCAGATAAAGAAAATTCTGCGAAAAAACAAAACAGCATCAAAAGCTCCAACAAGAGACAGAAACCTCATTAAATTCAACCAAAGAAAGCATAAAAATCCAATATTGCAACCCCTCGATTGGAAATCAAAGAGAAGATGGGATTTTGACATTTGATGATGATGATTGGAAATCAGAGAGCGAATACAGAAAAAGAAGAAAATTAGGGTTTCGAGTTCACCTGTTGGTGTAGAAATAGGGACAGAAGGGAGCGATTGGAAGATTAGGGTTTTCTTAATTCAGAGAATTTGGGTGTATTTGTACCGATAAATTTCTAATGCACATTTTAACCCTATTTTCGCTTTTATTTTTGAAATTTATCCCTTATGGGTGGAATTACCTGACTTCAAATGTCTGATGTTGCATCACCGTTGCCGTAGAAAGTGAATGAATAGAAGAGAGGAAAACGAAAAGGACGTAGAAAAGCAGAAAAAAAGATTAAGAGAGGAAGAAAAACCAATTGATTACGGAGATCATCACCTTCTCTGTCGGCATCAGCAGCGAAGAAGTTGAAAACCACCGTAGTCTGGTCGAGGCATTTGGGGAAGAGAGTAGGGTAATCGTTTCGCGGGATTATTTTGTGATATTTAAATGAAAAAAAAAAAAATATGACTTGGTAGGAATTATTTTCTCATTTTAAATGAGAAATTTTGACTCGGTAGTGAGTGAGTCTAACACGTATCGGCCGAGTTGTATTAAAATCAGTTGAGTCCAAATCAACCTTAGGTGTATAATAATCAGTTGTGTCCAGGAAAGATCAAAAGTGGACTTGATTGATTTTTAACACCATGCTTCTAAGTTTCAAACACAATTTATTAAGTTTGCAATTTGTGCAAGTGGGTTGTAACACCACTCGTTTTTAAATCTTAATCTATTTTTTATTTAAATTAATTAATTCGAATTTGTATTAACTGAGTCACGAGTCAACCTATATAATTAAGTTTATATAAAATAGATTAGTATATTTCAAGCAAAAAGACATCTATAAAAATTTCTTAACTGTGAAAATATAATCTCTATAAAATCGGTCTAAAAAAATCTTAAATAAAGATATAATATATATATTTAGGTAATTTGAAATAGAAAAGTTATGCAAAGCATGACTCTAGTTTGTCCAAATTGAAAATGAGTCACAGTTTCTAGCCTAAATTAAACTTATATTTTAAATAGATTAAATTAATCTCAATTGAAATGAGTTATTTAGATTTTTTTAGTGTATCCTTAATCCAAATTGTACCTCTAAATTGTATGATATAGTTCCCAAGACTCCTCACCATAATGTGTAACGTAGGAATGACAAAGGGGTGAGCCCGTGTTGCTCAAAGCTGAACCCATTTAGAAGATGAAAGCTTAAACCCGAGCCCAACTAAAGTAATTAATTAGGTATATTAATTATATGAAATATATTTTTACTAATTATTTATAACTATTAGATTTAAAAACATGAAATGAACAATAAATAAGGAGTTCTAATTTAGCTATTCATTTTATCTATTTTAGATTAAATAACTATATATTTAATAAGATTAATTTATTTTAATCTTTTTCATCAAAAAATATCCGTATTGTCACATATTATGTAGAACCAAATTAAAATTCAATGCCTTGTATATATCACCTAAAGGTGCTTTTTGATATCTATTTAATAAGTCAAAAACTCCAGAGCCAATGAAAGGCAAAAAATCAAACCGTTTATTCTATTAAATATTAGGCTGATCAAACCGTTTATTCTATTAAATATTAGGCTGACTCAACTCGATATTGATATCCGAAATCAAGCCTACAAGACACATAACAAGTTATCAATCAATCTCAATATGAAACATCTTCCAAGCTAACATATACATTCATCTGTTGTAATAGTCATTTCTTAGTACTCAATTTTAATTTCAATAATATATATATATATATATTATTATTAAAAATGTCAACTTTATTAAATGAAAGTAAAAATTATCAATACATTGATGATAATACTACCTTTCATTTGCACATAATTATTCATTTCTTTTCAATCCAATTGTTGATAAAAAAAAAAATACTCCACCTTAACTATCTATTTTATGTAGTTTATATCAAATGACTATAAATGTAAAACTGAAACCAACTTTCTTAAATCCTCAAATCAACAAACAACACTATTATGTAGTTTACTTGATGCATCTTATTGCCAAATGTTATGAAATTTAAACTAAGTCACAAACACCTCGTAAATTAATTATGATAACTAAGATTCGATTTTGTCAACTGCAAGTAGTTTGCATGAAAAGACAAGCTCACTTTAAGCTGGTATGACTGAGTTCCATGACTCAGTTTGATTCAATTTTGTATTTAATAGGATATTACCTTAGATGGGTCTACCAAACCTCAGTAAATTAAAGCAGATATTATGAATATGCTAATTACAAGAAATTAGTGTTGTTAAATATTCTTGCTCTTAGATTTAAGATAATAAATGGCTAGTTAGTTTAAGAACATAAAATGGATAGTTAAAAAAGGAGTACCGATTTAGGGACAGGCTCAAGCCCTATCAAGACCGAGCCGATTATCAAGTGAAAAGCATGAGCCCAGTCCAAGCTCAATCCTCAAGGCCTCAAGTGAAAAGCTTGAGCCTGTTCAGAGATGAAATGGGTTCCTCACAATACAACCAGCAAAACATGCATCGTTGGAACCAATTCCAAAAGAAGAAGAAGAGCACTATTGGAAGTAAGAACCATTTGTTCAGTAATTCTAAGAGGAAAGTAGATGAACAGCCACGCTTACACCTAATAAATACTAAATTCTTATCACTTTAAATCTCTTTCATGCTGTTGTCAAATGTCAATCCATTGCAAGAGGTTTCAGACCTTTTAACACAATTCAGCAGATGTAAAGCACCACAAAAGTACGGTCTGGCTTTGTCAATGAGCCCCGCAGTTTTAGGCCTACGGATTAGAGAGTCACTTTCACCTGCGTGATGCCATTCATTAATGGCATCCCCAACTCAGCCCTGTGGGGCCCAGATGGGTGGACTCTGATGCATGGGAATGGGTCAATTTCAAGGTGAAACTGCCATAAAAAAATTGGATCCATAAGATTTGAAATGCCATGATTTTCAAGGCCCCAAAAACCATCATCATCATCATCATCAAAGTCGAAATCTCATCTCTGGTACAACAAGGATCAATCTCTGGTACAACAAGTATCAACTACAAGACAAATCTGTTACAAAAAGTGCTAGGTTACCGGCTATGACCCCCATTCAGCATCGCGTGAATGGTAAAAATCATCAGGGCGCACAATGTTGACATCCTCAAACTCATTATCATCTGAAAATCAAAGATTTTGGAACATAAGAAAATAAGATATCACATCACTGTTTTCTACAGTGATCAAATGCATAAAGAAAGATGATGAAATATTTAAAGGCAAAATATCATATTTCAGGGAAAGATGTAAGATGTAGTTTGTGTTGCAGTCCTAAGGATTAAGAACCTTTATGAGAATGCAACTTCCAATTTAGTTTCTTTATTCGGAAATTGGAACCATATTCGCAACATCAAAATTGAGCCTAAACAAGGCCCTATTAGCAACAGACTAGAGTCCCCAAGATTTGCATTCAAATAATGACACTACAGACCAGTTTCAGCAAAATACAATTTAAGCAACTGCATGTATTACATGTGATGATGTTGAAGGATTTGTACAGTTGCAAACAAAGTAGTGAAAGGTGTGCCTTAATTGTGCCTAGGCCCTCACCTAGATTTTTTAGAAACTTTTTTCCATAAAGCCTATTTTTTGCAATTCTTTTAAAAGCTAGTGAATATTATTGCTAAGATGAAGTAATTGTTAGCAATATTAATTAAAAAAATTACATACTAGATAAAGTCGTGCATGTATATAGTACATGCCTATATAACGTGCTTGGAAGCTGCCAATATATTTTGATGTTTTTTGTGTTGTACGGACGCTTTAATGTAGGCAATGTGTATGTGTCAAACACTTTATTTTTAAGTATAAAATCCGTGTCCTTGCCATACGATGGTGTGTTCCTACCTTGACCAAGCATCATAGGGTGATTTAGATTATTAGAATTGTACTTTGTTGATATAGGATGCAATAAGGACTCGAATCCATGAATCAATGCCATACTTCGAAGTATCTACATAGGTGAATTAGCAAAACCAAGTTCGCACCTAGACATGCACCTTGTACCTTGGGCCCTAGGACCTCTTCACACCTTGATTGCACCTTGAGCTTTGACAACTATGGATATAAGAGATTCAGGTTCATCAGAAACTAGGTGAAATGATGGCTACTGCGTGCCATACACATGTATAGAGCAACCTAATCAGTAACTCAATATCAAGGTATCTACATAGGTGAATTAGCAAAACCAAGTTCGCACCTAGACATGCACCTTGTACCTTGGGCCCTAGGACCTCTTCACGCCTTGATTGCACCTTGAGCTTTGACAACTATGGATATAAGAGATTCAGGTTCATCATAAACTAGGAGATGGCTACTGCGTGCCAGACACATGTATAGAGCAACCTAATCAGTAACTCAATATCAAGGTAGCCCACCTCACGTGGGACCTCATCTTATCCACAAGAATATAGAATCACACCTTTATTGACAATCCCATCCCATGTGTTCTACACGACAGGTTTGTGAATCTTTATGTCACAGGTGAGCCAAGTTGTTCCTGGTGGATGAAGTTTCATCAAAAGCTATATCATCAATTCTAGTTCTGAAAACTCCAGACACGCTAGTGAATGTGATAAACAGCTCACAAACTTAATGAAATGGGGAATTATGAAGCTACCTTTAGAAAGTGGGAACAAAGTATTGGGAACAAGAGGCAAAAAAAAAAAAAAAGCCTTTGGTTTCAAAGTTTATAAGAATATGGAAAATAAGATAGGGGGTGTGCTCCAAAGAAGCAAATAGGAAGGGATCTCAAGAGTGGAAGGATTTATCAAAAATACAAATTGAGAAATAGAATCAGTATGTTAATCTGGCATGAAAAGGATTTGTGGAAGGATGAGATGCTGCCATGTTGGAAAAGGTGTACTTGGGAGATGAATAATTGAAATCCCAATTCAAATGGTTATATTTAACTTCTAATAAAAAGTGATTCTTTTTTATTCAAAGAATGTGTCAAGATCTTGAGTTCAAACAAGATTCTCTCTCTCTCTCTCTCTCTCTCTCTCTCTCTCTCTCTCTCTCTCTCTCTCTCTAAAAAAAGAGAGAAAAAACCAAAGCTAACAGTGCTAGAGCTACTTAAGAAAAAGCATCCCAGAGAGAGAGAAAAACCCAAAGCGAACAGTGCTAGAGCAACTTAAAAACAACATCCCAGATATAAGAGAATTGTTCTACCCTGAATCCTTAAAAAGGATCAAAAGCCATGTCCCTTCGATGATATTTTATTTGATTTTTCAAATTACAGCTTCCATGCATTGCCTTATCATAAAAAACCCTTCATTTTGCTCTAGTGAGACAAAACACAAAATGGCAAAAGGAACCATTTTCCAAAGAACCTAGCTTCACTTTAGGATAGAAATGAACCCCACCCTGAAATGAAAGTAGGGAAAAAAAGGGGAGACACCCAATGAGATGAGAAGAGCAAACGAGGAAGTAATGCCAAATTGGTCAGGAGAAAAGGACAATGAATGAACAAGTGGTCAACTGATTTCTCTTTTTTCCAGAAAAGAAAACACACATTTGGGTAAAAAAAATCTGACATTTGAGGTTATTCGTGGTTGAAGTCTCATTTAAGAAAGCAGTCTAACAAGAATTTTTGAGTTTGGAGGGGACAAGAGGTTTCTAGATGGAGGTGCCTCTTTATCTTTTGACCTTTAAACTGGCCACGTCTATTCAAAGAGGATGGAAGATCTTCGAAGAGGGGAATTTCATGATCCATCAAATTCCTTCTAAAAGTCAAAGTTCACACCACATCCACCACCTCCTTGATGAATTTATTTTTCTGATTTGAAATGGAGTACAATCTCGGAAAAGATAGCATACTCCATCACACACCACAAACTCTATATGATATTTAATAATAGCATCTACTCCGATGGTTCTCAACTGCTCTTAACCGTCTTAAGGAATCACCTTCCAAATTTGTGACCCACCCCTATAGGATACACACCTAGGGATCCAACTTCTTCCAATTTCCCCATTAATTTAATAACCTCTTCCAAAGGGCTTCCCTATTGGTTTTCAATGAAGATCAATGCAACCAAGGGCGAAGATTGGAGAGTTTGGTATATTTTCAAGCATCATTTCATCTCAAGTCTAATTCTTATTTTCCATTTAAGATTTTTAGAATTATTTCGCACTTCCAAGAATCTAGAGTTTCCTTCGGGACATCAACATCCAACAAAGTCCAAATCATTGACAATTTAAGGAAGTAAGATCTCACATATACGTAACATTTGTTTCCTGAGTTGGACTCATGAGGAATCAGTCACAAACCTTCGGTCAGCTACATACCTTCGCATTATCACTTCATTACTCCACCTGGTGCCTCCCACAAACAGGGATCCTCCAAAAGTCTTTGGATGGATGAGAATCTAACCCTTTTAATCATAGACCAAAAGCTCATAACTTGTACTTGAATTGGGAATGGATCAAGTCAATTTTTTTTACCAACACTAAGCCAAGTCTGACTGGTTTTCCAAATTTGTCTTGAGTCCAATATCTGGTTCAATCAAGTAGATTTAGCAACGTCTGTCAGAGTCAAATTGAATTTAGACCATGCATTCAACAGGAAACACGAAAATCTACAGAAGCCTTCCTTTCCTAGCGATAGTTCAGTGGAAACTCTAACCATTGGCCATGCCTTCTTTTTGTTAAAGTAACTATTTTATTCACAAAGAAAAGAGAAGCTTTACAAAAAGGAATGACACAAAACCGGGCCAGCAAAGACCACAACCACCAAACCCCAAAATTACAAAATTCTGCTTACAATTTCTGAGGACAAAGAAAGACCCTGCCTCGCTTTCTCATCAGCTGCAGAATTTGCAGCTCTAAGAACCCAGGACATAGTAAAGCCACGCAAAGTTGAGTGACGAATCCTCTCCTCTTTTTTAAGAAATTCCCAGAGACAGATGGAGCCCGAGACCAAGCCCAAGATCACCTTGGAGTCTCCTCCCAGATTGCCCCTAGCCGCTTCCAAGGCTTCCATCTTGATAACTCCTCTCCAGAGGGCATGCAACTCGACTTGATAACCATTGGCCATAACCTTATTACGTATGAAAGGAGAGAAATAAGAGAATTCAATCTAAACCCTAACACGAGCACAGCTGTTAAAAAAGATGATTGAAGCATCCATAATTAAATTGGTTCTACAAGCAAGGAATGTGAAACTGAAGCTTCAGATATCTAAATATATTGAAGAATGCTAATCTCAATAAGATTAGTACTTATTGCAATTATCATTTGCTATTGCTGTGTGCTAAGTGGATAGTATTGCCTTGTGCATTTTGTTATGAAATTCAGAGAAATTCTCAAAACAAATAGATCAAATTTAAAATTTGCTGACAAAAAAGAGCATACAGAAGTTGCATAAATTAATAGCAAGACAAGACAGGTGCTGCATGTGCCAGAAATTTGAATTTTGAGTTATAACTATCAACAATTACAAGACTAAGTGCAACAGAGAAGGAAAAAAGATTTATAAGAAATAACCTTTCCTCAAAGTCAATGCCACAACAGCATCATTTTCAACCTGAAAAACAAGGTAACCAAGTACAAAATTGAAAAACTTTCAGCGGCCAATGAAGACAATCATCAATCTAAAAATGTTCTCATTGTTGTATTAGTAGTTCAGAATTCTTCCCCCCCTCCCTCCCTCCATTCAGATGGAACCAAAATGGAAAATGGTTTTAGTGTCCATTCTTCCATAGTTCCATACTGTAACGACCCGGCCCGAATACAGGGCTTAGGGCTTGACTCAGTATGATATTGTCCGTTTTGGGCCTCGCACACAGCTCAAACCCACACGGTTTTGCATTTGAGCCCGCGCCCACGTGGCCCGGCCCAAAACGCGTCACACATGGTCAAGGGGCTTGGCCACTTAAATCCCCCATTCTTCTCCCCTCTACCACCGATGTGGGACTTTTTCCCACATTGGTAGGTAGGGGTTTCACAATCACCCCCCCTAAAGCCTCGAGTCCTCCCCGGCTCGACTCCGGTCTGGCTCAACAACTCTAGGGAAGGATGATAGGCCCACACAGTCCGAGTGTTGAACTCGGCTCTGATACCATATTTGTAACGACCCGGCCCGAATAAAGGGCTTAGGGCTTGACTCAGTGTGATATTGTCCGCTTTGGGCCTCGTACACAGCTCAAACCCACACGGTTTTGCATTTGGGCCTGGGCCCACGTGGCCCAGCCCAAAACGCGTCAGACATGGTCAATGGGCTTGGCCACTTAAATCCCCCATTCTTCTCCCCTCTACCACCGATGTGGGACTTTTTCCCACATTGGTAGGTAGGGGTTTCACACATACACAGGGTGCAGGAGCCGGAAATCGCATGGAAAGGGATGCCTCTCTCAAGGGCCTGACTCATTATCAGTAATAGTTGCTTGGATTGATTTGGGTTGAAAAGCGAGAAAACAATCTCCCACGCAATTAGGTTTACAATTTAAGGCCATCCCAACCATGCTGCCAAACTGTTCAAGCTGATTACTCAGGCATGCCTACAAGCACCTAAATCACTCAATAATCAGGATTGACACCTTTAGTTCTGCCAAAGTCTTTGAATCCTCCAATACTTCATTTGTTGCTACTAGAATTAAGCGCTGATCATTAACTGCCAGATCAATGAGTGCATGCAACTTCTGCTTAATGGTTAAAGTTGTCTCAGTTGGATCACACTGCACAAAGTAGGTTGTCTTGTTGCGCTTAACACGGATGTACATAGCCTGCAACAGGGATACATGTATCATAAACTTGGGAAATAGAAATAATGGCTTTAGAAAGATGAAAGCAGGAGCATTAACATCAGTAAAAAACAGTAAAATGAATGGATCTCATTCCAGCTCAATAACAACATTGAGTTTTAAACACCAAATTCTGAAAAAAGTTATCAACATGCTTTCCCCTTAAAGGTTTTCAATTTAGCTTCTATTGCATTCATTAACAATAACAAGTGCTTTAAAATAAGATCCTCCAGTAACATTATATGATGATGTTGAGATTAATGCTTGTTCTTTCACTGCACAAACACAAGAGTACTTGTATACTGAGTTAGGCTAGCAAGAGTTTCCAAGCGAGACCCTAACAAGACCTCCTATCAAATGGACCATGGGCCCCATGTAGTTGGCTGCGTCGGATGGGTGATTACATGGATATGGAGTGTATAAATTATCACCACCAACTGATCATCCAAGCCATGTAATCTTGGCCTTTAATTTTCAATGAATGTAAGTCATTGATTTAAAAAAAAAAAAAAAATCAAGGGATATGATGATCAGATGGGGTTGAAACTTCATAAGTACCCTACCCCATATGGTCCTCTTTACATTACCCTCAACCATGCGGGGCTCAAGACCCAATTAAAGGGCAGTCTCAGAAAAGAAAATCTAATTACAGTTTTTGTTCTATCACGAGGTTTTCCACAATCTGATTGACGTTTGTCGAGATCTGTTCATAAATGGAATTAGAGGTCAAATCAGTGGTTGATCAGTTGCTATTTTCATGGTATCAAATAGAATGAAGTGACACGTTTTTCAGGTCCAAATGGTGAACAAGGGAAAATCTACCCCTCAGTATATGGTTGATCCACTGGCTATTTCAACTGGTTACTAACACTCAGGTGGTATTTTTTTTCAAAAAATCATGAAAAAACATATCAATGGAAGCACCTTTGCAAGTCATATGATTGGCTGGATGCTGTATGTACATCAAGAAAGGGCTTTTGTGATTGCAAGAGGCCCTAGATAATGTTTGTATCATGATCAAGTGGACCAGTGGCACATGAACTTGGGTTCAAGACCACATTGTGATGTTCTCAATTGGCTTTTTATTTCTTTTTCCTTTCCACCATTTTTGAAGTGGTAACCTGAAGTACACCCACTATCTCTATTGTTGCAAAGTGAGCACTTGCAAAATGTGCGATAGGATTTTTTTAGTTAGGTATGTATTTAACAATGTTGGGAAAATCGAATTGTATCAAAAAATCATCATACATCTTTAACCGCAAATTGTATATCGTAAACCGTAGAATCATAAGATTTATAAGTTTTTTCCTCAAAAATATTTAATATACAAATAACTTAAAATATATCTAAAATGTAATAATGTGTGCATTTCTCCAACTTTCTTTCAATATTAAGTGAATATTATGTAACTATTTAGTTGGCACTCAAATTAAAGTATAATATCAACATATAATCCAAGTGTATTGTGAAAAATAAACAATGAACTAAAAATCCCTCCAAAAAATCCAAAGGTCCTAAATGCCCCACAACTCAAGCTTTAGAAACCATCAAAACAAAAAGTTTTATTCTTTTACATTCCAAATAACCCTAATTTATTATTTATTGGAATTGTAAGATTTCTTAATAGCTAAGTTGCATGGTTAATGTGAGTGTTAAGAGTCGAACATAGGTATGAGGTGTCGGACTCAACAATCCAACAAAAAAAAGGGACATGAGGACACAACACCATCTTTAGATAAATTTAAATCTAAATTTGTTTTAAATAAAAACAAGGTGAGAAAATAACATTAATAGATAACAACGTACTAGTTTCATTCTAAACATATAAGTGACAAATATATTGATATTTTAATTAGGTTTTAGGAGAGGCAAGGTATTATAATATTTTTACTCATCTTGGAAAACAATGTCAAAAAGCACTAAAAGATTCCTAAAGAACGATTATGAGTGTCTACAAGTGGCCGACACTGGTATGTCACACATCTTGAAGTGTCCATGCAGCATAACTTAATAGATACGAATCGTTCCTCTTACGCATTAATTGTAAAATGCAAATCATATGTCATAAGATTTTAACAACAATGGTATTTAACTAAAAGAGTAGAAGTAGAGCAATTGTTTGCAAAGCCTAGAATGATAGGTCGCAAACTGTCTGAGCTAGATGAGACGATACAAAGCAAGGACTGAGTTGAATTTGCAAGCAATGCAAATTAATGATATCAACCAAACAATCAAGTACGCAGATCAACAAAACTGATGCCACGAACTGAACCTGCTGGAAGGAACCGAATTATGTTTGCTAAGGGTCCAAAAATAAAAAAACTGAACTAAATCCGTACCTAAGAAAGCTTGCAACTTTTTTTTAATGTTCAGTATACCATTATATTAAACACCATGGTTCTCCACCCTGATTTCAGAGGTATCTTATAACTTTTATTAAGCCATAGCCTAACTTCACACAGCCCTTACTCATAGGATCTTCTTTACCTCACAGCCAACTATGTGTGGACCAAGACACTTTTAAAGGGCAGTTTCAATAATAAGTACCAATACAAAAAAGTTAATCATACAAGTTAATTTGATGTACAAATAAAAATCACACAAAGAAAACAGTAAAACACTTGCACACCATTTTAATCAAATTTGGAGTGGTGATGAATAAGATCACTGAAGGGTGATTCTGGTTCTTGTCTGCCTTGGAAGCTGCGAAGGAACACAACAAAGAACTTAGTCAAACCATTGTTAAAAAAAACCTAACCATAACAGCTTGTACATCCCAGCATACACGTTGTATTTGGAGCTGCCATTTTCCTTCATAGAAATATGATGTAGAAAAAGAATAGAAGGGGAAAAATCAGCGACTAAAACGGCCCCAGAAGGAGAAGAAAAAAGAATCCAAATTTAATATTATATTTCGTCCTTTCTATTTCTGGGTTGTCGTTCAAGTATGACTACATTTTTTCAGGAGCTCAAGGGCAGCATAACAACACACTGACCAAAAGCTGAATATAATGCCAGTTGAATTCAATTTAATCAAGATGCACATTTGTATTGAGTAGTGCACTCCTAGGGCAGTTGTACGGTGAGGGGATATGTTGGGAGAAATAATCACGTGCAGGAGACCTGACCATAATAAGATCAGGTCCCACAAATCCGCAATTCATGTGGTCAGATCTCCTGCACGTGATCATTTCCCATACTTTGGATGTTATCTTTGGCAGCAGTATAGGGTCACCGGGGAAGAAGCACAACATGTAGCTTTTGTGAATTCAAAGAAGAGAGGAGGAGGCTAAAAAAAACACAGTGTTCACGAGCAACAGATGTCTCTTTCCATAATAAATGCATTTTTAAATTCACAAACCTGATGCATACAAAGAGGCAATGAAAGTTTCGAATAAAAGTTAAGTAAGAGAGACCTCGAGCCAGTTTGATGCATACAAAGAGGCAAAGAGATCACCCCCCTCCCTCCTCTGACATTTATGTTGGTAATCAAGTGGGCCCCACCACCACCATGAGGGTTATGGATGGACAAAAATCAACTCAAACGAACATTTTTTACTATCCAATCTGAAATAATAATGGTCAATTGCTGACTTTTATAATCAATAGCTTGTAATTGTTGCCTCAGGTTAGACAACTGACAGTGTCTCGTGAAGCTGGTTGTCATCCACAATCCTTTGACATTTATGTTGGTGAACAAGTGGCGTCACCAACACAACAAGAGGCTTGTAGATGGACAAAAATCAGCTCAAATAGAGATTTTCAACCTTTCAATGAAAGATAATAATTATCGACTGTTAACCTTTATATTCAATAGCTTGCACTATTTTTTATCTATAGAAACATTCACAAATCTCTAACATTTATGCTGCGAATCAAGTGGGTCCCACCAGAGAGAGAGAGCAGCGATTGCAGAATGAATGGAAATCTCAACAAAGTGGTATCAAATATATCTCCAAAAGAAACAAGCATCCACTCGCAAAATCGCATTTTGATGCCGAATTCAACAAAGATACATGAAATTGGAACCGTGGGAACCCAAGAATTCATCAATTAAGCAAAACCGTCAAAATTAAGTCAGTAAACAAAAAATCAGAAAATCCAGACGAATTTGATATGTTTCCACCCAAAACAGCAGATTATTGAAAACAAAAAAGAAAAAGAACAAGAACAAGATACGTCGAGCCTTTCCAATGAAACAGAGAGCAATAATCACTTATCTCATTTCTTAGATTCCTTTGTTCGGGTATTGAAATCAAAGAATAAAGCGGATCGAAGAACGAACCTCAAAATTCCTTGAAAGGTGTGGACTGTGGAGAGTGGCCGCAACTTTCACTTCTCGGCTTCCCAAATGCATTCGTTCTCTCAAGAACAAAAGAAATTTCGTTCTTTCGGAGAATAAAAAAAGATTGGGCGACGACTTTGTTCAAGTTAGGAGAGTGACAAATTGTACTGCTAGATGAAAATATATATTTTAAAAAGTCAATTTTAAATAGATGAGATTGGCATGATGAATAAGTTTTAACTTAAAACTCAAAATTGTTTTTACTAATTTTACAAATTATCAATGTTTATTACACTGCCGTTATATATTATTGGGAAATTATATTTTTAAAATATTAAAAATATTCTATTTTATTTCAAATGACATTATAGAAAAGACGAAAACACATTAATTATCATATAAAAAAAGAAGATATTTTTTATATTTAAAAAATAGTGTTCAATCAACGAATATTATATAAAATCTATATTGATATTTAAAATAGTGTTCAAAATTTTATTTTATTTTATATGTTTTGGCCCCAATTTAGGCATTCAATCTAAAATTGATTTTTTTTTTAAATTCAATTCAACAAAAATTCAATTTTCAATTCAAAATTAAATAAAGTATTAATCTAAATGGATGAAGTTCAACTGATTGTCTCCCACCTCAGGAAGGTAGAAGTTGCGAGTTCGAGTTCCATAGCTTAATTTTGGTATGCTCTAAGGCTAGTGTGCTTACCTATAAAGATTTTAGTAAGAATCTCTCTGAATTTTTCATGACTTCACATTAACAACTGGTCCCAGTGTTGTAAAACCCGACCCAACTTGTGGTTGAACTGTCGGTTCAACCATAACCGGCTCAATCACAGGTCGGGTTAATAAAAAACCCTTATTTAATATAAAACTGCAAAAATCCAATCACACCTGTGAGTCTGACCGGGTTTTAAAAATAACCCTTGCCCCATGACTCTAGAAAAGCCTTCATAAAAAAAAATTAATAGAAATTTTACTTTAAATTTTTTTTATCTTATTATCACGGGCCAGCCCGAGGCCAGCCCATAAAGGCCTAGATTAGTATGAACCTTGAAGCAAATTTACAGAGTGAAACATTTAGAAATTTTCCATACAATCCGATGTGGGACAATTTGGAGGTTACTTGGAAGTTAGAACCCAGTGTAAATAGAAGTGGGACTTAAGAATTTCATTATTATTACAAAAAGATTTTAGGGTTATAATATATGAAAATTTTAATATTTTAAAATTTTAGGTCAAAATATATTTAAACTAAAATATATTTTGAATGATTAAAATAATATTGACAAAACATTATATTCTTTATATTAATAATATGATAAATCTTCAAACTTTCTATTCTTTTTTGTCTTTTGAAAAGTTGGAAGGTGTGCTTATTCCAAGACATCACAATTTAATTTATATTTTATATAAAAAATAAAAATATTTTTATTTATTAAATTTTTTCTTGGATAATTTAATACTTTTACAGCAATCTATCTAATCATTTAGATATTCGAAGTTCACCATCTAATATAGCCCATTGAGCAACTACTAAACTTTTTCGTTTCCAAACTATTAAATGTGAAATGAAATATTGTGGTCACATTATAATTTTTGAATTTGAATTTAAATATTAGATGTATGAGATCATATATTATGAAATATTTTTGTTTAGGATGATATTGGAACATAGACGTTGGATTATTAATATTTTTGTATTTTATTTTATATTTTAATTTTTATAGTTATTTATACTTTATTATCTTATTTAATAGTTTATTATTTATCTATATTAGATTGACTGATACATGTTTGATTGATTTTATTTAACTCAATCTTCCTATGAAATGATTCGATAGATGGGTCGATTTTTAAAACATTACTCTAAACTACTAAAATATATATTGATAAAATAGGGTTTTACATAAAATTTTATTTCAATTCATTAATTAAACTTTAGTTAATAATTAATATTACATTAATAATACGGATTTAATTGGATTTGACTATGGGTCAATCCAATTAATCCTTATTTAATCCACCTTCCTCTGAGACGGATCGATAAAAGGATGAAATTTTAACGCTGGTCCTTTTAACGACCGACTCATTCTCAGATCCTTGAAACTACGTTGCCACCTAGACTCCGGAGCTTTAAATGGGCCTCATAATTCGCACCAAAATAATCCTCATTTAGCCGTTGGATGGGGGCCATAACGACTTTTTAAATAGAAAAAAAAAAACCGAAACCCAAGAAACTCCCACATGGAAGATCTCATGACAACTTTTAGAATTTAAAGAGCTAGAGATCGGATTAAGGAATGATTTAGGCAGGTCTTGGGCAGCGCCTAGATCCGATTTATTTCAGGTAAGAGACGTTTTTCTTTTCCCAATTTATTCTTCTGTCATCTTCTCCAACTTCAGATAATCTCCCTGTTGTCATTTTCTGCAAAAATAAAGAACACAAAAGTAAAAAGGGGTAAGAGAAAATTTTGATCTCCTCAGAGCAAAAGCTTGCATGCTCACAATCAATGGAAAAATAATCAAATGATCAACGAATTCAACCGACCCATGATCTAGAAAATCGATCACGTGAGTTTTCTCCACTTGCTTCTTCTTCTTCTTCTTGAGAGAGTAGAGAATACAGTTTTCGGATCTCCTCAGAACAAAAGCTAACATACCCATATCAGATCATGGAAATAATATTCAAATAATCAAAAAATTCAAACGAACCATGATCTAGAAAGATCTAAAAATGCTGACAAATTACATTTGTTTTCTCAACTAGCTTTCTTTTTCTACGTAGATTTAAGAATTGGGTCTTCAGTTTTTCTTTTTTCATGGGGTCCTTATATCTTGGTTTTTTAACTCAATATTTTGATTTTTTGTGATTATTATCATTTTTTTCTCTCTTTTTTTTTCTGACATCTTCTCTAACTTTAGAAAATATCCATGTTGTCAGTTTCTGCAAAAATAAAAAACATTAAAAAAAGGGGTTACAGAAGACACTTTTGGATATCGTTAGAGCAAAAGCTTGCATACCCATGATCAGATCATAGAAAAGTAACAGATCATGGAAAAATAATTGAAGAATTAATGAATTCAAATGACCCACGGTCCAGAAAAATTGGAAAATGCCAAAAAATCACGTATCTTTTCTCAACTAGCTTTCTTTTTCTACGTAGATTTAAGAAGTGTGTCTTCATATTTTTTCTTTATGGGTCCTTGTAACTAGGTTTTTTTTCTTATATTTTGATATATGATGATTATTTATTATTATTTTACCTTAAGTTGTTAGAGTCTTCTTCGAATGCAAATTTAGATGGCAGATTATTGATTAAATCCATCGATAAATTATCATGCAAGTGTCGGTCTCTCCTCAATTTTTTACTAACTTATCCATCAGTGGTGGAGAACTATTTTATTATTTAATCTGTTCATATGATTAATGACTCTAAGGGCTTCTGGGTAACATAGAGTTTTTAGATGGAATTGGGATTTTGTAGAATTTACAAAATTATCTAGACAATTCTGTGTTGGGTGAAACCAAAATTAATGAATTTTGAAGTATGAAATTTCACAGAATTCCAATTCCAGAGGATTTATAGGTTCCCATTTGAAACTGTTGAATCGGATTATGGACTTCTCACATTTCAGGTAATAATCCAAAGTCCATCAAATACATTGCAGGAATTCTTTAAATTCCAAAATTTTATAAATTCTACTGGACTTTTCCACCAAATCAGTTATAAAAATATTGCTTTCTTTTAACTCAGATATTTGAAAGTTCTCAGAATCTGTGCTTGATCTCTTTACCACAGACACTAAATACAAATGCACCCTGAATATATTTTCTCCATCTGCACATTTATACGTAATTTTCCTTGTATTTAAGTACTTCTAATATATTGTTTCCGTGGAAGTGATATTGTTTCTTTCAGGATTAAAATATTGATCTTAATTTTGATGTCAGGTTATTGATCAATATTTGATTATGATTCAGTTTATATAGATTGTATTCTGGATGAAAGGATTTCAAGTTCTTGAGGATTCTAAATTACATTGTGATAACAGCCTTCTGTTCTCTCTCTCTCTCTTTCTTTTTTCTTTTAAATTCAGGTTTTGAGTTTCCTTTTCTTTGGGAAACTCAAGTTTGAGATCATCATTTAAATTCTTAATCAGATTGTAGGTGGTGCAGATGGTATTCGGGTATTTGGGTATGGCTGCAACTGAAATCGAAACTCTAAAATGTTCTCTTTGTACTCAACACCAAGTTCTTCAAAAACTTGAAAATGAACTTGATGTTGAGAGAGAAGCCTCGTCAACAGCAGCAAATGAAGCGCTATCTATGATTTATCGTCTACAAGAAGAGAGGGCTGCAGAGAAGATGGAAGCAAAACAATATAGGAGAATGACAGAGGAAAAAATGTTCCTTGCAGAAGAAACATTGGCTATATTTGAAGAAATTTTAGAAAGAAAAGAAATGGAGATTTCCTATCTTGAGTTTCAGGTACAGGATTATCATCATCATCATTAGTCATTTATCCCATCTACCTAGTGTCAGTTTGATGAGTTCTACTTCTCCATTTGACCTTATTGAAACCAAAACATTTATTATTTTATACTCTATCACGACTTTCTTTATCCCTTCCTTCTATATTTTCAATAATCTTCCTCTCCTTTATGTACCTTTGATTTAAACTCTATGTAGTGGGTCTTTAGTCTTGTACTAACATGACCCAACCACCTTGAACTAGTTTTCCTCATTTTGTCATATTTTGATGTTATTCTTAGAGCTTTTCGATTGTAGTAATTTACTTATTTCTAACTCTATCCTTTAAAGGTAATTCCTTCATCCATCATAGAACCTGAATCCTTGTTACCCCAACTATGTCTGTTTGTCGTTTCCTCATTATCCAACACTTTATTATATACTTGTATATAGCGTTGTAGTCTGATAACCTTCTTATAAATTTGTCTCCACTAGCTTGCCTACATTTTACCCACCCTGCTCATCCTTATATGTAGATTGAGTCCTCCATTAGATGCTACTTTGATTCACATATTTAAATTTATTGCAGTGCAACACTTTCGTTTTCAATTTTAATGGGGTCACTCTCCCTATCTTTTGTTCCACCAATGCCACACTCCATGCATGTATTATGTACTTGATCTACTAATTTTTAAATCATTAGTCTCATAGAAATTCCCTCCATGTCTCCAGCTTATTATTTAACTGTCTTGATTCACTGATTAACACTATATCGTTTCAGGTACAAGCTTACAAACAGAAATTGTCGAGTCTTGGAATTTTCAATCTTGGTATAGAATTTCCCAATCATAGAATTTTGAGAAGGAATGTGTCTCTTCCGGTTAGGCTATTCAAAGGCTTGTTATCTAAGAAGAGCAGTCCCGAACGAGGCCTCTCAATTTCTATGTTGCAGAGAAATGAAAACAGCATGGGCTCCATGATTGAACAAATTGACGAATGGATGAAAGATAAATCCATTCATGTAGGAAATCATTCTGAATTGGATTTGGAAAGTGAGGAAACAAGAGAACCTAAAGCAAATAATGCTGCAAGATCAAGTAAATCAACATGTCCATGTTCAAGCAATCAAGTCAATTATCTAGAAAAGCTTTTGGAGCCTGATGTAGATGGTGATAGATGTACTGAAACTGCAGCGACTCATTCCAAGAGCTTTCATGACATATTTGAAGTCGCACAAAATTACAATGCTCAGCAAATTTGTGAGGTGAATAAACAAGCAGAACAGAAACTTATTACAGAGGCTGATAACACACTATGGAGGCATTACTCAATGCCAAGTGAAAACATCAAATACTCCACCAAAGATGAACTGCAATGGATAAAGAAGACAGTGTTATATAAACCCGATCAGAACAAACCTTATGCGCCACAGAATGGGGTTACTATTGAATGTTATAGTCCAAAAAATGTTACTTCTCCACGGCAAGATGAAATTCAGCAGCTTCACAAACGATTGCAGCTTCTGGAGGATGATTTTCAGGCTGCAAATAAAGAATCATCTCATAGAAAAGAAGTGGAAATAAAGCTGTTGATGGAGATATGTGAACAACTTAAAACCATACAACCACATATGCGAAGTGCGAAACTTAAGAAGAGGTCTCCATTGGATGACTCATTAATGGAATCCATCGTGGAGGTGAGTATGCGCTGCCCTATGAGATAATTTACTTTTCCGATTCAATTTAAGGAACATGAATATGCCTAAAATGTTTGTATATATTCAGATTTGAAAAATCACTTACCATACCTTGAAAACTATATGAGGACTTTACGCTAATTGCCAACTAAAAACCATGCCTCTTAATGCCTTTAATTTGTTATTTAAATACTAGGTTGAGTCTTTGAGTTGATGCTACTTGAATACTTGATCTTCATTCATAACTGGTTCAAAATTGGGTCAAATGAGACTTCAGGTTTTTGGGCTATGGGTATGAATGATTGATTCTTGTGGATTTATGATTGTGTAAGTTATCTTCATAATCTCTCTCTGATTTTAAACAATTAAATATCTTTAAGTTCTTCATATTAGCCTACTGCCTCATCTCTCAACCACCAAATAATTTTGATTGTGATGAATAAACTGGACAGTAAATGGTGGCCACATTCTGCTTTATTTTGTTTGAAGAATCAGTTCTGATTTGAGACCCCTTTGATCGGAACAAAAGCAATTTCAATACGAGTAATAACAAGTTTCATCTTTCATTGGAAGCTTATAACGATCACTCAATGTACATCTAAACACAACCTAATTGCATTTTCAAATTTTGGCAAGAAAAAAAAAAACAATCCTAATCGGAGGAATATGGATCACTAGAGACCTGATTTCTTCACCCTTCAACAAATTTCTTTAGTAACATGTCAGTGTATCAAATATCTTTATTAATTCTAAACTTACTTCTCATGTCACTACACTACTCTTCTTGGTCACTGCATTGCAGACTTACAGACTAATAAATCTCTGTTCGCCTTTTAAATGCTTTCTTATGTCATTAACAAAGGTTTTCTGGAATTAATTGCATGAAACAGGCAATGCTGCACTTTTCACTTTAGACCTACAAAGTTAAACCATTTCATTCGACCTCAGGTCCTCTATATATAATTGGGACATCAGGTGTTCCGCTATTTCGTTCGGTTCATCAACTCTAATTGTGAAGAAACTCTTCTGGCAGTCAAGAGGATAGAGCATGAAACGGGTTCTGTTTTTTGCGTCTTTCTTAAGCAAAGCGCTCTGTATTGATTACTTAATGTTCATTACCAAGCAAGTTGATTGATGGTTGTGCAGATCAAGGATTATATAGACAAATCTCATGATTATATTTTAATTTAAATTGTCATGTTAATCTGATTTTACATGTGACCCCAATTGTTTGTCTACTTTCTGAATGATATTTATCTTTTTCTCTTCAAAAGAGAGATTAATAAGAAAGCAGATTAGTTACATGAAGTCCTTACGACTCCATGCTTTCAAAATTATAAGGATCGATTAGGTGGAAACTGAAGATTGCAAGAAATAGTCATTCTCCTAGCAATTACTGCAGGTTTTGAATATTTAACCTAAGGGGAATCTCCATCTTTGTTGTGTCATCTAGGAAATTGGTTAAAGCTTTTCTCTTAACCTAAATACATTCTAAACTAAATCTCCATCATAATTCTTGGTAATTCTATTGATACAAAATGGGACCATACCTTTGCATGAATATATCATACCTAAGACCATTCAAAGACTACTCAAATATTGATACTTCAGTAAGCTAAAATATTCGGGCATTATACGCTCTCTAATCTCAATCATTTGGTTTTACAGGAGAAGATTCTAAACTTCTGTTAAGTGAATCAATAATGGAAAAAATAAATCTCCACTTACTTTTCACTAGGCAATTATGGATGGTGGATATCTCAAAACTTTCCCAGTTTCCTTCATTGGAAGATCTTAGCTCTTTGATCCATAGGCTATTGTAGCTAGAGTTAAAAGCCCAAAATCTCCAACTGAACAACCCATACCATTTACAGTGAGGCCCCAAATTTGAAACATTACAGAATTGTACTCTTGTACTGGGCCTATTGTCTATCTAATGACCATAAGAACCTTCACCAAAAGTATTGTCAATTGCAAACCATAGAGTTTTGCAGTGTAGAAGAAAGAAGGGTCTGTTTGGATTTTGTATAAGTGGGAGAGAAAGCTGTTAGCAAAGTCCCACATCGTCAGTGGACCTTTGAGTTATGGGGTTTATAAGCATACGGATTCCCTCACCTTAATAGACGGATGGACTTTTAGGTTATGGGATTTATAAGTACATGGGTTCCCTCTCCTTAATAGACGGTTTTTAGGATGAGTTCTTCTCATGTGTTTTAACATGGTATCAGAGTGGGGTACCATAGGAATGGGTCGGGTTCGTATCTCCATCCCTGTGTGGAGAGAGGGAGCTAAGTGTCTCTAGCCCTGATGCTGAGGGAGAGTGTTAGCAAAGTCTCATATCGCCAGTTGACCTCTGGGTTATGGGTTTATAAGCACATGGGTTCCCTCTCCTTATAGCTGGTTTTAAAGGATGAGTTATACCCATGTGTTTGAACAAAATCCACTTCTCAACCAGCTCGTTTGGTAATTGAAAAGTGAGTGGAGGTCGTAATGAGAAAGGTCCATTTCTTCCTACTAGACAATGTGTGAATTTGATGTGGGGAGTGAGCATGCAAATTTCTCCCAAATTCTAGCAAAAAATTCTCTCCTACATTTTCTACCGAAACATCTCTGTTGATCCTAACGCAGCCTTTGGATTGAACGCAATTTTTGAGTAATTATGACAAGCTGAAGATTCCATACAAAGGAGGGAATTATTCATCTATAAGTGGGAGAAACATGAAATCATGAAATTGTGGTAAATCAGATTGCCCAACTTAAGAGAAAAAGGGATTTTTCTCCCAATAATTCAATTACCAAATAATTTATTACAGTCGCAAATTAAGCAATGAATTTTAAGACTAATGCCGAAGTTGTAAGATTTGTCACGTGCCCTACAAGAGTGTTTATAGGAAATGTCATGAATGCTATGTGCTGTTCACATTCAACTTTTCCAGCTAAGCCTCAAGCACATCTAGAGCATTACTTGTTGCTTCTTCCACAAGTTTTGTTGGCTTAGATGGTGGTAAGTATCATCATTATCCAATGATACAAGCACCCACCAATTGCAAAGAATGTTCAGTCAGGAATTCCATTAGGGTTCACCCTAGGCCCCTAACTCGCCCGTAAAATTGGATCACTACCTAATTAGATCGCATGATAGAGTTACTTCCACCATCAGTTTGAACAAATAAAATTGCACCACTATCTACTGTTGATTTTTTAATCTTTTAAAACCATGGTTAGAGTCATTCAATCAAATTGATTTTTCATAAACACCGTATTCAAACATAGACCTTTCTACCACATCCACACTATAATTATAGATGAATTCGACATGAAGTTCTTACAATGAGAATCTCCCATGGAGTGTGTGCACTTGAACGCTACCCTCTTAGTTTGCCTTACATAAATCAGTTGTTTCCATAACGGTTCACCTACATAGGTGTAGCTCAACTGGTTGCCTCCCATCTCAGGAAGCGGGTGGTTACGGGTTTGAGGTCTTGTGACCTAAGTTTTGTGTGTCTTAAGAGTAGTTGGCTCATCCGTGAGAGTTTTAGTAGGACTGTGTCTGAATTTCCTACATGTTAATCCGAAAAAATTAGTTGACTCTTGGCCTAAAATTATGCCAACCTAACAAAATCATAATTCACACCATTAAGTGGACACTTGGAAATCACTAACAGGAACTATCGTGATGCGCAAGCACATGATTCAGTACTGCACATTAATATTTTGAAAACCAAAACAAATTGTACCATTGGAGATGATCACTCTCGAAAGGATATTCAAATTGTGGAGCCTGACAATTTCACATTGTCCCAGCATTAATGTGGGTGCACGTGTAAGGGGTGCAAGTCAGCTTTAGTTGGATTGGGTCTATGTCAACCCACTGTCAATCAAGATTTTCATGTCTAGAATCATTGTGAACTGAGATATTTGAAATACCTGCCTTTCAGAAATTGGCCTGAACTGGAAAAAAAAAAATCAATATCAAAGTGCCAGATTTGAGAACTTGGCCATTTTATTATTGATATAGGGCCTAGCGGATTCCACGTCGCTCTGGCGGAGGAGTCTCGCTTGCCAGTTTGGTGAATTCTGAGTTGGGTAGTTGTCCTACATTGTAAGAGTAAGGGTCCAGAATCCTGGCACTAAGGTAGAGCTCCTCTCCCTTACACTCGATACATTTTCGTGTGTTGAAAAACAAAGTTGTGAGCTGGCCTCGGTGGATTATGAATTGGTCAAGCAGACAATATCGTGTCTCCATCAAAAAATGCCAATGGGCATTGAGATAAAATGAAAATTTACAATAAATTTCAAAAGAAGAAGAAATAAAATCTCTTAATATAATTAGGTGGGAGAACTGACTGGGATTTTATAAAATATATTTATATAATGATTTATATTTTAGATTTGATCTTTAGCCTCATGTTTTTCCTCTTAAACTTGACTTTGTCCAAGAATATTTTGAATATTCAAAATTTGGAACAAACCCAATTCCAAATCTAGTGATCTTTGATCTTGTTTTTCTTTTCTTTTTTTCTTTTTTTTTAAATTGATCTATGTGAGCCGAGATTCCCACTCGCATTCCTGCACATTTGTATGAACTGCAATCAAATAATTCAAATGGTGGGGCCCATTACCCATCCATCATGGCCTCAAGATCGGGTCCACCACAATAGATGGTGAAAACCTAAGACCCATGTATAAAAAACATGAAGCTAACCAGATATCTATTCCTATGTGTAACCCACTAGATTTTTCCTGTGCTGTGTTAACTATAAAATTATGCATTAGTGGATTCACAATCACCACTCACTTTCCCTCTATATTAACATAAAAAAAAGCAAGGGAAATGAAAATATCTGTTATCCTCCAATCCTTAGAAAAGAAAAGATTGAAAAAAGAAAAGAAAACATTTGGTCTAGCCGTCTAGGTGAGGTGGCCAAATACCATGGCACTAAATTCCCATCCATTTGGTCTATGGCCTCCCGTCGTTTCAAACTATGAGGAATGGTTTTATTTTAGAATGACTTTAAAAACTTCATTTGAATATACAGATAAATCTAATAATTTATTAATTTTTAAATGTAAAATACTACTACTGTTAGTACTCGGTTTCTACCTAAAAAATTAGTTTAATAGGAGGAATGACTCATTCTTATATAAGTCATTAGTTTTCTCCTTTCACAATAGATGTAGGACTCTCGTTCAGCAGCCTAATAGGTGGAGTGACTCACTCCTATACAAGTCATTAGTTTTTCTTCCTCAAAACTGGGACTCTCTTTCGCACCCCATAAATCTATCTAATATTGATCTCATTTTTACCATTGATTTTGGACTCTTGAAATTCATAACTTTTTAAATTCAATAAATCTGATTTTTTACGAGAAATATCATTCTAAAACACTTTGGAATCCATCCCTCCCTGCCTATCGCAGCACTCCAACGCAACGAGCCCCAAGGGTCAGAGGAGCATAATGTCTATGAGATAATGATTCCATATAATAATAATTAATGACGAGTGATTATCAATATTGTCTATTGAAGAGTGATTATCATCTGCACGCTTGAGCGTGGAGCAGTATAATGATTGTCTGTGCATTGAAGGGGGAGTAACATCCTTGTCACACTGAGTCTTACAGATTGAGGTGGCTATGAATTTCTTAAAAATCTAGAATTGGACTTTCTTTAAATAGTAAAAGAGAAACAACATGAAATATTTATTTGAAATTGATTTTTTTTTAATTTTCAACTTTTGAATATCCATTTACATTTGTTGTATATGACCCACAAGGATAGACGATGATGATGAAATCACAAGTGAAGATGCAAATGTAGGGCTGATGTTGCCGGTAAGATGTTTCAATCGATCCAAGTCATCCGCTGCTTCGGGCATGCTGGGCCATTTTGGTCGATCAAGGGTAGGCAACCCTCAGTCCTCTCCAAGAACAGTAGAGGATGAAATTCCGAGTGATGAAGCAAATGTAGCGCTGGTGTCGCCGGTAAGATATCGTTTCAATCGATCCAAGTCGTCGGCGGTGTCGAGCATGGTGGGCCTAGTTGATGGGGCCTCTTGGGTGCAAAGTAGGCCCAATTCAATCAGCTCACTGCTTGCAACCTCCCACATTTTCTTGACTTCAGGGCTTTGATTCCTTGCAGCTCTCATCAATGAAGGATCTATCACCTTCTCAACTCTCCCCTGAAAATGGCCCTTCACCCATTTGTTCAAGTTAAGTCCACCAACAAACATTTCATCTGTGGGCCTCTTTCTAGTCACCATTTCAAGAACTAAAATTCCAAAACTGTATACATCTCCTTTTGTAGATGTATTTGATCCAAATCCATACTCTGCAAGACAATTTTATCAAACACTTGTGCATGAAATTTAAGTAGAGGCTCAATAACAATTTTTAGCTGAAATTTGTGGGTCTAGACTCAAGTTGAAATATACAATTTTTTTTTTTAAATATCAGTTAATATTTTTGTTTAATTAATAATAATTGTGATAAATATCAGTTAGCTGTATTGTTCTTGGTTCTCTTGAACTCCTTGTTTGTCCTCCTGGGATTGACTTCTTTCTAATCCTTTTGATTTTTTTGGTCTAATCCGGGTTGTGGGTTTTATGTATATTTATTTGGGCTCTCTTTGAATGATAATATACTAACCGATTCATTAAAAAAAAAAAAAATTGAAAAAAGGGTACCTGGTGCAATGTATCCAATAGATCCACACAAGACATTTGCTGTGGAATTCCCCATGTTTTCAAGTCCACCATTCCCTCCGGCATTCATCACCAACTTTGCAATCCCAAAATCAGACACCAAAGCTGTCATGTCGTCATTCAACAATACATTGCTAGGCTTCAAATCACAATGTATCACTTTAACAGGAGAATGGTGGTGCAAATATGCCATCCCTTCAGCAATATCACTGCAAATGCAAACTCTTTGTATCAAGTTCAAATCTGATGAAGCTGAACCTGAGACTGTCGGCACCGACGGAGGATACAGATGGCTCTCCAAGCTCCCATTTGCCATGAATGGAAGAACCAATGCCTTGAAATCCGGTAGACTGCACGCCGTCACAATTCTCATGAGATTCCGATGCCGGATCCTCTTCAAAACTTGGCACTCCCTATTAAAGCTCTTCGTCGAATTGTTAGTTTGCAAGTTCAACACTTTGACGGCAACGACGGACCCATCTCTAAAAACACCCCTGTACACATATCCAAAACTACCCGATCCGATCAGTCTCCCTTCATCAAATCCCTCTGTGGCGTCGGAAAGTTCTTTGTATGTGATTCTTGGGAAGCTTAGTTTAAGGTCCGGCGTCGATTTCGAGGACATGTCACTCTTCCTTGGGAAGATTTTTTTCAGCTTAATCTTCTTCAATCCAATCACACAACAAATGGTTAGAAAAAATGCTGATAGAGATGAAATTATAGACACTATGATCAAGAACTTGTGCCGATGTCGCCACGGGCTTTTTGGCTCACAGCTTGTAGAGACAGAGACACATAAGTGTGGATTGCCCAAGAAAGAGAGAAATGTAAAATTCGATAAGACTCCACCGACAGGTACCGATCCATTGAAATTGTTGTATGACAGATTCAATTGTGTGAGACTGGTGCATCGATTAAGGCTTGCGGGGATTTCACCCGACAAGGTATTGTAAGAGACGTCGAGTGCTTGAAGGTTCCGAAGCCGGCCTATTGATTCAGGCAGCTTCCCTTGGAAAGAATTGTGTGAGAGATTGATTAATTGAACGGCAATGCAGCTCTCTAGCTGAGGAAATATGTTTCCTTCGAGACTGTTCGAGGAAAGGTCGATTTCTTGCACATCTTCCAATTTGCTCAACTCTAGAGGCAGAGGCCCCTGTAAATGATTGTGTGAGAGATTTAAGAAAACACCCAAATTTCGTAGTCCTGAAATTTCATGAGGAATTCTTCCTGTCAATCTGTTATAAGAAAGATCAACCTTGTTCAAAGACTTGCATCTTCCTATGCTAGATGGAATTCCTCCCGAGAGCTCATTTCTTTGGAGTAAAAGCTCCATTAATTCACCAAGATTACCAAGAGTTGCAGGGATCTCACCGGACAATCTATTTTCTGACAAGTCAAGAAGACCCAATCTAATAATTTGTCCAATTGTTGAAGGAACCATGCCGCTCAATGAATTGTTTGACAAGATAAGCCGCTCTAGCTTCGGCAACAGGCCAATCTCAGCCGGAATTGTTCCATTGAAGAGGTTGCTCGACAAATTGAGCAGATAAAGATTGGATAAGTCCGCTAGATTTGGAGGGATCATACCTGATATCCTATTGTCTTGAAGTAGGAGGTAGTGTAAATGAATTGCAATTCGGTCGATGTTACTCGGCAATTGTCCCCCAAGCCCAATTCCATACATTTCAAGCTCGATTAACTCGGTGCAGTTGGAGAGTGAGGTGAAGAACGGCCTAAGATTACTGTTGTTGTCATGGCTAGACAGGTGATTATTTGATAAATGAAGATAGTTAAGTTTGGTCATTTTTGAAAATACGCCCGTCGGCAGTTCACCTGAAAGACTGTTGTCGGCAACGTCGAAGGACCACAATTCGGTCAAATTTGAAAAGGAAATGGGGATCATCCCAGTCAATTTATTGAAATATAAATTTAAGAATTGTAATTCTGAAGGGCTGTTTCTGATCCCGGACGGGAGTTTGCCGGAAAGAGTGTTTTCAGAGAAGTCTGCATACAGTAAAGAAGTGCTGTTATACAATATTGACGCCGGAATCTGACCCATTAACCTGTTGTGATGGACATCAAGAAAATAGAGCATGGGAAGGAGGCCGAGCGAGTCCGGGATCCGACCATGGATTTGGTTTTGGAAGAGAAGGAGCACAAGGAGGCGTCGTAAGGAGCTGAATTCCGGCGGGATGTGACCGGAAAGTTGGTTGTTTGACAAGTCAAGGAACAAAAGGTTAGTGAGATTGGCTAGAAGAGGGGAGAGCGGCCCTTGTATGCCGGTGCTGTTGAGTCTGAGTTCTACCACCCGGTGCCGCCTGCGGTTGCAGAGGACACCCGTAAAGTTACAGACATCCGAAGATTCTTGCCAATTCTCTAGTATGAGCTGTGGATCGTGTACAATGGTGTTCTTGAATGAAAGTAGCGCCGCCTTGTCGGTAAGAATGGTGGGGTGGTGATGGCGATAGAGGATCTGACTACCCTCTACAAAATTCAAATGAATGATGAACAAGAGTGGGAGAAGAATAGCCTTTCTGGTCTTCGACAACTCCATGTTTGAAATCATTCACGAGGAAGAAAAAACACTTTACCGCGTCTTTGATATAGATTTCTTCATCACTCTCTTCATCTTTGAATAATTTTGTGAGGAGGAAGCATTCAACTCTACTTCTCTCTTTCAATTTCATATCACTTAAAAACGAATCCAAACCAGCCACAAGTGATCTGCTTATCAAGTTTGGAGACCATTACTCATGTTTTAAAAATCAAAATCGACTCGTAGATCAGGAGAATGTTGGGCTTGACAGGGTTGATGCAGAGTCCAACGGTCGGCAACTCAGGTATATTTGGTCACATCAGTGTGATGTTTTATAATAACATTAATTAACTAATAAATTAGTTAAAAATATAATAATATGTTAATAAGTATAAATTCTCACATATCAAATACAAAACACATAAAATATAATAATTTTATTTCCTAAAATTGTCTTATTTACACTAATTATAAGTATAAATAATAGAATACTTCAACAATTCAACATAATAATTAATAAGTTTAATTTTTTTAGAAGTCATTGAAGGTCAACTATTCTAATTCTTTTGAACCATGGGTCATTAAAGACTTTTAAAAGTTTAAATTCTGAAAAACCTGTTAAGTTAATCGAACTGTATTGAACGACGGTTAGAAGAGTGGGGTTTTAAAACATTGCTATTATTCTATAACATAAGTTTAAAAACTCAAAGGCTTGATAAGGGTGCATCAAAATCTTACAATCACTTCCACTGAAATCACATGAGAATAGATAAAGAATTTTTTCACTTGCCAAATTATAATTTTCACTTTCTTGTCATTTACATTGAAAATACGTAGGGAGGGGTGTAATTCCGATTGAGTTGAGTTAGGTTGACCTTGGCTACCCAACTCAGTGTCTATTACTTCCAAATTTTCAATCCTAACTTAATCCAACCCACTTCAGACCCGCACAATCGAATCCAAAATCAACCCAACCAACCCATTTTCAAGTTAGATTAGATTAGGTTGGCTTGGGTCACATTTGAGTAAATTTGCTTACTTTAATTAGGATAATTGAAAGCAGCAACATACATACTTCCCTCCAATCTGAGACAATCTGTGTGTAGATTGTGAATATATTTAGTTCCAAATATTGTCTCAGTTCTATGCTTTCATTGCAAAACAAGAAAAAAAATACAAAGGTAAAATATGGTAACAAATTAAAAACGGACTCTATTAAAAACTAATTTCATGAAAAAAATATTATTATTATATGTTACAAACACAAAGTATGTGATTCGGATTGTATTGATTTGGGTCAAGTTGAACCCAAGTCCTAAACTCTAAGCCAACCAACTTTTCTGTTTTGGTTAAAAAAATTCAACACCAGTGCAGCTCTAATCCAATTTTTTTGTTAATATTTTGGTTATATAAACTATATTTGCTGAAATATATCATATTAATTATATTGATGAAATAGGCTAAAATTCAACAAAATTTTACTAAAATTTGCCAATTTTTTTCTTAAATTTCAATATTGATAATATTTATATATTGGCTTGGATTGAGTGTGAAAAAATTCAGCTGAAATCCATGAGTGAGCTAAACGAGAAGGTGGTGGGAAGGGATTTTGTCTATTTTGGCCATGATTTGGTTTGGGACTTTGTTTTTGCTTTCTACAAAATACAAATGCAACCATAGAAATTGAAAGTGGGTGGCCAACTAAGTGTGAATTCCCACTTTGGAGCATCAAAAACAGTAGTTTGAGATTGATATAAAGCATTTCTTGTCTGCGGATTGGGTTTGGGTGAGAAGCTTCTTGTATTCATGTCAAGATTAAATGACAATAATTGATGAGATCCTCATTATTTCATTATCTCCTCAAAGGTCAATGCAAGTGGAATGCACATCTGAGTCACCATTGACCTTTGATCTTGTGATGATGGGATTTTTTTTTTATTTTTTATTTAAAATGGCTGAAATCTAAAATTTTAAGAAAAGTTTTCGGTTTTAGATTCATTCGATATGGAAATTTGATATTTTTAGAAATGTTAAAACTATTGTAGCAAATTGAATTTTTTTTTTTTTCATTTACTTGTAGAAAACCGTAGAAAATTCAGTGTAAAATCTCCAAGGGTGATATATTATCCACTGGTCTTAGAGCACACCAAATGAGGCCATGGGATTCGAACTTGGCACCTCCCGCTTCCTGAAATAGGAGATTACCCGTTGAACTACACGTATGTGAGCCAAATTGAAATTTTGGGAGATATTATATCCTATTTTGAAAAATTTACATTATTTTTTATTAGAAATTAGTGGAATGCACTTCTTGTAACCATTTGACCTTTGATTTTGAGATGATGTGATCAGGAAATTTGTTGAAATATGAAATTTTTGGTTTTAAGTCCTTTCAATTTCAACATAAAAAAAATTTCATTATTTTTAATATTAAAAAATGCTGAAGCCTGAAGCTACTATAATAAACTGATATTAATATTTTAACCCATTTTAAAGATTCAATCTCCATTTACTTCGGTCAAAATCAAAATTTACTAATATCAATTAAACATCGACATATGATGACAATATGACATTTTAAAGGCATAATGTGATTTATCTACTTTAAGAAATTACTGTGAGGCTGAGCCCTTTGAAATGTCTAGATTTTTAGTGGTGGTGGAGAGTGGGTCTAGGGCTGACTAGGTTGGACCCATGATCCAATTAAATGAAAAAGTCAAATTCCTGTTGAAAGCGGTTTGACTTTTGTAAGTCAACTGTTGTTTTTATTTTATTCTTGAAGAAAACCAATATGTGTTTGGTTGGAATGAATTTTCTACAATTTTTTCTCCATGCCACCCTCGCCTTCCAAATTTCTTTCGTCTTCCTGTTTTTCTTATTGCTCTCCAAATTCTAAACCAAACAAAAAGAAAAAAAGAGAAGCAACTATGGCTCATGCTTCAGCAACAACGACCAGGCTTGCAAAATCGCTTGCTAGGAGTGCCACACTCTTCTCCTCTCTTGACCCTCTCGCTTATTCTACCGTTCTCTCTTCTCTACCTTCTTTTATTTTGCGCAGAGACGCCCCCAGTTCAAATTCTACTGCTGTTAGACTCGACATGGGTTTTCGTCAACACTTTCATTCTTCCATTCCTTCCCAGATCAGCACCAGCAATTCTACTCAGGTTTTTAGAGTTTCTTCCTCCCTTTATGAGTTTCATTTTTTTTACTTTTATCTTGTGGTCTGTTTGGTAGTACCCCAAGCCAATTCCCAATTTCAAAGTTATGAATGCTTGGATAATCTTGTTCTTTTGGGAAATTGCGTTGGAATCGTAATCTGAATAGTATCAAATCTGGGTTTTAATTTGGAGAATGGTACATCTTTGAAACACCCAATGGGCTTTGAGTTTTTAAATTTTGTATGAAGTGTGGATTATGTGAATTTCGTCCCTCTTTTAATGGAAATCGCAGTTGATTTTTGGGTCACCTACATGAATACATCTTCGACCAAAGAGACCGTTAGTTCCACTTTTCATAATGTTAATTCGTATTAACATAAGTTGATTGCGTTTTGAATATTTTCTGAAGATAAGGAATTGATTTGTAGGCTGATTTATCATACTGGAGTTTGTGACACTTTTTTTTTTCCCTTAAATCAGATTAGCGAAACAGACTATTCTTATATGTATTGGGAAGATATGATTGGTGTAGTTGATGTAGCACATCTGAAGTTTGGACATTTGATGAAAGCACTTTGGGAACGGTACTGTGGTTTGGCTCGAAGAACATCTAGCGAGGCTGGGATTGACAATACATCAGTTCTACAAGCTACAAATCAGTTCATTGCACAACAACCTAAGGTATATGCTAGATGTATTGTAATAAGCTTGATTGGATGAATATATCTTAGCACCCATTACATTGCAATCTAAGCTATTCCTTTGGTGTGTGCTTGACTTGAAACAGTAAAGCTTCTCATAGCTGAACACATTTTTTAACATAAGGTGCATTGAACTTGGCTTGCGCAGGCTAGTTGACTGTATTAGACTCAAATCAGGGTAAAAATTAGGCTACTTTTTGAAATCCCTTCCAGTGACTAGTTGCTAACCAAGTAGCTCAACTCAGTGAGTTGACTGGGAACCCAACCAACTAAAAAGAAAAACAGTCATCTACACAGATTTTTAGCATGCACACCAGTGAACAAGTGCTACTGGATGGACTTGCCTTTTTCCCATTTGGGCCAAATCCAAACTCCCTCTACAAGGTGTAACTGTTTTCAATTAGCAACTGCCATTGGATATAAATTTAAAGGTTCTAATAAGTGCCCTAGATGTGGCCCACCTTGCTTCATCCCTTTTTTTAACCATGTATAGGAAGGTGGTACAGTGATATAATCATGCATTTTAATACTATCTTAGCATTGCTTTCCAAAATGTCAAAATATCATTGTTACTAATCTTATGCAGTGGGAGAGACTGTTAATACATGGCAATGAAGCTTGCAGTATCTGTTGACAAGGCCAGGTACTGAGACAGCAAGGTTATCGGTTCCTTTAGCATTTGTTTTGGTATCCATGGATGTTGTTTATGGCCTCAATGCAAGATCATTGTAGGTAAAGTGTAGCAAGTTTTTGCCAGAAGTAACTTGCTTTTCCAAATATAAAGTGAATATGCAACAAAATGAGAGATCCACGTTCCTTGAGGACGATTGCGAGTTTGTGACAATTAGTAAGTCATCAATTCGTTCCCCTCCTGCAACCATCACACACTTAGATAAGAAACATAAAACTTTCCATAACAGAGTTGGGCAATTGGCATGTATTATTCAATGATTTACCTCCTGTGGCATAATCATTGTTTTTAATGTCCACATTTCTATTAGGGTCGAGCTTCCCATAACTTTTCTAATATAATGATTTCTTCCCTCAAATACCCAGCAACAGTTTTTTTTTTTTGAATGGTTCATATATTACTAATAATAGATAAAAGCACCAAAAGTGCCAGTACGGAATAAATTTTTTTCCTAACAATTGGCTGACTAAACAGGATAAAAGATAATTAAGCTGAAAAAAAAACTGGTAGATGGAGCTGTTGTTGAGTGGGCTGGCAGGTGACGAAAGGAATGTAGAGTAGCTGGAACATCTGGAGGGAGCATAACACGAGGGTCGGAGATGGAAGAGATGGAGAGCAGCAGGCCAACAGCCACGAGGTCATAGTCCACAGCATGACAGCGATCAAATCCATTGAGAGAGCGCAAAAACTAGTTACTCTAACAGGCGATGGGGATCTGAAGGGGATCAGATGAAGATCTGACTCGAACTGGAGAGCTGAATGGTGAAGCATAGTCGCAAGACAAGGGAGAAACATGGGTGAGACGAAGATGCACATGTCAGAGGATCGCCTGCAGGTTGAAGTCTCATGAAGTTCCAAGCCAAACCAACATTCTGCATGAGAAATAATATGCTACTAAACGCACAAGAACTTCATTTTCTCAAGTCATCTCAAGAGAATCCTGGCATAGATCAGAGTAAGGTAGAGAGAAACACTTGATATTGGAAATCATGATAACAGAAAGTCATTATGTTTCCGTGGTGACAGAAATTCACACTTGGGTCACCATGGTTTCCATTATTCCAAAATTTAAGCTTGTAAAAGAGAAGTTACCATTCACATACAAGCATGTTTCCTCAACTATTCAGTCATTAAAAGGTCTAAATGCCGGCCCAAACTACAAGCCATTTGTCATCTAGCAGTCTCCACAAACTTATATGATGAATAAGCCTCTGTACTGAATCTATTGGAGAGAGCATTGATAATGTCATCATAACACTGGTTGCCATTTTTCTCCTGCCTTGCACGTATGACTTGAAGTAGTTCCAAGAACTTCTCATCTTGGCCAAAACTATGAACACACTCAACAAATAGAGAAACTGTAACTGTGGATGGAGAAATGTAATTAGCAACAATGTCATAGAGCCGCACCGCTTCTTCAATCTCACCTTTCATGCAATATCCCTGTATCATGGCACCGAAAGTGACTGCATTCGGAGTAAGGCCCCTTTCCACCATTTGTTCGAGAGTCCATTTGGCCTCTTTCAACTGTCCATGCTTGCAGTATCCATTTACAATACAAGAATATGTAACAACATCAGCTTCAATCCCCTTTTCTGTCATCTGAGACACAAATTTCTCTGCATCTTGGAGCTTCCCTACTTTACATAACCAATCTATGAGCGTAGTATAGGTAACGACATCAAATTCATGCCCCTTGGAAGTCATCCTTTCAACCAAACATAATACCTGCTCCAGGTCACCTTCTGTACACAAACCATGCAGGAGTGTGTTATAAGTTACAACATTTGGTTTCATGCCCTCCCCTTCAATTTTATGCAATAGCTCCCGAGCAACTTTAATCTGCCCAATTTTGCAGAACCATCTATTCATCGCTTCCTCCATCTGTCCAACTTTGCAAACAACTGTATTATTGTCAATTTGTCTTTCTTTTCCATATGATGAAAGAGCTGCACAGCATCACTTAGTTTACCTTTTTTACAAAGCCCACTGATTAAAGTACCATAAGTAAATTCATTAGGATCCATCCCCTGTTGTCTCATAACATCTAGAAGCCTTGAGCTTCTTGTATTCTTCTCTCTTTGCATAAACTGCTCATGACTCCCGTGCGTGTTACAACATTTGGGCAGAGCCTATGGCTAAGCATCTTGTGAAGCATTTCTGTAGCTTCCCGCCAGAACCCCGCAAAGCAAAAACCCTGAATTAAAGCTGTACATGTAACAACATTTGATTAGAAACCCATACGCTCCATCTCATAAAAGAGTCTCTTGGCTTCACCCAACATCTTCACTCGACACAATCCATCAATCAAAGCAGTATATGTAAGCACATTTTCTTCTAATCCCCACTTTACCCAACTTCGTATAAGCTGCTATTGCTGTTTTAATCTTCCCCACTTTGCACAGACGAGTTAAACACTATTATAAGTAATTTCTCATCAACTTGCTGATGTCGTGGACAAAAATTCATTTCATGACCTGATTCGCAAGCTGGGCATTATTCACATACACGCTTCATTTTGAGGAGGAGTATTAGAGTTGACTCATTTCAATTACCACCGCTAATTGAGGAATTTATTTTGTATTTATATTTCCATTCAATTTGTTTATTTTTTCTGTATTTTTTTATTCTCTTGTATTCCGTCTCTTTATAAATACAATATTCAGCCTGTCTTTCTTTAACAGAGGAAGACACACCAATCTACTGTGTCTATTGTATCCATTTTCACAAACCTGGCAGCAGGAAGAAGAGTTTTGAGAACTGCAGACATTTAAAGGAATTGATAAAAGAGCAGGAGAGGATATTCATTTCCGGGGGTGAGATAATTCATGGAGAAGAAGGGACAATGAAGGAATTATTTGAATAGAGGGGATAGATGAGAGAAAATAGGGTTTAAGCTCGGTTTAAGGCAAGGCTAGAGCATGCTGAGTCGGGCAACATTTGGGCCTACCGAGCACGGGCTCGATTGCATTTAAAGGATTGGGCCCAGGTTGATCTGATTGATCATAGTTTAAAATCTTAGACCAATTTAACTTTGATTTTGAGTCTTTATATTGAGTTTTTTTCGAGTAAAGTTGGAAGCTTCGTCTAAGTTGGTTGATTAAATTTCAAAATTAAGTTTGAGTTTCAAGTTTATTCTTTTTAAAATATTATACTCAAGAGAGCTGTGTCTGAGTTAACTCTGTCAAATGGAAGAATTATTTTTTCAGTCAAGAAGAAAGCTTATAAGTATACATCAATTGAATTGACTCGATCAATTCTAGGCAGGTTCAGTTTTTACTTGGTCCAACTTGCCTCTTTACTGATCATTTTCACTTAGGGTTCCTTAGCTTTGAAAAGAAGAACAAAAAAGACCATAGACCCCTTGTAACCATTGCCAATTATCAACGGAAATTGAAAAAGATGATAAATTATATAAGGAGGGCAAAATGCAAAAGAGACGCTTCAAAGCTTTGAGAGAGAGGCTTGCAAAACACGGTGAAAATTACACAAAAAATTACATAAAGTAAAACACATTAAGTAAGATTGAAGGGATAATGGCCCTTAGATGTGATGTTCCCTCCATCAATGAATAATTGCGTATCTTAAGGAAGAGAGGTAAAAAATCAACTTTTTATCTCTCTATCTATTTTTGAAAATTCATTTGCAGAAAGGAATTTTCATAATATGAGTGATTATCCCTGGTAATTCCTCCAAAATTTATCCTTCATCTAAAGTCTAAACACAACCTTTATGTCAAGGGACCAGACCCCTGACAGATACATGTGAAGATCATCTTCGGTGCGAAAATCGTGTGGCCAAACTTGAGTGATGAAGATTTCGGACGAGTAGTAATGTAGGACATGCATGAAGATACATGGATTCATTTCTATTTTAGTATTATTATTTTCTATTCTTTTCAAACAGCAACTGGTCTCATTTAGAACGTCGGTACAAATTTATTTTGAGCTCAAATAAGTTCCGTTTGCATTTTACATATGAAATCAGGCTAGGGCCTTACAATTAAAAGTCGGTCCAGACAAAGTTTTTAATAATTCAGGTCAAGTCAGATACACTCTCAAACTCGAGCCCTTAAACTACAGTAAGTAGAGCTCATGTTGGCCCAAAACCCGACATGGCCCGTTCAATCTGTAACCTTGATACATACAAATGGAACCAAAATGCTTATCAATCGTGGGTCCCACCTTGAACGGCTTGATGACAATCATCGATACATACCTTTGAGAAACAAAAAAAAAATCATTTCTGTCCTTATCGTATAATAAAATACATATCACACACGACAAAAATTGCAACCATTTTTTTTCATTTGCACAACTTAAATTGAAATAACTGGTTGAACGTTCTTATAATTCAATTTAAATTTTGTAATGTTTTCTAATAAGGTAAAATTAGCTATTTTATAAAAAAAATTAATTATTATTCAGAAATTATTCTCGTTAAATATATGGAACTACTTATTATATTAAAACAAACAAAAAAAGAAAACAATTCTTTTTAATTTGTCACTTTTATTTTCTTAAATTAAATGAATAAAAAATTTAAATGATTTTTATAATTAGTGCATCAATAATCTATAATTATTTAAATAAATTACTAAATAATTGAAAACTTGAGTCACGACAACTCGCGACTCACTGACTCAGTTAATTCGTATCGAGTTTTCGAGGTTTTAGGAGAGGTTTTACCCCTCTTCAAAAA
This sequence comes from Chimonanthus praecox, assembly GCA_022113865.1. Classification (NCBI taxonomy): domain Eukaryota; kingdom Viridiplantae; phylum Streptophyta; class Magnoliopsida; order Laurales; family Calycanthaceae; genus Chimonanthus; species Chimonanthus praecox. The sequence continues at coordinate 63,136,322 of CM039091.1, read as the reverse complement.
TCTGCAAAAAAAAATCTCTAATCCTTCTCAAAGCTTTTTTCTGCTCTTCTTCTAAAACTCCCTATCCGAAAAAACCATGGCATCAACAGCCTCTTTCCTTCTAATTCCTTACACTTGGAGAAGAAGAAGAAGAAGCAGCTCGTCATCATCTCCACCGTCCAATCCGTCTCCATCTCCCCAGAAATCCATCGCTCGCCATCGAATTTCCGGGTGGGTACTTCCCAATTCAATCACTTGTTCTTCCTACCCGTTCAATTTCGAACTTCCCGAATCAAAATGTGAATTCCCAACGACGTTTTCCCAGCTGGGTTCTCTCCAATTCCCTCTCTTATCGGACCCAATTCAAGAAAACCACGTGGAATTCATTGATGACTTTGTAAATTCGGTGAATTCCACCTGGGTTAATCCCAGACGAGTTTTTGACGAAGACCCGTCTTGGTTATCCACCCTTTTTCCCGTTGATTTTGACTTCGAGAAACGAATTGAGGATTTGGGCCAGAAAGAGATTGAGAGAAGCAAGTACAATAAGCTGAGGAGAAGGCAGATTAAGACAGAGACGGAAGCGTGGGAGAAGGCAGCGGTGGAATATAAGGAGTTGGAGAGAGAAATGAGGGAGAGAAATCTGGCACCGAATTTGCCTTATGTGAAGAAGCTTTTTTTAGGTTGGTTTGAGCCGTTGAGAGATGCCATTGCAGAAGATCAGAGGTTTCAGGATGCAAAGACGCATAAAGCTGCCTTTGCGTTGCATCTCGGATTGCTGCCGGCTGATAAGATGGCGGTTATTGTGATGCATAAGATGATGGGGCTGTTGATGATAGGCCAGGACGATGGTTGCGTTCGGGTTGTTCATGCTGCAGTTCACATTGGAGATGCCATCGAACAAGAGGTGGGAATAACAATTTCTTTTTGGGAATGAATCCTTTTTGAGTTTTTTTTTTTTAATATTTTTTGAAATTGAGTGTCATCATTTTGTATGGTGATTTTCTGATGGTAAGTGTTTTTTGTTGGTTCATTGATTCCCGCCCCCCCTCCTTTTTTTTTTTCTATAAAGGAAATGTGTTTTGTATACTTGGTTAGATAATTTTCTTAGTTATGGTAGTCACTCAAACTTCTGGGAGCAAATAATAAATGTATGGAAGGCATCGTCCACTAGACACCTAAAAGGTTTAGGGTGGAGCTCCAAACTAAAAGAGGAGAATGGGCAGTGGCTGAGAAAGTGATCCACGTTTTCAGAGGCATGCCAGTAAAGGGGGCAGGCATTAATCATGATGCGATGTCTCGTGCAAATATTGTCTTGGCCTCTTGGGTGAGGATTTTCCCAAGACCAGCAGTCTAGAAGAAATTGACGAAGGGACTGAGTCACAATGGTTCCTTTTATATAATTCTCATGACAAAGTATATTGAAGATTCGTCATGTTATTGTGTCTTTTCGCTGTTTGGTTTCATGGGTTCCTCGGCTTGCAAATTCAGTGGCAGACGATATGGCGGTGCGTCTTTGTCATGGGAAATTGTAAATTAGTTTATGTAATCTATGGGGTGTTTTTGTTTGTAAGGGTCTTCCCTTATTTGGCAGCCTAGTTTGCATGTATGGTTTTGTATTCTTCTTTTTTTTTAGTAATAAAGTTATCTTAAAAAAAAAAAGTATATTAAAATTATGAGTTCAAGTACAGATGGTTAATATTTTTGTAAAAAGAAAAAAATAGATATTGGCATATCTGCCATGGTATAGGTGCCCAATAGGATACTTTGGGCACATAATTGGCATGGTAGTCAAAGGTGCACCTTAGTTGCGCCTGGTCTCTAGAACCATTTTGCCCATTGCCTAGCTTATTTTGCTCCTATGCCCTTACCTAGTTTCTTTTAGAATCTTCTTTTTACAATAAGCCTACGTTGAAAATGTTTTTTTTTTTTTGACAATAGCTAGAAATATCAAAATTAACATGAATTAATTGTTAGTGACCCTTAAGTAAAATATCTAATTATTAGATAATATACTTGTGCACGTATGTCAAACATGGTTATATAGTGTGCTTAGAAGCTCAATTGGCAATATATATTGGTGCTTTGAATTAGTGCTATATTTTGTTAACGGTGATGCAATAATGAATCAAAACATATTTGTAAGTCTATGAATGTGTATTTGTGATTTTTTTTCCAAAAAAAGTATTTAAATAAAGAAAAACTCTACCGAGATATGGGTGTCTCGGTTGTTAGCGAGACACCCAATAAAAATGGATTTTTAGGGCCCACTTTGTTGGGTTTGATGTAAAGAAGACCATATGAAAATTCTTGTATGAAGTTGTATCTCCATCTGATGTTCCTATCATTTGATTTTAAACTTTTAAAAATCAATCGCTCATGCTTATCAAAATTTAAAGGTCGGGATTATATTGCTTAGATTATCAATTGATAGTGAAACTTTATATATTCCATATCAATGTAATCACCTATCCAATGAACCTAAATTTGTGGGACCTACGATTGGTCTAATGGCATGCCTATTTAGTGTGTCTTGTTAGTGTGTCTCACGAACCTAACTCTTAAATAAATGTGTCTGACAAAATCAGATTTGTGCCTAGACGTGCACCTTGTGCCTTAGGCTCCAAGACCCTTTGGTGCCTTCATTGCACCTTATGCCTTGACTGCTATAGTGGCTAATGACCGAGCATCTAGATTGTATTTAGTGGTTTTTGTAGTTTGACTATTAAGAAGTGCAATCTATTGCTCGTTCCCCATGGCTTGATATGTGTCATGGTCAGTCCATGATCTTACATTTTGGACATTTCAAAAAGATAATTACATGAGTTTTCATAGTGGCCCACCATTGGTGGAGACTGCACAGGATGGTCAGTCTAGTTTAATGATTAGAGTACACCCTTGTCTATTAAATGTGCATAATTTGCATTGAATTTTGTCAATGTGATAGGTTGGGCATCTAAATTTGCTTCCAAACAATGGTGATCTTTATTCATATTGGAAATGTCTGATGTCTGATATCTTCTTATAGTTAGAGAGTTTGTGAGGTTGATGATGGCTTCACTGGTTATTGGCTAATGCTGCCGCTTTGTTATTTCCTTAATAAAGAGATTTCTTTCTTTCAGATGGGGAAAGGTGCACTGCTTCCTCTTGATCATAGATGTGCACCCACAAATACCTGCTCACGTATATAGAGTAATGCTCAAAATAAGGAACTTGACCACGATGCTTTGTCTGAAGCTTTTATCCTTCAGAAACTCTCATAGTTGCACAAACTTGTATGCCGCCTGAGTGATTCTTTTACAGGCTATAGCTGTATTATTTGCTGACACTGAATTTGCTGCATGGGCTGCAATGATGTTTCCTTGTAGTGTTTGAATATCTTCTCACTCTGTTGCACTTCTTTTGAGTTTTGATGAGTGTGACAATTCATATTTATTCCAGGTTAGGATTCATAGTTTTTTGGAGAAAACTAAGAAATCAAGGAGGAATAAGAACCTTGAAGGAGATATGCATGAGGTTCCAGGTAAAGAGAGAGAAATTTTTCGGAAACGTATTAAAAACTTGATGAAAAGGCAAAAAAGGAGTGAACTGCAGAAGTTCATTAAAAGTGAGGGAGCCATGGAGCCTTGGGGTCGTGATGCCCAGGCCAAGGTATGTGGGCCTTATTGTTACTGCTATTGGTGTTACTATTTTTTCTTCTTCTTATGGAATGTGCCAAATGATAGTGCTAATTATCTCTAGGAGCCATGGGATGCTTGACCCAAGTATATACACACTCCCATACATGGAGCCTACTTCTCAGAGCTGTGGACCTTGATTTGACTGGTGATACCACCAAGTGGCACAGATTAGAGTCTTCATGACTTCCTATATTTGGTCAATAACTTTCATTCATCTTGAGCTATTCATTTGTAGGCTTCAATTAAAGGTTTAAGATTTTCTAATTGAGGAGACTTTGCCATGCTCTATCCAATAGGGGTATTATGATATCAAATGTTGAATCTTGCACAATGGGCTCCACTTGTCCATACTGGAAGGCTGAGGGACTATACAAATTCTCAGCTCGAGGATTATTCTGGACTCTTTTGGACCATGATTCTTTTTTATATTATTCTTCTTGCAGTTGGGGAGTCGTCTGATTGAATTATTAATAGAGTCAGCATTCGTACAGCCTCCACTTGACCAGTTAGCAGATGGCCCGCCTGAAATTCGTCCTGCATTTAAACACACAATGAAGACTGTAAGAAAGGATCAGAGGTACGGAGACTCTGTATTTGTGTGTATGTGTGGGATGTACAATGATCAGTAATTCTGAATTGTTTTTCAAATCCATGCAGTTGGAGAAGTCCGAAGAAATCTGGGTATATAGAGTGTGATCCATTAGTTCTTGATGGGCTTGACAGAACTGTGAGTTAGTGTCTTAACACTTTTTTTTTTTTTGAAAAAAATTTCATTATCATGTTGCTGATTAAATTTGATAAAGATTTGAGGCAAAAGTTCCTTGCTATCTCTTCTTATCAAGTTGCTGTGGTCACACTTAGAACTGTTCTGTAAAATGTACCACCATTTGACCATGGTTCAACAATATATTCATATTCACTTGTGAATCATACTGTACAAAGTATGGTGTGGTACATTCTTTGCGGTCCCAATGTGGCTACAATCAATGATGGGGAGGGGTGGGGGTGAGAAGTTCAAATACAAATTGTGGACAGGAATTTTTTTGCTCCAATGATCGATGGTGAAAAATTATGTATAAATGAAAGTAAAATACATCATTATAACTCCAATTGGAATAAAATTTGATAAGATATACCATATTTTGTGAGAAGAAAAAAGAGACTAGGGGATGAATTGGTAGCAGTGTCAAGTGTCAAGTGGGGAAATAGCCCCAGAAACAATACTACATAACAATGTAATGCAGTATATTCTAAATTTTGGAATTTTATTATGGATACAGACTGATTGATACATACTGTTTAATTAACACCCCAAGGCCATGTTTGGTTGCAAGAATAAGTGGGAATGGAATGCGCTGGATGAACTTGGACTTGCCCCAAGTCCAAATACATCTAGCCCATGAATTCCATTCTCACTTATTTCTTAAACCAAACATGGTCTTTAAAGAATCACTCTAAAACGAATAACACTTTCATATGAATAAACTTTGGGTTTCTCAAGTTATACTCTTAAGGGTGAGATGTCCATTGGGACTAAAGAGTGAAGAGTCCCCTAAACCCTTTCCCATCACTTATACCCCATGATTGCATTGCATCAATGTGGGCCCCACGTGGGAGGATGTGTTTCATTAGGCTTATAAGGCCCTGGGCTCTCTGGACCTGTTTTATGTATGCAAATGGGAGAAAGTTGTGTTGGGCCCACCTTTGGTGAATCCTTCCATGGATACACAAACACTGACACCCACACACACATAGATGTTTTGGTTGATTGGACATTTGGTGGCTTTCCATTTTTATGTACTTGAATTTTGTGTTTTTGCAGGCTAGGCATATGGTGATTCCTTACATGCCAATGTTGGTGCCACCAAGAAGTTGGAGAGGGTACGATTCGGAATTTTTTTTTTATAATTTTTTTTTGAATTCAAAAATGGTATTTACTAGGCAGATGTTTAAAAGTGCTTTTCAAGTCAATGTGAATCTAAATGAGGACAGAGAAAATAAATATCCCCAATTCATTCAACCTGTGTGCACACCATAAGTTCACTTCTCTCCTTTGTCTTACCTTGATCCCATGAAGGAGTCATTTCTGAGCCAAATCAAGAGGACCTGATAAAAAGAACGAGAGAAGCCCCAGACTAAATTTTATCCCTAGGCCAACCTGTGCTAGGCAAATCTTTACAATTGTTCTCAAGGTAATTAGTGACAATGTCTCCCATCTTTGAAACCTCAGTTTGCTGAAAGAGTTCGTCCACTTCAAACTTTACCATCGAAGCATCAGTTTCTCACACTTCTATGGTTTATTTGACCTGTATTCTACATGGAGAAAGGCTTACCATCCATTGAGGGATGGCTACCAAAAGTTCCTTCAAATTCTTCGAATCAAGAGTACCAACTTTATCTGCAACTGCCTCCACATAGGGATGGCTACACAATCATAGTTCCTTTTTGGTGCATTTGGATTGGGAGAATTCTTTTAGGAACCCTCCTATTTAGGGATTTTTTTTTTTTTGAAAGGTCTATTTCGGGATATTTCTAACCAGAGGATTCTCTTCCAAAAAAAATTGAGGAAATTGGGTTCCACCATAGAGGTGGTAGAGTTTAGGTAATCAAAAAGTGGGGGAAATGATGATGTGGTATTGTGTCATTGAGCAGAATTTCCTTTGCCAAAACAAATTACCAAACAGGATGCAGGAGGAACTCTTGAATTCTCTTATGTTTCCAAATCCAAACAGACTGTTTGTTTCTCCACGTAAAAATTTGCTGCACAGTTCCAATTAGTGCCTCTTCAAAAATAATCTCTTCTGAAGATCCAAAAAGATCTAGCAAACTAGTCTTCCATGTGGCTATTGTTGACATGGAAAAATGTCTAATTGTTGTGGATAAAGACATTTTGTAGTCAAATCTGATTTGATGACATGATTTGGGGCTAGAGCTTCCTAAAATGGGACATCCATTGTCAAGATGGCAGTAAGATCAAAAGATATATTGTTTATTGGCTAAAGTGAATGTGCCCCTAAGGATGGGCACGATCCATTTATAAGAAAAACAAGGTTGGGTGGATCTCCCACATCCCATTGTTGGGATCTCCAATATCCCACCACAGGTACCTCTAACTATTGGCCACTAGGAATCTTCAAAGTTCTACCAGTGGGACTCCCCAACATTGTGCTACATTAGGATGTCTGATGCCCACCATCACAAGTTCTAGATGTCTAAGTAGAATGCTAGACTTGAAAAGCTCTCCTTGTCGCCCATAAATACCCCTCTATCTTACCAAAGGAGCGATTGGTCTCACAGTTTCTAATTGTATTTTGGAATTTCCATCCCATTGGAACTTTGTGGGGATCTTTATCCCATTGACACTCTAGTCTTAGTCCTTAGAATTGGTGCAGTGATCTATAGGGAATTAGGGGCTTCTAAAACTTTTGTAGTTCTCCTTCTTAAATGGAGATGATCAATCTCTCAAAAGAGTCATTGCCTTTTTTCTGAACTTAGATTTGATAACTCTATGGATCTTTCCAAGTTTTGACATAATGCATTAATTTGCTCGACTTAAAGTCCATCAAGTCAAGGCGACTTTGAGCAAATCCAGCAATCCCCCCTCTTCTCCCTCTTGGATTTTGATTAGCTAGACATCATTACTCCAACCAAAAATCCTTATGGAAACCAGATTCTAAAGGACTCATGAGTGGCATACTTCACAGAAGAGGCTGATCTTACTAGAAATGTAAGTGAAGTATGTGTGCATGCATAACTAGTTTACTGCATATAATAGAGTTGAGAATGCCAACGAATACCGTGTAATGCTCAATAGATAAATGGTTTTGGATTGTTTGGCTGCCAAACCATTCATCAGGTGGGCTCCATAATGCTATGATCTCTATTTCCAGATGACCTTAAGTCTGCAATTCTTGATCTGCTAATGAACAATTTTAGCTAATGGCTCACTTCTTGCAAGAAAACAAAATCCACGAATGAGATCTTGTGTTGTGGAAATTATTTCAAGGTTAAAATATTTGCAGAGATTGGGCTTCGGTCGATTCATTTATTCATAAGCTGGGGGCTTCTCGTCAAGTTTTTTGGAGTCCTCCTTCTGACGGGCTTCTCAAACTGAATTTTGATGGTAGTTGCATGCGTGATCTTGGTCTGGTTGGTTATGGAGGGATTATTCGTTCCGACTCTGGGTCTTCTGTATCTTCTTATGCGGGACCCATTCCTCACGGGTCAGTAATTGAGGCAGAATTAGAGGCTTTATGGCGCGGTATTTTGAAGTTGGATGAGAAAGGGATCCATGGGTGTTTGATTGAAGGTGATTCTCAAGTTATAATCAGTTTGGGCTTTGGGTTCTATTTGTCCGTGGAGATTCTTGGATAAAATTGAAAGAATTCGGTTTATCATAGACTCCTTTGGTTTCAAAATTGCTTGGGTTCATCGTTCAGCTAATTCGGTTGCTGATGAGTTGGCTCGTCAGGGGTTATTTTTAGATTTTGAAGTTGTTTCTAATTTTTTGTAATTCTGTTTCGGGTGGGCTTTCTCAGCCTTTTTTTCTTTTCCTTTTTTTCTAATTCTATTCGGTATTAATGAAGTTATCTTTCAAAAAAAAAATATTGACCCCATGCACACAATTGTAGGTCTAGAGCAATTTTTTTCTTAACATCGTTTGCTTCCATGAAAACCAAAAACTGAAACCCTGAACCTTTAGTATTAATACTACAATCTACGAACATCATGGGTTCTTCTCTTGAAAAAGAAAGAAAAGGATGGCTTTCTATTAAAAGTTGAGCATCTTTCATGTGATTTCATTATCTACTTATCTCTTCTTTTGTAGATATGACAAAGGTGGGCATTTGTTCATTCCGTCTTATGTCATGCGCACTCATGGGGCAAAGCAACAAGAAGATGCAATTAGAAGTGTTCCCAGAAAACAAATTCAGAAAGTGTATCAGGTCAAACTTTGTCTATGTTGATTATCTTCATTGTATGTCTTGCTACTCATTTAATGAATATTTCAAGAGGAGTTGAGTAAGTCTTAAAGGAGCTGAGTGAGTTTCTAAGATCATCTGATTTTAGTGGTCTTTGAAATCCAAGCCTCAATGCTTATTTATGGTGAAATCCTGAAACATTATGTTACTTATATCCTTTGTGTGTATGGAGGGAAGTGAGCGAGATAGTAGCATTCTTATGAAGTTTGGGTTTTGATAGATTTGAATTTGGGGATTTTATGTATTCTCCACAATATGTCTCCTTTGCCGTGATTGCAGCTTGCAACACAACTAATAAGTGCTTGTTCTGCAATCTTAAAGATTTTGGGTTCAATTCATGTTCCCGTTTCAGTAGTAAACATATGCTGCATGATACTGTTTGTCATCCTTGGAAGACCTCTCTTTCAATGAAAATTATCTTTCATTCATTGTCATTGTTAGCCATTTTCCTATCTATTTCGGGTCAGCTTTTAAATGAAACTTATCATTACTTGCAGAAATTGTGGTCCAAGGTTGTGTACATTGTCAGATCAATGCCCACTTTTCCCCTTTAATATGATCCAAACGATGTAGGACATGGCTTGCTGGATAGTAAGATCATCCATTCAGTGTGGTTTTGTCTTTTGGCCCATCCAAGCTTGGCAGGGGTGAAACCAATGATTTTATGTGTTGATGGGGCTTTGAAGATTAAGATTTCTAGTTCATAAATCCTACACTCAAGAAAGGTTGAAATTTGGATAGGCATGGCCCACCAACACATATTTGTGTTGGAGAGGATATCCATATATGTGGCTTTCAGTTTATAGGCATCTTTGAATCATCAACCATTAGTTTGAATTCAGTAATTTTATAGGATGCATCACATCAAATAATTCTTGGAAGTTCCTCTCCACTGCTTGTCACAACACTACATTACTAAAAAAAGGTGAAGCAACCACAATGTTGGCTTCTTGTTTGCTTTTGTGTTCAATTCATAGATTGTTTAGACTTTAGAATATTGTGGCCTAAAACTGTACTTTACAGGCTCTGGATACACTTGGAAGAACCAAATGGAGGGTGAATGGAAGAGTACTCAGTGTTATAGACAGCTTGTGGGCTACCGGAGGATGTGTTGCAGGCTTGGTTGATCGTGAAAATGTGAGCCTCTGTAGATTTCTCTTGGTTTAATGAAATTTTACTATTACCTATTAAATTGGAGGGAAGGAGACTATGAGATTTTGTCATATTGGACTTCTCTGGGTAGAATGAATGTTTTAATGTTGTGGTATTAGACTGAAGGTGAAAACCTTCCATTATGTGATCTTTCTTCCAAATGCAGCCTAGTCAGTGTTTACATGGTGTATGTCAACTCATTTTTTAAATCCATTTGCCTGTAGTTACCAATACCGGAGAAACCAGACTCAGAAGATGCAATGGAGATCAAAAAGTGGAGGCAGGGTGTCAGAAAAGCAAAAAAATGCAACTCTGAAAGGCATGCTTTGCGATGTGATATTGAACTTAAACTATCTGTATGTTGTTCATACTCTTGATTGCAAAACAAAGTGTTTAAAGATTGTAGTTGTGCAGTTCATTCAGTTATATCTAATGTTACACTATGATGCAGTTGCAATGATTTACTAAAGCATAAAAAACAAATCCACCATAGACACAAAATTAATGCATTGCAAACCAGCCTTACCTAGTCTTGGGCTGCACTTCTATGTTCTCATTCCAGTTTGATTTGCCAATATCATATACTAAGGTGGTGTAGGACTTTGCGGGCTGTTTGGAAGAACTTTTTTCAGGGAATTGGCCATGTTGAACTAAAACAGCCACGTAATTATTACTTCTACTACAACACCATTATATATATATATATATATATCAAAATCTCCCTCATCAAAATCTCTCTCATAATGGTTTTTGTTTGTCACTCGAAAAAAGGGTGTTTTGTTTGATTTAGAACTACTGTCTGTTTTTGTTTTTAGTCATCCATTTGATGGTCGATTCTGCAATCAGTATCACTTTTTATTCTTTCAGCTATGTTTTACCGTTTGTGTGTCACAAGTTAGATGGTCTACATTGGCGCATATAATATATATGGATGGATGGATGGATATGGATATATGCGCCATTTATATGGGTACATGTAGACTAACTTCCTTTTGGTTGTCATAGATGCTAAGGACATTCACTTGGAAACAGGTAGCACGAAAGATGAGGGATGAGGAAGCATTTTATTATCCCCACAATCTTGACTTCCGTGGCCGTGCCTATCCCATGCATCCACACTTAAACCATCTTAGCTCTGATCTTTGCCGAGGGGCTCTGGAGTTTGCTGAAGGAAGGCCGCTAGGGAAATCTGGTTTACGGTGGTTGAAAATACATTTAGCAAACCTGTATGCTGGTGGTGTTGAAAAGCTTTCTTATGATGGGCGCTTGGCATTTGTGGAGAATCATTTACATGATATATTTAATTCAGCTGAGAGTCCTGTTAATGGAGAACGTTGGTGGTTAAATGCAGAAGATCCTTTCCAGTGCTTAGCTGCATGTATGAATCTTTCTGATGCCTTGAAGAGCTCATCACCTCATACTGTCATTTCACATCTTCCTGTTCATCAGGTGACTATTTCATGAACATTATTTACATGTTGCTCACATGGATTTTATTGCAAAGTTTTGATCAAGTGGCAATGTGGAAAGTATGTTGTTATGGATGGCTTATGTCTTTAATAGTAGAATTATCTCACAATTCATTTTAGATAACAACGTTTCAAGTTGAATCTCATGAAGGTTCTGCTCCTTTTTAGGATGGTTCATGCAATGGTTTGCAGCACTACGCAGCCCTGGGGAGAGATAGTGTAAGTTTACAGTTTTCCCTTTTTTCCTAGTCAATCTTTCTCGTCATGCTGTATGGTGATTGATTCTCTGTTCGCCTCAAATACTTTATACTGTAACCATTTTTTTCTGAGGTTCTAAAGAAAATAAGTTCCTGTACGTATTCATATACATCATTGACAAAGTACCTTAACCATTATAGCCATTTCTAATTATAGTGTGTATTACCTCTGTTAGTTCTTTCAATATAGAGGATTGGTATTGAAAGCATTTCTTACCTAAAGCGTATTTGTTAGATATCATTATTCATGGTTTCCTAATTCTGTTTGTTTGGTGTATATTTTGAAAGTTAGGAGCAGCTGCAGTTAACCTAGTTGCTGGAGATAAGCCCGTGGATGTCTACTCTGGAATTGCTGATAGGTATGGTAATCCTTTCCTTTGAATTTTTGGGTATTCCTTTCTGGTTATTGTCAATGATTTCATGCTGGTCATTTATCTAGTAGAAAAAGCTCCATGGAAATAGGGTGAATTTATACATGCTTCAGGACTGTGAGATGTGGTCTATCCATCAGGTGAACTTCATCTTGTAGATGCCTTGATAAAACTCTGTTATAATAGGAATGCTTAACTTATTATCTGGTGGCCAGCTTGTACAGAACAATGGGTGGTCAGAAGAAATCTTTGCTAGATTGTCTAACCACCCATTGGTTCTGTATGCTATGGCATACCTCATTAGCAGTCAGCCATGATTTTATGACCCAAGTGTATACAAGGAATGTTCAACTGATAGATGACTGTGATACCTGGGTACCTCAAAGTGGTAAATATCGTATGGATGATTCATTTTAATGCATAAAACCTGTGGTGGAGGCATATGATGCTTGTTCCACTTCTATCCATGTTGTATGTAGGCATCACAATGAATGGATTGGATTTTCTACGTGTTTGTAACTCACTTACATGCAGCATGTGGGAATGAATTTGACTGCATATCCATGAAGAGCTAGAGAGCCACCGTTAATTTCATAGTCTTCTAGTTTGTTCTAACATTTCTTCTTATCTTATCTGCTCATGCTTTTGAAGGGTTCATGATATTATACGAAGGGACTCCAAGAAAGATCCTGAAACTGATCCGAATGCTTTAGTAGCTAAACTCTTAATTGATCAGGTCAATCTTCTTCTCAAATCACTTGATAAAAATATTGCAATAAGAATGTATGGCTCGTAAATGTTATTAACTGCTGGATTTACATTTTGAAAGCATTCAGGTGGACCGGAAATTAGTGAAGCAGACTGTGATGACATCAGTATATGGTGTTACATATGTGGGGGCCCGTGAACAGATTAAAAGAAGATTGGAGGAGAAGGGTCAAATAACTGATGATAAATTGCTATTTAGAGCAGCTTGCTATACTGCTAAAGTAAATTCTTCCCTCCAATTATAAATAATTATATGCAGTGAAATTCACCTAAGTGCTGTTAGCTTCATGAAAAGTTCTTCCTTTGCTTTCCATATATATAATTATTTTTATTGATTTATTGACATAGGTAACATTAACTGCTATTTTTTTTTTTTTTGAAAGGTAACATTAACTGCTATTGGGGAGATGTTCCAAGCTGCACGCACTATTATGACATGGCTTGGTGATTGCGCTAAGGTGTAGTTTTTACTACAAAACTTCCCAGCTTCTGAATCACTCTTAAACTAGATGCAAAGTGTGTTTGGATGCACTCCATATTGGAATCAGTTTAAATACCTCTACAGATGGGATGGTTATCCATTCTTCTTCATGTGTGTGGTGATGTGGAAATTTGAAGTTACATTTGTTCAGAAATGCTTGTATACTTCATTTCCAAATTGTTTTTGGCAATCACCTTTGATAATTCATGGGGTTAAAAAAAGGCGATGAGCCAGACATTGTTCCATCTATTGTGGTCCTTATTTCAAGCTTCACCAAATGCAAAGTTAGGCTGATCCCTGCCCTTGCTGTCAAAATATTCAGACTGCAGTGTTTTGTAGTGCACTGAAGTAAACTCCTACTTGAGAATCTCAATTCATTTAGTCCTTGTGATGGTACCCCTTCTTGAAGTTGTTTGGTTGCTCGTGGGTTATAGGATGTGGAGCAGAGGATTTACTTGTGGCGTGGATGGGGGGTTCTTTTAGAGGTAGACATAGGGTGGCATGGAAAATGGTTCCGTTTGCATTCTCGTGGGCAATATGGAAAGAGTGCAACAGGAGGATTTTTGAGGGGAAGAGAGGGCACCTAGAGAGGTGTTTAAGAGGGCGAAATGGCAAGTGGTAGGTTGTTTGTCTGCGTCTAAGGAGTTTAGGGGTTTAGCACCTGAGGATTTCTATTTGTCTTGTGAAGGATGTATGAAAGGGGACGGAAGAGCCAAGAAGCTTAAGGTTGAGTGGGTAGCGCCTCCCCTAGAATCATGTAAATATAATGTAGATGGGGCAGCAAGGGGTAAACCCGGGCCGACAGGATTAGGTGAAGTGTTACATGATGATAGGGGTACGATGTTGGCAGCTTTTTCTGAACCATTAGGGATAATGGAGTTAAACGAGGCAGAACTGAGAGCAATCAGGAGAGCACTCCAGGTTTGGTTTAGGTTTACGAGTGGTAACCTCATTATTGTAGGTGACTCGACTAACACCATCTCTTGGACTAGTAATAGGAAATCTCCCCCATGGAGATTGGTATGTAGGGATATTTGGAGGCTGTGCAGGGTGGGAGGTATCACTTTCATTCACGCACCTTGATCGGCAAATAATATAGCGGACGTCTTGGAGAAAGTTGGTTTACATAAACATAGACCAGCTATGGAAATCTTTTCATCATATCAGCCTTGGGAGCTAGGGGTTTCCTCAGTATATCTTGTGTTGGGAGGGACGTATTGCTGTATCTTTTTATTATTTCATGATTTTTCCTGTTTTTCCTTTTTCTCTTTCTTGGTTCTAAGTATATCTCTCCTATACTTGGATCCTTCCAGTTGTACTCTCCCTTTGTTTTTTAATGAATTAAGTCGTTAATGTCTCAAAAGAAAAAAAAAATAGTCTTTGTGATATATACTACTATGCAATTTGTATGTTTAGTTAAAATCATCTTCTTCTTTTTTTCTTTTTTATCAAAGGTGTCGTTGGTTTAAATGTTGTGCATTGGTTTTAAGCTTCACGAAGTCTTGCAATTTTAACAGGTGATCGCTTCAGAAAATCAACCTGTTAGATGGACGACTCCTCTTGGCCTTCCAGTTGTACAGCCTTATAGGAACACTGAGCGGCATCTTGTAAGTTTCTGAGACCGATTGTGTAGTAACAAGTTTGATCAAAATATTTAGTCAACCGATATCCTCTTTCGAGATCACTCAGCCACTCTGTTTTTATTTTCTTGATGTGCCTTTCCTTTAAGTTAATTAAAGCATGCTTTAGTTAAAGAAATAGATGTGCTGGAAATTTTAGAGTATGTTTTGATGAACCCTATTTATAATCAGTACAAGTTTCTTGCCACGTGGCCGGTTACCTGTGTACATTTCGAGTTGTACTGAAATGTAAAATCAGTCAAATTGCATGAGTTGTGGGTCAATTTATTGACTGATCTCAACTCTGGTGCCTCAAACTGCTATTGGCAGTTGGGGCTATTTCTATTTTGAGTATGATGACTAAGTGTCCTATATAATGAGGTTCCTGACTCCATACCATCCCAGCTTTTGGGTTTGAAGAAAGTGAAAAGTGTCGATTGGCTAGGAGAAACTCTAAGGTGATTTGGAGTAATAAAGAGACTCCAATCTTCAGTTATGTTTCACACTAGAAAGTGAAGGTGGAGAAATCTAAATGTCGAGAAAGTGGAGTTTGCAATAATTGGAGATGGGAAATATTGAATTCCTTAAACCTCTATGGAATTTGATTGCCTCACTGAGTGAAAATTTACTGAAATGGTCTCCACTTTCTTGTTGAAAGTAGAAAATGATTAGGTGACAGGCTTCCCTGATGAAAATGGCTTCTTTGTTCCCACATCTGTGACATCCAAATTTCTCCCAAATTTTCAAAGTATTCTTGGGAAACATCAGAACATATCCAGTCAATGTGTGACCTGCCCTTTTGGTTATTTTTAATCTATTTAGTGTAATTTATTATGATTTTTTAGTGATTGAGGATAATATCAAGGAAAAATGTCCCCGCTAAAAAGGAAAATAGGGAATACTAGAGATCTATCATTGCTTGTTTTTGAGAAAATTTACTCACACCAACTCTATTTACATATAAATATAAAATGAACCATTTATATTGCATGTGCTCATCCTGTTCAGAGTCCCTCTTTGCTCTCTTTTCTGGTTTTAAGTTAAAAAATTCCCTGGTGCTTTTAGTCTTCGTAATTTCTTCCATTGGGGAGTTTTATGCTACACTTGTGGTTATAAATCTGATTTTGCATCTCTAAATTGATGGTTGCAGATAAGAACTTCTCTACAGGTTTTAGCTTTACAGCGGGAAGGGAACACAGTGAGTTCCCAACAAAAATATGATGTTTACATGTTTAAATTGGTAATGTTGATGCTGTTGTTTGAAACTTTGATGTGATTATCTTCTTCAGATAGATGTCAAACGGCAAAGGACAGCATTTCCTCCAAATTTTGTACATTCCCTTGATGGTTCTCATATGATGATGACTGCCGTTGCTTGTGGTGATGCTGGCTTGCATTTTGCAGGTTGATCTCCCATGCTTTCTGTATCTTCCATCCATTTTAGTCTTCATATGAATTGTCAGTCAAGTTCAAGATTGGAAACTGATAAATCAAATGCTGATATGGAGATGATTATTTGTCATTTTGAATGTTGAAATAAGCAACTGATAAAATTATTGTCATGAATGCATTCACAAGAACCTGTAGCACAGATTGTAAGTTCTCGTTCTTTTGACCACGGAGGATGCACATTCAAGTCATCTGGGTGTCAGATAGGCACTCTGCCCATGAAAGACAATTTGTGAAATCCGAGTTATGAATGCCATGGGATAAATGACTCAGTCAATGACTTGAAAAATGCTACTCTATGCAAATGCAAAAGACGGTCAGTTTAGAGGTAGTATTTAATATTAGGCAGTGTTCAGAGGAATAACACTAATGTGTTTTTTATAGCTCCATTTCTCCATTTGATGACAACTTCACTGCTTACTATTTACCAACCCAAACTATCAATTTAGTGGGGCTTATCATGGGTAGGGCCTGTATTTATTTCTTAGTTCAATTTTTTTTGGAGTTCGTGCCTAGGCTATCTAAAGTTGGAGGTTTGAGGCATGTTTCCTTTTGCCAAAAGGGGTACTAAATTTACTGCGTTACTATCAATATGGTCTATCTATGAATTGTGTCTTGGGATTTGCGAATTTCAATAACCACTGTAATGTGGTCCTCATTGTATCTTTTGGTTGCATGCTTGATCAAAACTCACATGTGGCTGCTGAATACGCCTCTTCAGGGGTGCACGACTCCTACTGGACACACGCATGTGATATTGACAGGATGAATCTGATCCTAAGAGAGAAGTTTGTGGAGCTTTACAACATGCCGATTCTCGAAAATGTAAGAACTTTTCCATTAATCTCCATTTATCTTTTGTTTTTAATTATGATATAGAAAATATTCATATTCATCTGATGGCTTATTATTTTATTCTAATTTCTATTCTATGCTTGCCCAGCTACTTGAGAGCTTTCAAACATCCTTTCCGGCATTGAGTTTTCCATCCCTACCAGATCGGGGTGATTTTCACTTAGATGAAGTTCTTGATTCTCCCTACTTCTTCAACTGACTCTACATTGTCAAAGAGTTGTCCACTGCATCTCTGCTGTCATTGGCTTCTACCTATTTGTTATACAAAAGCCTCAATGTAGGGAGCTGCTGTCTGGTAGAAGAAAGGAATGAAGACCCAGTTGTGAACAAGGGGTATAGTACATTTCCTGAAGAATCTGTATAGAACTTGGGGCAAAGCTAGGTTAATCTGATTCTGTTCAAAATGCATGAAACACCAATGAGAAGCTGCAGATGTGCAAGTACATTTGAAGGGACTGTGGTTGAACAAGCTCAAATTTAATTGGTGTAAGCTGATAGAATTCGGGTATCACCGGTGCTTATGGTCTTAAAGATGACAAAAATTACTCCTAAGCACCTTTCGAAGATCCAAAAAGAAATTCTTTAACATGGCAATTTTGATAGATAGTCCAAGCTTTGGATACAATGTGATCGTACTGCCGTGGTAGGTTGCATATTCAAGATGGTTCCTTCTCTGAAAAACGTATACATATTCAAGACTTCCGACTCAGGTGGTGGATGGATCCCTTCTATTCTTTTTTAAGAAGAGGTTGTCTGTAAATTGGCGGCTGATTGCTCATCCTTGTTCTGCATTGTAGGAGTTGATCATGTATCTTGCAGCATCCGGTCAAATTCAATTTTTTTTTTTGGTTAACTAGGAAAATGTAAGATCGACATGTACTTCTATTGTAATAATGTATTTTTCTAGTGAGCAAATCATTTTCACCCAACAATGCTTGATGTGCAAGGTTTTTTTTCCCCTTTTCCCTTTTTAGCAGTGGAGGGATCGAAATGGATGGAAATGACCAATATTTTAGTTCAATTTTTTTTTTAAAACCCTGAATTGAATTGTATGAAACTCCAGTGAATTGTGGCACCGGTCACCAATCAAGGTGAGTATGGCACTGACAAAGTGACCAGGAAAGCAACTTTCCCGCCATCTTGTACTTAATTTGGTACGTCTCACTGGTGATATTTAGTCTTTATTCATTTTTTTTTCTTTAATTATCACTGCTGGATTTCAAAACATCTATCCAAAGATACAAATAATTTTGAAATTTTGAGATGGGTGCTGTTCCTACTTAGACTCTCGATCCCATTTCACTCTAACTAGCTACTTCGTGTGAACTTATTCGATGTGTGTGGAGTAGAAGATTTACAAATGTCTTAAAGATTAGTAAGACGTCTTAATCATAAAAAAATCTACAAAAAATATTTTATTTTAATTATAAATTTTTGAACTTCTAAAAAAAATTTAAATTCAATTAATTAGTTTTTATAAAAACATCATATGAAAAATATATTTCACATTCAATGAAAGAGTTCTAACTTAAAAAAGTTTAATACAAGTTCAATTTGAAATTATATTAATAAAGTTACCTCTCTTGTCTTCAACATTTTACTTGTTTGCTGGAGTTTCATCAGCCATAAATTCAATCACTCACTCTTTACGTTTTTCTTTGTCCTTTACCGTATTTATCGTGTGGTCGTTGTTCAACTTGAGCAGGGAAGAGGACTCTAGGAGAATGTTGGCAAGATTGGGTATTTTGGTGGTGATAAAGAAACCTTTCTTATCAGTTGTCACTGGTTTTCATCTCTCTTCTCTTTCCTTTCTCCATTCTCTACCAACCAACGAAGGTATGCCCATTTTTTCCGTCTCTCTGTCTCTCTTTCCCTGAATTTATGCTTTGCCTTCTTCAGTTTACTAGAGTATCCACGAAGGGTGTTGTCGTCGTCTCAATTGTAGAGGGCATAGTTCTGTTTTGGGTGCAATTTGGGGAGTGAATCTGGACCGTTTGATCAGTGGCCCACAATACATAGTCCCTACCTTACAACCAAATAAGTGGCAGGGATATACGATCATCAATCAAGGGTTGAGAGCAACTTGGGATGCCTATCAATGTTGGGTTTGCCCAGATACCCAATAACTCTAATTTATTGGATAACCCACCTCACTCACACACAAAAATAAGAGAGATTAACAAGGAGAGGAGAGATGAACTCAACTGAATCTTTTGATTTCTGCTGGTACAACAAATCCATCTCTACAAATCAATATTTATAGTCTACACAGTGAGTTTGTGATGACATAGGCAAAATATGGCCCATTTTGGTAGAGTCCATATCTCCACCTGCAAAAAGGGCTGCAGTGATGTGGTGACTCTCCTCCCGCAGAACAGAAGAATCGGTGGTGACTCTTCTCTTCCTTGTGAGTCCATTTCTCCTCCTGCATAGGAGGAGAGTCGGTGATGATTCTTCAATAGGGAGCTCCCACTTTGGAGCACCCACAAAACAGGAAGCGAGAAATCCCATATTCAAAGGTAAATTGCCAAGTTCATATAACAGTGATTTATTTACATTTTTCATCATTTTATTGTTATCAACCATTTTTTAAAAACCTGAAAAAATCGGTGTAGTCAGTCTAAGTTGACTGAACTCAGTAGAATTTTGAGTCATTAGTGTCTCAAGTTTCACTTGAGTTTTTTCCAAGTTGAAAAACTCCTACCTGATGAGATTTTGAGTTGAGTTCAAGTTTTGAGTTTTCAAACTATGTTATCAACTGTCACACTTGATTCAAACTGCAACTTTTACAGTTGCAATCTACCAATATTTCAAAAATTGAACTCTTAATTAAACTGTTTCTTGATCATGGTCTGTTTACAATTGACATGGCTTAACCTAGTTTCAGCCTCAGCCTGTCAGTTGGGTTATGTTTTAAAAATTGGTTGCAACATGTTTACTTATTTGTTCATTCATTTTAAAGTGTTTTTGTAACTCAAACACAATTTTTTTTTTTTACTTGTATGATATACATTTATCAGTTATGCTATGAGCTCTTGTAGACTTTATATGATTTTTGTATTGTAGCTAGAAACAATATGGATTGTTTGGTAAAAAAGCATAGATTTTTTTTTTTTTTTGGATTCCCTGAATTTGAGAATTAGCCAATTCTCCTATTTTTGAATTTTTGAGTCTCTGCAACAGTCTTTTGGTGTTTAATGGGCTTGGCATTATTAGCTGAAATTTGTAGTTCCATAATGTTTAATAGTTTGGGCATTGAAATTCCAAAATATTGCATTTCCATGGGAATTTGTAGATATTCAGGGGTTGGAATTAAGTGGGATTTCTTGAATTTCTTGCTCAAGAATTTCAGATTCACCAAACATGGAATTTGATGGAGTATTTTCTAAATTCCAAACCACCCAAGAATTTTATATTAATGGTTTGGACATTGAAATTCAAAAATAATGTATTTTTTTTTAAGATAATTCCAAAATAATGTGTTGCCATGGGAATTTGTAGGTATTCTGGGATTAATTTCATAAATTTCTTGCCCAAGAATTTCAAATTCACCAACGGGGAATTCTTTGGAGAATTTTGTTAGTTCCACCCAAGAATACCTAGCTACCAAACAGGCCACATGGAAATTGTAAAGTATTCATTTCTTTTAAATATTCAATGTATGTATGTTTATGTTTTCCCCTTGAACTGTATATAATTCAATTATTTTATGTTTCAATGTAATTAGAAAGCTTGTTGTGAGATACCGATTTGCATTTACAGGTGTGAATGGATTGACATCCGGGATTGTTATTTGGGGGCTATGATGCTTGGACACACATCCATATGACAGGAACACGGATTTTACACATAAAAATGAAGTGCTCAACATAGACACATTCTTTGCATTGAAGTGTCTGTGCAACCTAGTTTGCGCTCTGGTAAGCATGGCCTCCTTCAAATTCTCTACCCGGTCGGAGATCTCTTTCGATCAATCATATGATCATAGTTTGATTTTTAAGAGCACCTACATTTATGCACCCGATCCAAATTGGTGTAAGTTTAGGCTTCCACATGATAAAAGGAGGATAGGTGCATGGAAAATTGTTACATGTGGTGGTTTCCATGTTGATTGTGGATCAAGTGAACTGTCCAAATCTTTTGTGTTGAGAAAGCCATTTCCTTATCCTACTGACTACATTCGAATTGTTATCCGGCCTAGCATCTACCCCTTTCATGGTCGACCAAATTATACTCAAATCAACGGGTTGGAGGGATCTGGTGTAACTAGGTATGCGTCTAAGTTGGTTGACAAAATTGATGAGGGTGCAAGATCATTACAGGAAGAATCTTCAGATGGGGAGGACCTGATTTTGAAGAAACCGAAATCTGATCTAGAGGATAATATGGATGCTTCTCTTCTAAACAATGTTGGCTTGGGGAGTGGGAGAAAACTTGGGAATCAATCTCCAGGTGCTAAGAAAGCAACTATCGGGAGAAGAGCTTCAAAACCCGGTTCTAGAAGAAATGGTCAATCTTCTTTCCATAAAAGATATGACAGGAATTCAGTTCCTAATGTTGATGATAAGTTGGATGCCGCTATTGCTTCCATCGGACCAAGTTCAAGCTCAGAAGAATGCAACTTTGTTCTAGTGCAACTTGAGAGAAGTAGTGATGAGAAGACATTGAGCTTTTTCCAATGGATGAAAGACAAAGGAAAATTAAAAGGGAATGTAAATGCTTACAATTTGGCCCTTCGGGTACTAGCTAGGAAGGAGGATTGGTATTCAGCCCAAGCATTGCTTCACGTGATGACTTCCGATTCAAGCTGCAAACTCACCTTTCAAGTGTTCAATACCCTTATATACATTTGTTCTAAAAGAGGGCTCGCTGACTGGGGAACAAAGTGGTTTCACCTGATGCTGGATAGTGGTGTTGAGCCCAATGTTGCCACCATCGGCATGCTCATGAAGCTTTACCAAAAGAGTACAAATCTTGCAGAAGCCGAGTTTACCTTTGGCTATATGAGGTCTTGCAAATTGTACTGCACTTCTGCTTACTCTTCGATGATTACAATGTATACCCATTTGGGTTTATATGACAAATCAGAAGGTATTATCAGCATCATGGAAGAAGATAATGTTCTTCCGAATTTGGAGAATTGGTTAGTTCGTCTCAATGCTTACAGCCAGCAAGGTAAACTCAGAGAAGCAGAATCGGTGTTGAAGTTGATGCAAGAGATAGGGATCTCACCCAACATAATTGCATACAATACATTGATAACTGGATATGGAAAGGTGGGTAATGTGAATGCCGCCCGTTTACTATTCCAAGATCTCCAGAATATCGGTTTAGAGCCTGATGAAACGACTTACCGGTCTATGGTTGAAGGTTTTGGCCGAGCAAATGATTATAAAGAAGCATTATGGTATTATAAAGAACTCAAACGTTCAGGTTTTCATCCTAATTCTTCCAACTTATATACAATGGTAAATTTGCAAGCCAGACATAAGGATGAAGAGGGTGCAATCCAAACACTCAAAGATATGAGAGTAATGGGTTGTCAATATTCATCAATGGTTGGTAGTCTGTTGCAGGCATATGAGAGGGTTGGAAGGGTTGATAAAGTTCCTCTTGTTTTGAAAGCTTCCTTCTATGAGAAGGTGTTACTTGATCAGACATCCTGTTCGATTCTAGTCACAGCATATGTGGAAAATTGCTTATTGGAGGATGCTTTACAAGTTATGCGCGAAAAAAAGTGGACAGATCCAAATTTCGAAGATAACTTGTACCATTTAATGATATGCACGTGCAAGGAGGCGGGTTTTCCTGAGTATAGTGTTAAGATCTTCACCAAAATGCCGAAATCAGACACCAAACCAAATTTGCATATCACCTGCTCTATGATAGACATCTTCAGCACCATGAATAGATTTGGTGATGCAGAGGATCTTTACCTCAAGCTAAAAAATTCAGCCACCACCTTGGATATGGTCGCATACAGCATAATTGTGAGGATGTATGTAAAAGCGGGGTCTTTGAAAGATGCTGTTTTAGTTCTAGACATGATGGAGAAACAGAAAGATATCATTCCTGACAAATTTCTTTTTTTCGACATGCTCCGAATCTATCAACAATGTGGCATGCTTGAAAAGTTGACGGAAGTTTACTATAAAATATTGAAGAGTGGAATTACATTGGACGAGGAAATGTATAACTGTGTTATAAACTGTTGCAGTCATGCATTGCCTATTGATGAGCTTTCTCGACTTTTTGGTGAGATGCTTAGACGAGGGATGAGAACTAGTACCACTACCTTCAATGTTATGCTTGATGCTTATGGAAAAGCCAAGCTCTTTAAGAAGGTAAGAAAAGTTCTTTGGATTGCACGAAATTGGGGATTGGCTGATGCGATTACCTTTAACACTGTCATTGCAGCATATGGACAGACCAAGGATTTCAAGAATATGAGGTCTGCCTTCCTGCACATGCAATTTGCACAATTTCCTGTTACCCTTGAGGCGTACAACAGTATGTTGGATGCATATGGGAAAGGAGACCAGCTAATGAAATTTAGAGACATATTGCGGAGGATGAGGAGTGCAAATTGTGATTCTGATCATTATACTTACAACATCATGATCAATACTTTCGGGAGGAAAGGATGGATTGCAGAAGTCAAAAGTGTACTCGATAAATTGAAGGCTTGTGGACTCAAACCTGATTTGGTGAGTTACAACACTTTAATACAGGCATACGGAAATGTGGGAATGGTTGAAGAGGCAGTAAATGTGGTGAAGGAGATGAGAGAAAATGGGATTGAGCCAGATCGGAGAACTTATACTAACCTTGTTGCTGCTTTGCAAAAGAACGATAACTTTCTTGAGGCTGTCAAGTGGTCATTGTGGATGAAGCAGAAAGAATTGCTGAGCTTGAAATGCTGATTAGTCATAAACCCGTTGTTCGAATAGCTGTTGTCGAATAGTTATCTCCCTTCATTAGCCGTTGATGAATGTCTTCCAATTTTGTACTTTTTTTTTAATTCATCGGTGAGTGGACCTTCTACTAGGTATAGGAGTAAGAGTTGATTTTTTATCAAGTATAAATTTTGTATAGGTAAATTTTTCTCTTTGCTGGTCTGTCATTTGCACCCAATATATGTTAGTATTTGTCCTAAGAGCTCAGTATGGAGGGCTTTTAGAAGCATGAAACATAAAATGATGCTTGTATTTAATTATGTATGCCAATGTTTTATTTGTAATGAGACTCTTCTTGTAATTTTACCCTGTATCAATGCAATTATTATGTAATTTTGTCTATACTCATTTACTCAAAGCCACAAATCTTATATTTGAATGTATAAAGAGAACTTATGTAAGTATTTGGCAGTATACATAATTCTGTACTCCTATTGGGTTTTTAAATCTTGTGTGTCCTATACACCAATTGAGTTTTTATATCTTCTCTTCGAGCATAAGATGTTTAAATGTCAAGGTAGTGAAAGGGCTCTAACCCGAATTGTGGATGTGTTCTATACATTACAAACGATCACCAGCATATGGGATTGCCTTCATGCATTGTGCATACTTAGGAAAACAGTAATTCAAGAGCGGTTGGCCCAACCGTCAAGAAGCTACACTTATGAATGGAGGTTTTCAGTTCGATTTACGCTCAACATCTTTTTGAGTCACTACCTTTAATTATTTATCCAGTGTATGTGGGATTACGAGGTTTGTAAATGTCCTAAGCAGGGGTCAAAAAATCGGCTAGACCGATATATCGGCCGATATACAATACGGATGATATATCGGCCGATAATTTTATCTCTCATACCGATATCGGCATTTTCTCTCTCCTCCGATATCGAAACCGTGAAAAAACCGCAAAAAACCGTGATGAACAGTGATGAACCGTGACAAAACCGCAAAAAACCGCAAAAAATCATGAACACCCCTGAGAACCGTAAACCCTGAACCGCGTCAAACCGTGGAAAACCGCGAAAAACTGCGAAAACCGCAAAAAACCGTGAATCCCCTGAGAACCGTAAAAAACCGCGAAAAACCGTGTAAAAACCGCGAAAAACTGTATCGGTGTTTTAAATTTTTTTTTTTTTTTAAATACCGATATTTATGAATATCGGCCGATATTATGACCGCTATTTCGAACCGAATATCGGCCATATCGGCCGATATTACTCGGTTTAAAAAAATCGATATATATCGGCCGATACGATATGTATCGGCCGATATTTAAACCTTAGGTCCTAAGAACTAGTCAGATTAAAGTGTCCCCTTTCTAAAAAGGACTGGCCCTGAGATCTCCTAAAATTTTAGGGGTCCTAGGCGGAGTGAGATTTCAGGGACCCTTAAGATTCAAATCAAAATAATTTTTTATGAGCATTATTCTACTCAACTTAATCCAGTTTAAGGTGAGACCTCTGGACACCTTGGTCATAAAAAAATACTTAGAAAAACAGTTTCACTTTTCGTTTATGAAAAGACATAACTACCCATGGTGACTGCTTATAATCAAATAGACAGATATACAATTGATGTATGGGCAATTTTGTCTTTTAGATAGGAGTACCTTTGAGAATGGAAAAGAAGAGGTGCCTCTGTCATTTGTTTAATTTAACTCAAAACTTTAGATGTCTTGTAGATATTATAAATGA
Organism: Chimonanthus praecox; assembly: GCA_022113865.1. Classification (NCBI taxonomy): domain Eukaryota; kingdom Viridiplantae; phylum Streptophyta; class Magnoliopsida; order Laurales; family Calycanthaceae; genus Chimonanthus; species Chimonanthus praecox. The sequence goes on along the minus strand of CM039091.1, from coordinate 63,110,610 downwards.
TCACCTGCTAAGAATGACTATAGATTAGGTCTCACCTAATAACTTTGAGAGACTGAGAGCTTCTAAGAATGGTCTTTGAAAAATATTTAAATAAAAAAGGATGATGACCTATATACATCGGTGATGGTCCATTAAAAATGACTATGATTAAATCAGGGGTTCAAAAAACGGATCGGCCGATATGCGATCTGGACGATATTTTGGCCGATAATTTTATCTTTCATACCGATATCGGCATTTTCTCTCTCCTCCGATATCGGAACCGTGAAAAAACCGTAAAAAATCGTGACGAACCGTGAAAAACCGCAAAAAACAGCAAAAAACCGTGAGCACCCATGAGAACCGTAAACCCTGAACTGCGGAAAACCGCGAAAAACTGTGTAAAAACTGCGAAAAACCGTATCGGTGTTTAAAAAAAAAAAAAATTTAAATACCGATATTTATGAATATCGGCCGATATTGTGACCGATATTTCGTACCGAATATCGGCCATATCGGCCGATATTATTCGGTTTAAAAAAACCGATATATATCGGCCGATACGATATATATCGACCGATATTTGAACCTTAGGATTAAATAAATCAAACTACATTAAGCTTTTTAAAATTTGATCAGTTTAATTCTTTAAAATTTTAAATTTGTGGTTTTTAAAAACACAGTTTGATTGTTCATGTTTAAAGGGAAATTTTCAACGGCTGGATTGTCTTATCATGTCATTTTCTTGATAAGTCTTGAGAGAGAAAGTCTCATTAGATATTTTTTTTCTTTTTTTCAAATAACATTTCATGGCAGTGTGATTTGGGGCAGTGTGTTGAGCCAATTTGGGAGTATAACTAATGATAATTTTTTATTTAATTCAAACTTATCTAAATTTTTTTCCACTCAAACCTAATCCAGTTATTTTTAATTTAAAAACGAGATGAAAATTTTATTTTTAATAGAACTTCTCTTTCGTATGTGACGGTTGGCTGATGGAAACGGGAGGCCATGAGCTAAGACTTTTGACACGTGCAAGATATGACGTAAGGTTTAGATTGGCTGAGAAATTGCCAACCAGTCATCAGATTTCAAAGTTGAGATCCCACGTGGGAGTTTTATAAACTTTGTTCAATCATTACTTAACTATTTCCATTTTCCAATGCTGCAACGAGTCACAAGTTTGATTTATTATAACTCGATCGAATCTCTAGTCAACTTGCTCTACCTGCTTCTCCCCTTCACCTTTCTCAAAACCAGATCCCTCCCATGCCTCTTCAACAAAGAAGATATGGACTACTCGGAAATTCAAGATTTAGATAAAGAAAGTCCCATTGAACCATTAGAAATAGAACCACCTCCCAAAGATAGAAGTCATTCAATAGTTAAGAGAAGATTTAATCTCCTTAAATTTATTCTTGAACCATTTCAATGGCTTCAAATGCTTTGCAAGGAGCTGAATACAAGCTTTGTTTTTGGGGTGGTTTTAGTTTATGGGTTCAGCCAAGGATTCTCAGGTTCCTTTTTTCGGGTCGTTTCGGACTACTATTGGAAGGATGTGCAGAAGGTACAACCATCTACTGTTCAACTCTACGTTGGATTGTATTACATTCCTTGGATTATGAAACCCCTGTGGGGGCTGTTGACCGATGTCTTCCCGGTTTACGGTTACCGACGCCGGCCTTACTTCGTCTTTGCAGGTGAGTATGATCGTCAACAATGTATCATGTACTGTTTGTGTCAATGATATATGATAATCTTTGATGGAACCGCAAAAGTTTAAAATTATAAATTAAAACCTTTGAAAAAACATCGTGTGAGTCAAAGTTGACTCGACAAAGTATGATTTTGAGTTGAGCAAATTAGTGAGTTCTATCAAGTTTTTTAGAGTAGTTGAAAATCCATCCGAGTCATTCGACGCGATTGGATTTTGAATTTGAGTAATTTAGGATCTCAAGTTGAGAAAGTCAATGAATTTTACCAAGTCTTTTTTCTGAGTTGAGTTGAAAAATTCATCCGAGTTACTTGATTTGATTGGATTTTGAGCCTAGTGAGTCAACAGGAGCTGAAAAACTCACCCGAGTAAATCTACTAAATTGATTTCTAGTTTTGAATTTTCCTACTATGTTTAGAACTCAGCAAAATGGTGAGATGGGATGATGCGGACTTGGTTAAGACAGGGTGTCTTGGTCTAACTCGGTAGACAAATTTTTTTTATCAATGGCTGTCTTGTATTTTCTTGAGCAATCAATAGCCTGAAAGTGAATTTGACTGCTATCATGTTAACATGTGCTGTACTGGAACAGGACGATACAGGCAACTTGTCTGACAAAAAGCTTTTTTTAAGCAGTAATAAAGAAAATTAAAATTATGGAAGCACAGTAAGTATCACTTTCCATCAAAATATATATATAGAGTAAGGTGCTATCGATTTACCCGATGTGTGTGGATAGGAGAGTTTTCACACATCCCGGAAGACTAGTCGGGTGATGCTTGGACATCTCCGAACCTCAAATAAAAAAAAATTAAAACAACAAAAGGGGATACATGTACAAAGAGAATGGACAAAGGATTAGACTACAAAGACAAGAAAAACAACAACAACGAAAAAAAAAATCAAAACAAATGTAAAAAACAACAAAGAAGATCAGAAGAAAAATACTCCCGCGAAATGATTGCCAACTCTCAAATTGGCTGACAAAAAGCTGAATCGGTCTAACTCGGTAAACAATCATTTAATCAATGATCCTCTTGTATTTTCCTCAGTAATCAATAGCCCAAAATACAACTATATATAGATGACGCAACCAATAAAATTAGGGGGGTTAGAAGTTAATGATATACCAAGTCAGGTGTGTCCAGCATCAATTTTCCAAAAAACCGAGTCACCTCACCAGCTTTTCAAACATGGGATGGAACTAAGGATGATTTACTGACATTGTACTTGAAGCTGATTTTTTTCTCTAATGTTCTGTTGCGCATCCACATGTTGAGTCTTCAACTGTAGTGATTTGCGATGATCTGAAACCATTCGATCCATGGGTGATATTTTTCGTGTAAATTTGTTTGAATGGTGTAATATTATATGTATCATCTATGTCCATATGCCTATGGTCTGTTCTGACCATGACGTAATTTTGAAATTGCAATGTTAGAACTCGATACTCTTGTTAGCATTGAATGGCTTTCCTAGTAAATAGTTGCATGCTGATGATTTGAGACAGTTGTGTTTGAAGAGTCAATCTGTTTGTGGCATTGATCAGGTGTTCTTGGGACTCTGTCGGCACTCATCGTTTCAATCCACACTAAATTAGCGATAGTATTAGCATTGTTTTGCTTGATTGGGATCACAGCAGGGGTTGCCATTGCGGATGTAACAATTGATGCATGCATTGCTAAAAACAGCATTGAGCAGCCAATGTTGGCCGCAGATATGCAGAGCCTTTGCGGACTTTGTACGTCGGTCGGTGCCTTGCTGGGCTACTCTACTAGTGGCATGTTTGTTCATGCTCTTGGAGCTCAGGTTTTATTCCTCTCTCTCTCTCTCTCTCTCTCTCTCTCTCTCAACAAGTGTTGGATTTTGTTGTAGGGAGCTTTGGGTCTTTTGGCTGCCCCACCTGTTCTGTTGGTTGTGCTAGGATTTATGATCTATGAGTCGCGAATGAACCAAAATGTCGAAAAGAAGAAGGTAAGTTCTACTCTAGACTGGAGGCGTATTATTACATTTTATCCTCGAGTTTGGAGCAAAAGTTGTTTAGCCCAAACGAGCCGAGAACGCCTGAAAAGACCGAAAAACTGCAGAAATGTGTAGTTTAGGCCCATTTCGGCTGAAACAATACGAAATTAATAACGATGATTTGCAGTGATTCATATCTTTGGGAGCAGCCTCATTCCCACCTACCCATGACGGTTCTAAAGGAACAAAGGATAGTCTAACGAATGACGAGCATAGAGAAAAATGAGGACAAAATGCAGAAGACAAAAGAAGAATGTAGAAAGATGTTATCAACCAATTCCTCATGGCCTATGTTCAGGATCGCAAAATTACATGACTTCAAAATAGTTATTTATAGTCTCCTCATATTGTAGCTTAATAGGAAAATGGTTCAGACCATCCAAACACGGCTGCAACATTAAAACTCAACTTCTGATAACCGAACCAGGGAACCAACCATCCATTTTAATGTTAAATTTTGAGTTGCTGCCCAGATGGAGTAATTTACAAGAAGAAGTTGATGCATCATTCAAAAAAAAAAAGTTGATGCATCATGTTCACAGTATGGAATGTGATAAACTAAGAGTGAGAATCATCTGAAACTAGCTGATCAAGTTGTAATATTGGCACTTATTTCACATTCATTTTCATGTAAATTTAGGCCTTTGAGAAAGTCGGTGGAGCCATGAGCAGCATGTGTAGGACAATGAAGTATCCTCAGGTGTGGAAGCCTGCTCTCTATATGTATCTCTCTCTAGCTCTTAGCATAAGCACCCATGAAGGTCAATTTTATTGGTATACTGATCCGAAAGCCGGTCCTGCATTCTCTCAGGTGATAAATCTCATTCGTTGCCATTTTTGTTTTTGTAAGATTCAAATCAAAATGAAGCTTCAAACAGACTAATAGACAGAGGGAAAGGAAAAGATTGGTATATCCATTCTCTGACTTCTCTAAATGCAGGAGTTCGTTGGGATGATCTACGCCATGGGTGCAATGGCATCAATAGTCGGGGTCCTGATATATCACAAGATCCTAAAGGACTACCCATTCAGGAACCTTCTCTTCTTTGCCCAGATCCTCTATAGCTTGTCAGGGATGCTCGATCTCGTATTTGTTCTTCGCTGGAATCTAAAGCTTGGAACTCCCGACTATATCTTTGTTGTGATGGAGGAGTGTCTGAGTCGAATCATAAGCCGGATAAGATGGATGCCTATGATTGTCCTTTGCACAAAGCTCTGCCCTCTAGGGATCGAAGGGACGTTCTTTGCACTGCTCATGTGCATTGATAGTCTCGGCCATCTGTCTTCCAAGTGGGGTGGAGGTACGGTTCTTCATTTTTTTAATGTGACAAGAACAAACTTCACTAACCTGTGGTTAGTGGTACTCATTAGGAACCTGTTGAGAATTGCAACACTGGGTTTGATATTTTTGGTGCCGAAACTCGATCAATCAGAAAATATACTTCCTCCCGATCTGTTAACCAGGACTGCATCGGCTGATGAAGAGGAGCAAGGGGTGAAACTAGTTTCCATGAATGACAAAGTTGAAATATAATTCGTTATGAGGCCCTCATACCATGTACAAATTTTGCTTTTACTACAAAATCAGGTGTACTATATAAGAATGTTTCGATTTTTTTTTATTTTTAGGGATTATCGAATAACAATATTGTGATAGTGACATCAATAAAAGCTTACAGTTGTTTAAAACCTTCTATAAGACTCCATATGCAATAGAAACAAAATTCATGATCTATTGAACAAGAATGAATCATTACATTTTCCTTTTCTCTCTCCTTTGAGATAAAATTAAATTTCTACATAGGAAAATGGCGACCAAGGATCACAGCCAAAATAAGGGGAAATGCAAGAAACAAGAAATAGAGTAGGGTATAGAAGAAAAATTATTTAAATATAAGCATGAAATCAACTCAGAATTAAATTTTTTGCACTCCAAACCAAGAACAAGGTATGTACCCCATCTCTTCTTCTTCCTTCAAAATTCAATAAAAAAATCAACAAGAATCTGGTTGTCCAGCCTAGACAATATTTACATTTGAATAGAACAACTATTTGCAACCTTAAACATGACCTAAACATTGATCCAGAGTCCTGACATATCTGGGCTGCAATGCTATAATTCAGCCATTAATACCCTAACAAATTTGAAGTAACAAACAACTTAAAGAGAATTGAAGAGAGCAAGGAACTGCATGTGATCTGGGCTTAAATTTGGCCTCGCAGGACAAGGATCCTTCTTGATCTCCTCCCATACGCATTCATAGCCTCGAAGACATCACAGCTTATTTGGGAATTTTCTCACTTCCCAGTGCTTAGCTGACATTTTGGACTGTAGCTAGCTTCAGCACTTCTGTGCAGAACAACGGAGTCAAGAACATCAGAACTAAGAACTACCCAAGGAGGGTGGACTTCTCAGCTCCCAGAAAAAGAACATATACAATGTGTAATAACAGTCATAGGTAAATGGTTGTTTTAGTTCATCATTGCCAATTTTATCTGGTTCATCTGAATGGCTCATAATGTCCATCTTCACTGAAGCCCACCCATATGATGCTAGATTCGACTTTGGAAATTGTGCAAGCTCTCATTTATGGTTTGACTTGTAAAACATGGCTATTTCTTTCACCTCAGGCAATCCATGCAATAGCCATCAGTACTAACTTCCATATCAGTTTTATAATACTTCAGGAAGGACCCTGAACTCCACTTATCTGAGAAATGGAGAACTGAACAATAACTCTGCACAATTACAAATGGATGAGAAAATTGTTAAACAACTGAAAATAGTCTCAGAAAAAATACCATTCACAGCTGTCCTAAATCTTCAGTAACATGTGACTTGGAACTTCCGGATTAGAAAATAAATAAATCATGTTGGCTGTTTTTAGTAAAGTGAATTTGCAACAAAATGAGCAATTCATGTTCCTTGAGGTGTAGCCATCTTTACGAATGCGAGTTTGTGACAATTAGTAAGTCGTCAATTCGTTCCCCTCCTGCAACCATCATGCACTTAGATAAGAAACAGAAAACTTTCCATAACAGAGTTGGGCAATTGGCATGTATGATTCAATGATTTACCTCTTGTGGCATAATCATTTTTTTAATGTCCACATTTCTATTAGGGTCGAACTTCCCATAACTTTTGTAGTATAATGATTTCTTCCCTCAAAACCCAGCAGCAGATTGAAGTCTCTAAGAAGTTCAAAGCCAAACCAACTTCCTGCATGAGAAATAATATGCTGCCTGTGTGGGTCTACTAAACGCACAAGAACTTCATTTTCTCAAGTCATCTCAAGAGAATCCTGGCATAGATCAGAGTAAGGTAGAGAGAAACACTTGATATTGGAAATCATGATAACAGAAAGTCATTATGTTTCCGTGGTGACAGAAATTCACACTTGGGTCACCATGGTTTCCATTATTCCAAAATTTAAGCTTGTAAAAGAGAAGTTACCATTCACATACAAGCATGTTTCCTCAACTATTCAGTCATTAAAAGGTCTAAATGCCGGCCCAAACTACAAGCCATTTGTCATCTAGCAGGCTCCACAAACTTATATGATGAATAAGCCTCTGTACTGAATCTATTTGAGAGAGCATTGATAATGTCATCATAACACTGGTTGCCATTTTTCTCCTGCCTTGCACGTATGACTTGAAGTAGTTCCAAGAACTTCTCATCTTGGCCAAAACTATGAACACACTCAACAAATAGAGAAACTGTAACTGTGGATGGAGAAATGTAATTAGCAACAATGTCATAGAGCCGCACCGCTTCTTCAATCTCACCTTTCATGCAATATCCCTGTATCATGGCACCGAAAGTGACTGCATTCGGAGTAAGACCCCTTTCCACCATTCGTTCGAGAGTCCACTTGGCCTCTTTCAACTGTCCATGCTTGCAGTATCCATTTATAATACAAGAATATGTAACAACATCAGCTTCAATCCCCTTTTCTGTCATCTGAGACAGAAATTTCTCTGCATCTTGGAGCTTCCCTACTTTACACGACCAATCTATGAGCGTAGTATAGGTAACGACATCAAATTCATGCCCCTTAGAAGTCATCCTTTCAACCAAATCTAATGCCTGCTCGAGGTCACCTTCTGTACACAAACCATGCAGGAGTGTGTTATAAGTTACAACATTTGGTTTCATGCCCTCCCCTTCAATTTTATGCAATAGCTCCCGAGCAACTTTAATCTGCCCAATTTTGCAGAACCCATCTATCAAGGTGTTATATGTAATTAAATCTGCCTTGTAGCCTTTTCCCATAATTTCCTGGAAAAAATTCATCGCTTCCTCCATCTTTCCAACTTTGCAAAAACCATCAATTAATATATTGCAAACAACTATATTATTGTTAATTTGTCTTTCTTCCATATGATGAAAGAACTGCACAGCATCACCTAGTTTACCTTCTTTACAAAGTCCACTAATTAAAGTACCATAGGTAAATTCATTAGGATCCATCCCCTGTTGTCTCATCACATCTAGAATCCTTAGAGCTTCTTGTATTCTTCCCTCTTTGCATAAACTGCTCATGATTCCCGTGTATGTTACAACATTTGGGCAGACCCCATGGCTAAGCATCTTGTGAAGTATGTCTGTAGCTTCCCGCCAGAACCCCGCAAAGCAAAACCCCTGAATTAAAGCTGTATATGTAACAACATTTGGATAGAAACCCATACGCTCCATCTCATAAAATAGTCTCTTGGCTTCACCCAACATCCTCACTCGACACAATCCATCAATCAAAGCAGTATAGGTAAGCACATTTCCTCTAATCCCTACCTTACCCATCTTCGTATAAACTGCTATTGCTGTTTTAATCTTCCCCTCTTTACACAACCCAGCTAAAACAGTATTATATGTAACGGCTGTTGGTTCCAATCCTAACTGCAACATTTCCCCAAGTAACCGGAGACCCATTTCTGATTCAGAGCGTTTACAAACAAAATCAATCAAGATTGAGTAAGTCCGATCATCTGGGCCTGGCCCATTCTCCTTCATTCCACTTAGAACCCGAAATGCATCCTCGACCCTCCCTTCCATACACAAACCTTTCACAAGGGTGTTCAAACTAACAACATTAGGCGCAATATTCGAAGCTCGCATTTCATCTAACATGTGGTATGCACAATCAATTTGGCAAGTTTCACAATAGAAATTAATTAGGATGTTGAAAGTAACAATGTCAGGTCGAATTCCAGACAGTTTCATTGAGTTATACAGTGGTAGCATCAATTCAAATCTTTTTGATTTCACCAAAGACGATAAGACGAGATTGAAAGAGAGAAGAGAAGGTTTGGAGCTCGCCTTGAGCATGCGATTAAGGACGGACACTGCATCGTCGATGGCCCCAGATTTGCAATGCAATTTGATGAGAAAGTCGGAATCGATATCATCGTTGGGAGGGACCGAAGGGAAGGAAGAAGGAGAAGGGTTGAAGCTCAGGCGCCGAAATCTGGAAGAGAACCTGGTAGCAGGAAGAATAATTTTGAAAATTGCAGGCATTTAAAGGGATTGACAGAAGAGCAGGAGAGGATATTCATCTCCGGGAGTGAGAGAATTCATGGAGAAGAAGGAACAATGAAGGAATTGTTTGAATAGAAGGGATAGATGAAAGAAAATAGTGTTTCAGCTCACGGTGAAGAGAAGGGATTTAAGGCAAGAAGGGAAGGCAAAGCTAGAGCGGGCCGAGTCGGGCAAGGCAATGCTAGAGCGGGCCGAATCGGGCAGGGCTTGGGCCTACCAGCACGGGCTCGAATTGCAATTAAAGGAATTGGGCCCAGGTTATCTGATTGATCATAGTTTAAAATCTTGGACCAATTTAACTTTGATTGGAAAAGTCGTCTGATTTACTTGATTAAATTTCAAATTACGTTTGAGTTTAGAGTTATTTTATTTTTCAAACTTTGGAATTAATAAAATTCGACCACTACCCAAGTTGTGTATTTAAGAACTTGAACTTGGACATAATAGATTTTTTGTATAATTCTATAAAAATGTAAAATTTAAATTAATAAGTTTATAAATTTTATATTCAAGTAAAATGTTAAATGTGAAAATGAGATTTTATGGCTCAAATTAGAGCATTCACGATAATTTTGGGCTTCCATGTATTGGGTTTTGACCAATCTGATTTGAAGTTCGAACTTGATATTTTGGGTCCAAAAAGGAGTCCAATCAACTCAAACCAAATTTATTCAGAGTTTTCATGCAAGTTCAGGTTAGATCTGGCCCAAGTTGCACCCCTAGTTCAACTTTAAGCACAAGGGCCCCTCCTAGACCAAGTCCTTCCTAGACCAAGTCCAATAGTTTTCTAGTTGGGCTCTTTGGGCTTTTGGATAAATAAAACAAAATTCTAATTTTATAAATAGGCTCGGCCTAGGCATAGATTGCTATATGCCTACAAGCTAGGTTTTAAATATTATACTCAAGAGAGCTGAGTCTGAGTCAACTAAGTTTTGAGTCAAGAAGAAAGCTTACAAGCTTACATCAATTGAATTGAGTCGATCAATTCTAGGCAGGTTCAATTTTTACTTGATCCAACTTGCTTCTTTACTGATCATTTTCACTTAGGGTTCCCAAAACGACCATAGACCACTTGTAACCATTACCAATTATAAACTATGTACCTTAAGAATAATGGTATCACCCATGAAGGTTTTACGTTAGATTTTTCACACGTAAATTAAAAAAAAAAAAAAATTATAAACGGGAACTGATAAAGATGATAAATTATATTAGGAAGAAAGAATGCAGAAGAAACGCTTCTAAGCCTTTGAGAGAAAGGTTTGCAAAACATGGTGAAAATCTCAAAAAACAATTAAATAAAGTAAAAAACATTAAGATGGAAGGGAAAATGGGCCATGAAAGGGAAAATTGTGATGTTCGCTCCATTAATGAATAATTGCGTATCTTAATTCTTGAAGATGGTGATATCACACCCTAAGAGCCCTCATTAATTTTTTTGAAAAAGCCTCTAATATAGAGAATCACTTGGACTGATTGTTAAGTTAGGATAGGTTGGATGGGCCAGGCTAGTCTGGGGGTGTGGTGTGCCTTGGGCGAGTGGGCTGCATTTCAATGAATATAGTGGGCCTTAATGGGCCTTCTTAGGCCATCGCTATTGGTGATTGCTAATTACATTGGGCAAAGATTGATCAGAAGTTCTCATTATTTCTTATTTTCATTTATCAATATAGGAGGACACATTAGGAGCTTTAGGAGACTTAAAAGTGAAGCCCGACCACAAGTGGGCTCTGCTAAACGGGCCCATGCACAGACGTACGAGACTTTGTAATAAACTTTTTCATGAAAGGGATCATAGGACCTACATAGTAGAGTGTATTTGACAAGGTGCCTACTTAAATAAAGAGTGTATAAAGTTTTATTGTCAATTGACCATCCTAGCCATGTAATCTTAATCATTTAATTTTCAATAAATATAAGTCATCGATTTTTAAAAATTTAAAATCAGTACATAAGATAATAAGATACGAGATAAAACTTCATATACCTCCTATCCAATAATTTTCTTTAAATCATTCAATCAGATGGAACACAAGAGTCAAGAGTTATTTAAAGAAGAGTGTCGGTAGAGATGCTATTGTTTTATTTATATACAACATTGGTGCCACCCACCACTAAGACCAGTCTTAAGTGGTACACAATCAAACCAGGGCATCTTATTTTGCAAGTCCTACAAATTATATTATTTTATTTATTGAATTTATTTAAATATAAAAACTTATAATTACAAATATCTTTTTTACGAACTTCTTTTGAACTTCCATATTCTAAATCTCAAGTGAGTCTGAGTTGACTCAACTCTAAAATTTGACTCAAAATCAATAAATTTTACCAAGTCCTTTCTAAGTCAAAGTTGAAAAACTTGTTTGAATTACTCAATTTGATAGAATTTCAGTTCTAGACAAAATTTCAAGTTTTTGAACCATGGCATCAGCTGGAATTCTAGCCTTACCACACAAAAATTGGCCGGTAAATACCAAGTTAGACCCGGCATTTACCATCCAACTTGGGATTCATAAACAAATGTGGTAAAGTAGAGTGCAACTCGGGTGAGTCAGATCATTTTTTGCGAGCTAACTTGGCTCTGAATAAATCTGACTCGAGTTGAGGTTCTTTGGGTCGAATCATAAGCGGCAGCTCAAGCTCAAGACCAAGTCTATCAAACTTGTGGGTTGCTTCAGATCAGATCAAAATTGGTATAAGTAAAATGCATATAAAGATAAAACCTTGTTAGTGCCACACACCATGTTAATCTTCGATGTCACAACAGCGACGAGTTCATGTCCATTTGAAAGAAATAAGAGATGAAACAAAAACATGGTTAATAATATTTTTGTGAAGCAGGATCCCTTACATAGGCTGTGACATCAAATATGGTTTAAGAATCGGTGAACCAGAAATGGTTGGCATCGGACTGCCGGAAAGGAAGGCCTTGAGGAGGACAAGAGCCAGTTTGGGTTTGTGTAGAGGGACCTCATGACCAGCTCCCCTCACTGTTACAAAGGTGAGGCCCTTGTAAACTTCAGTCCATCCTCCTACCTGTTTGAAAATATAAACAACAAGAATTTAGCAAACTAGCTGCAAAACCAATAAACAATTAATTGCCTACTTTCATAATTGAGAACTAAAAAAAAAATGGCCAAATTTCAGATTTTTTGGTTTTATGCCCACTTGACATGAAACCAACACACGTATGAGATTCAGATTTGGGATTCAAAACAAAGAACTTGAGGACTCCACCAAATTTAAATACATTTATATTTTTTTAAATGAAAGTAAGTGTAAAAATAACACTACTAGAAAATGATGTATTGACTTTACTCAAAAAATTAAGTGACAAACAAATCGACATTTTAATTACGTTACAAAAGAGAAACGTGTAGTATTTTTTTAATTATCTTGAAAAATAATGATTAAAGGTACCAGAAGAGTCCTTGAAGAATCTCACACAGGAAAAAGTGTCTGAAATGGATGCATCACACACCTTGAGAAGTCCTTGCAACACAGAAAAGTGGTATTTTTCAGATTTTTTGGAAATGTTGAAATTACTGTAGCAGACCGATATGTTGGCTTCAATCCATTTCAGTCAATATTTCCGCCCATTTTGGAAATTTCTATCCATTTTTTCTGATTATTTAGAAATTATTTATCAGCTGTAACGGGCTATATAACTGAAATATCGGCCGATATTTTTTGCTTCCCTCGTAGACCCAAAAATCTGCATCTTCTTACGTTTTAATCTTTGATTGTCGCACCTAATTAAAAAAAAACACTAGCAAGGCACCACCCTCATCAACTTCAACGTACTAAGCACCAGATTTTATGCAATTAAAATGAGGGAAAAATGCATCAGATGCTTCTAAAAGCTGAAAAACAAAATTTTTTTGAATGGCGACAATGCTAAAATTCATTAAAATACGAATTTAAGTACAAAGAAGTCTATAATCTGTATAAGAGAGTAATACAAACCATAACAAAGAAAAGAACAACCATACATGAAACCAACACCACAAAAAGGCAAGCAAAATAAAGTCCTCAACCCCCTATGCCATGGAATCTCCCTTTGTAGAAGAATGAAAAAGCTCCACCACTGTTACCAACTTGTGGACGCCAACCTTTGCCAGAAAATTGGCAACACTGTTGGCCGAGCGCCTCACATGTCTAAAGTGAATGAGTCTATTCCTTGTCAACTGCCTAGTTTCTCTCACCACATTAACCAGTCTCCACGGGGGGGTTTTCCTACCACAAGGACATGCAATAGCATTCGCAGAATCACCTTCTACTTCAAGATTGTCATTCCCACACATTGACCACAGAAAGATCACTCTCCTTCATTCGATTTTATAACCCAAGCAAACTCCAAAAGAGCTAAAATCATTCTCCCCTTGTCGTCATGAAGGATCCCCCCACCTGCTGGCCCAGGTTTACCCCTAGCCGCCCCATCAACATTGAACTTGTGGAACCCTGCTTCTGGCTTCACCCAACTTACTTTTAGAATGACCTTCCTCATTCCTCCCCTCAAGCATCCCTCCCAAGAGATGAAAAAATCCTCAATAAAATATCTTGTAAACTCCTTAGACATTGAAAGCCAACCCACTAGGCCCCATTTCGTCTTCTCAAAGACATCCCTAGCCTCTAGGGACTTGCCTTCAAAAATTATATTGTTCCTCTCCCTCCATACAAATCAGAATATGATAGTTGGGATTAGCCTCCACGCCACTTCGTTTTTTCCGACCAACCTCACTCCCCCACCAATGATAAGACTCTCCACATTTCTATTAAACACCCACATGGAATCGATACGATTCAAGAATCTATCCCTGACGCATCTGAAGAACTGGCACCTACACATTAGGTGGTCCACAGATGCCTCTTCCAAATCACATAAAATGCAAACGTCATATGTGCTCTCTGGTAAGATTCCCCTCACCCTAAGATCTCCCTTAACCAATATCTTGCCTTTAATTGTTGTCTAGGTGAATACTTGAATTCGGAAGAGTCCATATTGTTCTCCGACAAGTACAGTATCATAAAAAAAATCAAGTTCCTTTTGTCCATAAACCCTATTGATTGATCCTTGAATGGCGGTACTTAGCACAAACACAATAGAATGTCTAGTGAAAAAATAACTTCAAAAGCCAATTGGAGATAAACAAGGAAATGGCTACAATGATAATGATAACAACCTATTGATTCTTGAATGAGTGAACATTTTTTTTTGAATGAGTGAACATTTGGCAGTGTTACAGATCTTCAAATCAAGTGCTACTACCATTGCTATATTATGAAAGTATTTTGCATCGAGCCTGGCAATGATACGGTGCTTGTCTTTTTATAATAGAATGTATTGGATAAGACCTCAGTAACAAATTCGGCCGAAATTTTGTCTGAATTCAGGCTAAAATATGCATCTAAGCACGATCAATGTTTCTAAAATATCACTGACATTTCTAAATTTCTCCTAGCCAAAATTTTTAACTGAGGGTTAGAAGCATGCCTATTCAAATTGCATTAATATTCTCAAATGTACTTGTCCCTATTTTTCCGTGGCTAATAACCCATTTCCAAGCGGGTACTTGCACCCCTGGTGCCTCTTTATCTATTAATATATGAACCATTTCAAAAAAAAAAACCTATATCCCAGCAGCATAATAATCTTATTATCCATCATATACTGTTATGTACTGCTAATACTTCTTTGATGACCAGAAAATAGCATTTTTTAAAAATCACCTACCTCATGTAATGTGTGGATGATTTAAAGCAGGCAACCTGTCTGTGTGAGGCCATGTCAGCAATTCATTTTTTTTTTTTTTGGGTGTAAAATCATGTCCTTGCTGTATCCATGACGTGCTTGGACATCATAACACACATCCATTGGTAAATTTAAGGGGGAATTTACTATTATTGCCTGGAAATAAATGCTATAGAACTTGTATTTGTGTGCTTTTTATATTAACAAAAATTACAATTGACTCAAAAACAAAAATAATCAAAACAATTTAGGTAATTTATAGAAGATGGTAGAGGGATGAGGCAGGAATATGCAAGAGTCATCAGAAATTTCAGATTAGAAGTCTAGCAAAATTGATGCATACCTGCCCATCATCATACCAAGCATGCCAGGGTGTAACAGTTGGAAGGTTGAGAGCATCTATATTGTATCGAGTTGACGTAACTGGGATCACAGCATCTGTATCTCCACTGAGGCATCAAAGGAAACAAGATTTGAGCAAATGAACTTTGACTGCAAACCACTCAATAACAGTATAAATCAATCATCTATAAAGAAGACTGTGTATGGTAGTCCTGCATTTCTTGGATATTAGTTGTCAAATTAGTAAAATGACAAATCGTGGCTATTTTAGTTGAAAGTACAGAAAAATCAAAAGTAGGCAATTAATTCAAGACATTTCCTTATGACAAAGCCACACCTTTCAGGAATCCTTTCATGAAAACAAGTTTCTACAGCTACTGTCTGTAAAACTTGCTAGAAAATTGAAAAGTTTGAGAGCTTTGCAATTTGAATTCCAACAGAAGAATTTAGGAAGCAATTCAGTTAATGCAGGATTGAGTGGATTAATGGACCTTAAACTTAGTTGGATATAAAATAATTAATAATCCATAACCAAAACGTTCAGTCAATGGTCCTGAAAATCATGCTTGGCCTAGCCAATTGATGCAGCCAAGAAGGCCACATCCTACTATTATTTATCATAAGAAAGATGAAATTAAAATTTTCTGACTCTTAAAACTGCAAAAGCTTGAAATGATATTGGGTCCTATTCTAGGAATCCAATTTTAAGTTCTTAAGTGGGATTTATCCTTGCCAAGTTTCCAAATTTGAGTAAAGTTTATTTTATTTTTAGAGGCCTCACAAGATTAAGGTTTGAGTAAATTTTGTTTTAATTTTAGAAACCTCACAAGATTAAGGCTGCCTCAGTCTTTACAGTACAACCTTCTGGCATAAAGTAGTAGAAAATTATATGCAGACATTTTTACATACATTCATGTGTGTGTGTGTGTATGATATCCAAGGCAGTGTAGAAATCATCTCTTCTAATAAATGAAAATGATAATGTGGTATGATGTCATCCTAGTATAGCTTCTCCAACCCAAAAATTACTAATGGATGACATGCCTCCTACGCCCTGCTTCTCCCAATCCACATGGACCTTAATTGTTTTAGAACCTGGATCTGCATCACCAAGTTACTTAGTAGGTCTTGGACTTCAGACAACCCCATCCCATAACACATAAACGGGCCAAGATACAGGGGTTGGCTTTTCTACAAAAGAAAAAAAAAAAGAACCCTGAAAATCTAGCTCTTGACAAGCATTATAATAAGTCAAGAAAAAAAAAAAAGCCCGCCTGCAGCCTCTATTTGGCAAGACCAAAAAACGAAAAAGGGAAGTTATTGGGTGTCTGATAATTAAAAAAGAAAAAAAAAATGCAAAGAACCGTTTTTTTGTTTGTGCTCAAGGATTCATAATAGCAAACACAGAAAGGTTAAGATTAGGATGAACCTGAACATCCAAATGCGAAGCCCTGAATGTATAAGTTCACGATAAATATGTAGCACAGATCTAGGAGAGTCCTTCCAGTTAGTATTGACCAATTCGCTGCAAAACAGAATCACAAATCATGAAAAATCAAAATCACAAATTGCAAAATAACAAAAGTATGTAATTATGCTAAATACATCAACGGATTAATAGTATACAAAGTGGTGACATTAAATTTTGATGGCTGCAGTTTTGGTGCCCCTGGTCTGCTGGGATTGGAGGCCTAATTTGTAATAACAGAGGCAAGCCTGTTATTGCTTTCTCGGGTCTCTGTAACCCATGTTTCGTGTATTTAGAGGCCTAATTTGTAATAACAGAGGCCTAATTTAGGTTCGTTGGAAAGGTCTCTGAATAAGTTTTCCAATGAATCTACTTGTTTAAATCCGACATCATTTGACACATCAAGTTTGTCTGCAAAGTTATACCTTATTTAACCAATCTTAAAGTGGCATGTGTCCTATCTAAAAATAAGGAAAGAAAAAACATTTTTTTGCTAAAGGAAAGTCATCCAAAGGGTTTTGGCGTGGAATCCTTGTGGAGATCGTCGATGCAATTGCTATGTTTTCTCTTTGTCCCATCTTTCAGCCAAGTTTGACTCTTGGTCAACTTATTACCGTAATTCTACTTTGTGTTTGGCAAGTAGGCCTTTTAATAGGACTTTTCCAAGCCTAAACTCATAGAAGAAGAACCTGGCCTATATATCTAACCTATGGATCATTTAATTAAGGTTTCTTGGACCAAAATCCTCCTCATCGGGGCCTGACCCATATATCTAACCTATGGGCCATTTAATTAAGGCTTCTTGGACCAAAATCCTCATCATCGGGCCTTCTTTCCCCCGATTAAAAAATTTGTAGAATTTGAAGACAATTTCTTGAAGATTATCCATGGAGATGCCCATATCATTAAGGAAAAAACGACAACTACATGGCATTCCTAAATGTTACTGGTAAGCAACAATATAAGTGAAGGGTATAGAAGATTTGGGATTCATTATCAATCAAATACAATTTGGTAAATAATAACCACCCTGCATCCTTTGAATGCTGTAGTTCACCCCAGATTTAACTGCCCAAAAATTATACTAATTGAAAGTAACTTAACTATTTGATTCCATCACCAATTTTAAATGGATAAAAACAGGTTGATTTAACAAACAAGAGCACTTATAAAAAGGGTTCACATAAATGTCAAGTGTCACAGTGAAGTTTAAAGGGTAAATGTAGAATGCCTATTTGTGCTTAAATAATTTAATAAGATGGAAGTAAAGCTGTAGTTCTTATGAGAATTCTCTGTAATCATACCTGCAAGTTTCCCACTTAGACAGTGCAAATGCTGGATCAACATGAAGTGCCTTCTGAACCTCGGGCAAATTGAAGTAAACAGTTGAGTGCTTTTCGGTACATGGATCATACTTTTCACCAATTCGCCCAGCCGACTGTGAAATAGGACCAAAGTCCATTAGTACTCTTTATTGCTTTCCAACAGTAAGTTTATTAGTAGCCTAAAGGAAATAATAAAGAATGACAGGCTCAAACGGGCAGACATTCAAGTGTACCCTTTCAGAAACAGTAAATCAAATAATCAATGTATAATGCCCAAAACTAGATTTTGGACCATGGCGGCTGTAGTTAAACCAACATCTTAGCTTTCCCTGACCAGGATCACTCCCACACCTGTAGCGTTCGTGATCGGCCTCCTCAACTGTGTATCGATCGAAAGGTAGGTGGCAGAGCCTCTAACCAAGGGAGTTGTTATGTCCTGTATGTCCCCCCTTATCCCTGACATGCTATGGTGCCCCGCGGTGGGTAGGAGCGGTGTCGAGTCTGTATCGCTGCGGAGCAACTGCAGTGAGGTTGTTGCTTCGAGCAGCTCTCTGGCATTCTCCTCTCGGAAAGAGGTAAGGTCAAATAATGGGAATGACTCGGCATGCATTTGTTTCAGAACCTGTTGTTTTTCTGAACAAGGTTGGTGTTAAAGAATGCGTTCCAACCACCAGCAGGTCTCAGAAAGGCTAATCTAGGACAGGGGTGAAGCTCCTGAATCATGTGGATGAGTCAGCCACCCGTCTCAGCAAATCAGTTCTGTGCAAGCCTACTACTTATGGATCTGAAATTCAGTCCAGTACTCCAATGCCCATCCCATTTATTGGCAAGCCTGAAGCAGGATGCCAGCCCACAACCACCATAAACAAGTGCTGATACAGGCTCAAGCTTTGTCCTGGACGATAACATTGTCAAGCCTTTACTTTAGCTTCAGCAGAAATTGGAAAAACAGCGAGTCAACTTGTGACTTGCCCAAGTTGACAAATTTTGAGGAGACGTGGAGTCAAAAATTGGAGTAACTTGCTCTATTTTAAATAGTTGACACGACTCAGGCAGGTTTTGTCAATTTATCATACTTGAAATACCAGCGTATAGCACTGTCCCAAGCATCAGTTTGAATGCACTTGTTTTCATAAAAGAATATACATTAAGAGTAACAAAATGCATAAAACACTTCTACAAATTTTCATATTCATCCTATAAGAACATTATATTTTGAGTGTGAACAGAGAAATAGTTCTTCTAAAATATAAGATGTTCACAATTTTAACCTTTTAATAAAGGTAAAGCTAAAAATAATCTAATAATTAGATTAATGCTTGATATATCATTTTAGGAAAATATTATATTTTGACGTTTGAATGAAAATTAGTTCCTATAAAATATCAGATATTTATAAATTTACCTTTTAATTTAGGTAAAAATAGAAAATTACATTTGTGATTCATATACAATATAATGCGTCAAATATATGTTTACTAAATGGTTTTTTTTAATATTTTGAGCAGTATGTATTACTTAAGATTTTGGAATGTGGAATAATACATATTCAAGTTTTAAAATAATTAAACAAAAAGAACATAACTTGCCTGGGTCAAAATATTAGATCAAGCAAGTTGAGTCCGCATCCAAAGTTTTCCAACCTTGGTTTCAATTCAACACAAGCTCGCTACCTACCTGAAGTTCAGTCCCTCTTCCAGTCTATTAATTTATGGGGCCTAAAATGGATGTTCGATACTAACCCATTTACAGTCATAAATAAGTCCAAAGACGGGCTCAAACAGTCGCTTAGTTTTAGCTTCATTCATTTCACCAAATGTGAAATTCCGACCCAGTTGCATGTCAAAGACTGCATCTCAATAACATTCAATTAAAAAAAATCTACATGCTTGGCTATGAAAATTTCCAATACTTACACGCAATCTTTTCAGTAGCCTATTTGATGAGGTACCATTGCCAGTGCAGGAAGGAGTAAAGATGCTATACGGATCAATATTTCCAAGTTCTTTGCCAGCAATATCAAGAATATTTTCACACATTGGTGAAGCATGCACAAATGATTGGTAGTCACATAAGATATTCAGCAGCTTATATGTTTCATCGGATATCAGACCAGAAGCCCACATAAACTGGAAAACCCCCATGTGATCATGGAAATCGTCTGTCAGGGCATTTCCAACCTGCAAAAAGGGCACAGTTTAGTAAGTTCTTTAATTTGCATCTTCACAATCTTGAAAGTTTGATGCTACTCCATAAATCGTGCAAACCAAGTGTAAACATTTGTGAAAGCTAACCATATATCCCTTTAGATTGATTGAACTTTCCCCCATCAATTTCTGGCACCGCACTATAGCATGGGCTAGCTGAGGAATATAGTGTCCTAGATCAAAGATGTAAGTGTTGGTAAGTATCCATCATAAAATCTCTCGATTCCAAAAGAGGAAAAGAATTGTCATTGAAGTGTACCGTGGCCTACTAATGGCTTGGAAGGCGAAGAAGAGTGCAATTGAAGTTCTAGAAACTATTTAAGCTAGTAGCACAGGAGTTTAAAAATGTTTCTATAAACCAGCAAGTCGTCGATCAAACAAATCCATAGTTTCTTATCTGAATTCAGAATCATCAGCAGGATTGAGAAATGAGATAGGACCTGCTGCCAAATTGATCATTTGAAAGCTTACTATGACAATGTTTGTCCATTGGAAATAGACGAAGAGGTGGTTATTCAATTGGTCCAAAAAAGTTTAATGGGACCCAGTTTGAAATGGTTTACCTCTCCATAAATGGCTTCAATGAACTGGGCCCCACTTTTAAGACTCTCAAGTTGATCTTTACTAGGCCAGATTTTTTGGTCCTAAAATTTAAACAGCAGGGCTAAGTTCGAGTTTGGCAACGAAGTTCATTAAGAATCTATGGCCACCTTATGCTCATAATGGGCAATCGTATGACATACTGGTCCAGATCCTGACCTGAATTCATGCCCGAATATAAGCTCATTCCAGACCATTAACATTCCAACATGATAGATTGGTTTTCAAGGTGCAATTCATTTACTGAACACAGGATGCGAAAAATGAATCTAGGAAAGGAAAGCACAATAAATCAGACACATATTATTCACCTGCATAGCTCTCTCCTACAATATAGAAATCCCTTCCTTTATATTGAGAAAAACGCTTGAACCACTTCTTAAGGAAAACTAAAGAATCCTTGGCTGCAAATAGAGGGTTGATAAACATAGTAAAATTAGATTAGTGCTAATGACGATGAGCATATACCAAAGTCATATGAGGAAAGAAACCAAACTTTTACCAGTCCTTTCATCTCCATTGCTCAGTATATCTTTGGAATTGTTTGAATAGGAGAATCCTACACCAACTGGAGAGTCTAGGAATAGGATATTGGCCACTGCCAAGTGATACAAGCAATTAAATACGTAGTGTTGAGAATGTAATTTATTGCAGTTAATTGTTAATAAAATGTAGATAACAAAACAAAACAAGCAACCATTTTCAGGAAATGCCAGGAATCTGTCATTATGTCATAAATTACAGTCTGTTGATTTAAAACAGAAGTTATTGCCAAAAGATCCTATTTTCTAACTAAGGGAATGGAAAATGAAGGGGAAATGAAATGACAACTGGAGATATATTGTCACAATTACATCAACAAGAGTGAAGGAAAATGAAAGCTACTTATTTAATATAACCCCACCCAATTCACAAATTCCAAAGAAAATTTACTAACATTCTTCCCAAACAAGGGAATGGGTGAAGAAGCAAACCTCTGAGATTCTACCAAGACATCTCATTATCAAAGAAAGGGTGAAGCTGGAGTGTTTCTTACCTTTGTTCCATGAGTAAGGATTCAGATAAAGACTCTTGCCATCCGCATTAACATGAAAAGGACCAACTTCTTCTGCAACCCCATAAGCAATAGAAGAACACCCAGGTCCTAAAAACATTTTTTTCCAATTGGAAATGTAAGTGACATAAAAATAAAGGCGGAGGTGGGTGGGAAGGAAAAGAATAAGAAATCTTGACCCAGCCAATTTATCTTGAGCAATAGAAGAACAACCAGGTCCTAAAACCTTTTGTTGTCCATTGAAGACAAAAAACATGTTAAAAAAAGGAAAAATGATAAGAATTCCTGAACCAACCAATTCAACCGGAAGAACAAACTCTATCAAATTACTGAAGCAGATTTTGGGGGTTACATCCCAATACACATTTGAAAAGAAGTGAAGCTTTCTTGCATAAACGGGCCGTTTCAGAGAGTAGGTCCTATAATTCTTATAGTGAATAATTTGTCCAATCCATGCATCTAATCAGAATGGATGATTGACTGACAATCTGATTTTTCTATTAATGTCTGTTTATTTCTTTCGAAGCTTTCCAAATTCTTCTAAATTCAAAGTACATATAGTATAATTCTGATAAAGACAGAAATTTTCTGTTTCAAAAAAGAAGAAGATAGAGACAGAAATTCATTTGTTTACTATATGACCTGCCAATACCTAACTGGTTTGGTAAACTTTCACACGAATTATGTTATACACAGAATGAGCATCCTGCTACTCAATAAGTTTTGAGCTAAACTAGACAAATATTCATCAAAATTGCTTGGATTTAGTGAATACAAAAATTGTTTTGAAACTTAATTCACATTTGGAATTGCACAGAAAAACATCTATCAAATTCAATAATAAATATCTAATTTAGATAAATAGAAAAATGATTTAATGATGATAAAAATAACGGAACAAAGTTAAATAAATAATAAAATTTGAGGAGAGTGGTCATTAATTTCTGACCTCCAGTCAGCTCTATTTTTTTTTTATGAAGCATCAGTTATAAATGTTTAATTTAGATAAATTGAATAATGACTTTAATAATGGTGATAACAACTGAATGAAGTTAAATAAATATATAAAAAGAATTTGAGGATGGTGGTCATAAATTACTAACCTCCATTTAGCCAAAGTACAAGAGGCTTAGAATCAGGGTCCTCAACAGCCTCAAAGAACCAATAGAAGAGAGCCCTCCCAGATTCCTTATTCACTCTCACATAACCAGAATAATGGGCAAAGCTCACATTTGAAGACAACCCTGGAAGACCCAACACCTTATCCTTGAGCTCCTGTTTATGATGATGATGATCAGATGAAGAAGAGGAGCTGCTGCTACTGCAGCTTACCCTTTGAAGTATGAGAAAGAGAAGCAAAATCGATGAAAAAAACACCAGTCCCCATCTCTCCTTTCTCCTCCTCTTCCTCTCCTCCATATTTAATTTTCTCTCTCTTTTCTCTTTGAGAAAATTCTTCTGAGATTGGGTTTGTCAAGAATCAGGAATCCAGAGATCAAAAAGAGTGGTGGGGTTGAGGATTAAGGATTGGAATTTATAGAAAAGTGATGGAAATGATGGCGGGCATAGGTTTTGGAGGCTGTTTTGCTGGTTCGTCGTCATCCACTCATTCTTCCTTCCTCTCTCGGCGTAAAATTTTGTATTATCAAAACTGGTAACAGTAGGTGAAAGTGTTTATAATATAAAAATATAGACTATTAATTAAGATATTAATAATTTTAATTATTATTCGCATACTAAATTTCAAAAGTGCTGGTCTTAATACGTAGAAATTAGTGAATATTTTTATATTTTTAAAAGATAGATCAACATGTCCTAAATGACTGTTTGAAGTCACATTCACCACTAAAATAATGATTAAACATAGGATCATTCCTCATTAGAAATATGCCCTTTCAACTTTCAACAATTGAAAACTAAGATCAAAAGTTTCTTCTTTTTTTTAAAACATTTAAGACCAAAGTTTCTCTTAGACCGAAATCCGCAGCTTCACTAATAACCTTAAAAATGTGTCTGAAATTGAGTAAAATTTTGATCAAATTTTGCCCCGATTTTGATCAATATGGCCTTCATATTTTGGCTAATATAGTTGATATGACCTGGGCTAATTTTTTTTTGTTTCTTATACAAATCAAAAAACTAGATTTCCACCCAAATTTATAGCTCAGCTACAAATTACTGAGATTTTTTTTTCAGTTTCTAGATAGGCAGAAAAATGACAGCCAATATTCTAAAATATCAGCAATATTTTAAAAGTATTAGCTGATATTTCTAAAAAAAATATATATTTTGGTCCGTGTTTAGATCAAAAAAATTTAGCCGATGTTTCAAATTTACGGCGAAATCTTTAACTAGTTCTGATCTCAACTACAAATTATGATAAAACTGAAAATATTCAGTTGAAATTCAGCGATATTTTTTAAAGTTAAAAAATTAACCAATATTTTTTTAATAATACATATTTTTGTCCTAATTTAAACTGAAAATTTCACTAGATATTTAATTCCTCCAAAATTTGCAACTGACGTCCTGAGCCAAGAAATTTCTTTTATATATATATATATATATATATTTACTACAATTACATCAGTTGTATTGTGACTAAGTTAAGTTCAGTTCATCTCGATGAACCAGAAAGTAAGAACGTGGATGAAAGAATGAAGCATGAGAATATATGAAAAGTATTGGGTTTACTTGGACAGAAAAAGAAAGGTAGGATTACAAGGAAAATGGGGATAAAGAATTCCATCCACCAAACGGAATTGGGATAAAATAAAATAAAAGAACTCAGTTGTTCTGATTGAAGGAATAATAAGAGCAGAGAATCCTGAGTTATCGTGTGTATTTTCCTGTTTTTCACGGAATCATAATTTAAGGAGAAAGCAAAATTGCTTATTCCTTCAAACCTAATTAAATACTTATCATCTAAGATTTTAAAATTCGTTGATTATTTAGTCATCGTTTAATCAAATTTTGTGTGACTTGTAAACTAACCTAATTTGAGAATTCAATCAATCGAGTTGACTTAGTTTGAGTATACGGCACAACTTGGGGTCACGTAATAGGAACCTGCATCAATAATTTTAAAAAAAAAAATTCTAAGTTGAGGATTGGTTTTTTTTAATGATCAAGGTGTTCGAGTCTCTTAGAGCACCGACTAATTTTCAAAGTATGTGCAAATCTCTTTACGTCTACACACCGGACAACCGAGAAACGTAATATGAAGTTTAAATTTGAATTTATTTTTCAGTCAACCTAGTCTAATAAAGACTGTATTTAACTTCATAGTTTGAATTTAATTTTAGAAACTTAATCTTCTCAATTAATTGTGACAACCCGACTTCTCCAAAAAAATATTGTCCACATTAGGCTCACTTAGCCTACATGATTTTGTTTATAGGCCTAGCTCATTTCCGGTTCCAAAAAGCCTCTTACTATGGGAGAGGGGTTCCCGTCTTAAATCTCCTCTCCATTCTCATCCTGAGTGATGTGGGACTCTTTCCCACACATCCATGTGCACGTGGGCTGTCAGAATCTACCTCCCTTAGGTAGAGAGTCGTCCTCAACTCGGCAATGATAGAAGGGCCGACATAGGCAGAGTCCAAGCCCAGAAACAAAATGTGTGGGTCAAGTGGGCCCCAAGCGAACAATTTTAAGGGGGATTTCAGATTGTCACATTAATATTATATATATATATATATAAAATAATAAAAACAAACTTATTTTGAGCCTAAAAGGCCTGAGATCTAATAACTCTACACATGCATTTTGGATTTGAAATCGGACTCAGAACTTACATGTAAAAATCAACTAAACTTGAGTTTTAACAAATCGAGTCAACTTAGGCCTGATTTTAGCATGTAGGTTATCAAAAATCACATTGTTAGAGTCTATCAAACAATGTTTTCGAGGGCTATAAAATTCTAAAATTAAAAAATAAATTTTAAAGTGATCCAACTTTTTAAAAACTTAAAAAGCATGGCCATATTAATTAAATTAGAATGATTTTTTATGAGTCACATACTTAAAACATATTTTTTCAAATAAATTTATTATCACCTAAATTGTGTTGGGACACGGCTTCTAGTTTAGCCAAATGGAATGGTTGGCAACATTCTATCCGCATGATCGCCTCATTGGAGAGAGAGATTATTGGGGTGCAAACGAAGGTCTCACATCAGCTGTGAAGGGAGAAACTAAAAACTTACATAGGATTGAGTCACTCCACTTATCGAGGCTAATGTTTTAGGCTGGAAGTCTAATCCCAATAAATTGATGGTCTCCACTCTAAGTATCTAGAGAATTCAAAATTAGGATCGACCGATATTTTGATCCCAACTTTTATAGAAATTTCAACATATTTGTCAGAATTTTCACGTAGCAGTATTATATATTAGCACACATGTCAACTCAAACGGTTGAAGTTCCTCTTTAGAATATTTTCTCTCTCTAATTAAGGGATTGTAATTGATTCTTTTAATAGATTATTGCCTCTATTAGAGGGCATGTAACACTATAAATACTAGTGTTAATGGAATAGAGTGTAATCATTTATTCAACATTCTACATTATAAATAGGATAAGACATTGACAAGTTGAAAAATCAGCTGCTAAATCTAAAATATAGATTGAAATATATTGGGCTTTTTACTACAACACAACATGATCCACAAACAAAGCCTAATTTAGCATACCAAAATCCTTTAGATGAAGTTTAGATGATCATAATTAGCTAGAGATTGGAAACTTTGATTGCTTCTTCTTATTCTTCCTCTTCGTCTTCTTCTCTCAAGAGGTAGCTGCATGATCATTAAGAAGAGGTTTTGTGCTTAATTCCGGGGGTGAAGGAGGAGAACCTCGCTGCGGCGGAGGCGGCGAATGATGAGGCTTTAGGTAGCTTCTCATCACCATAGACTCCTTACAGAAAAACGTTGGAATACAACCTTCACAAGCAGCACAAGAGAGAGGGGTGAGGATAAGATGAAGGAAAAATAATAATAGAAAATAGTAAAAAGTAAGCATTCTTTGTTCTAATATTTTCACTTTAATAGTTAAAAAACTCAAAAAATATGAGTAAGTTTGAGCGAGTCGACTCGACCCAACTTCATTTCAAGTTCACCTAATCTACTTGACTCACTTGAACTTCAAATCATGTCCAAATTTCAAGTATTTGAACTTTGCTTTCAAGTGTTTTTTAATTTTTCTAAATTTTTGACTCATCAAAGACTCAGTATTTTAGATATGGGCGAAATTTCAAACTTAGAGAGTTGGAAAACAGAGCACCAGGAAGTGTTGTTGCTTGAGCAATGGTGAGAAGAGAAGAAGAGAGCAGAAAGAAAGAGATGAAGAGCAGCTTCATGGATGCAGCATTCATGGTATTTGGTAGAGGAACTTGAGAGAGAAAGAGCAGAAACTGTAAATGATTGGATCTCTCATGAATTGAAGGAAGCCCAGATTTAAGATTTATAGAAAGAGGAACACCATCTCTTTTTTTTTTCTATAAATATATTATTATAAACATTTTTCCTATTTTTAAAGAAGCTTTCTAAAGATTCCAAAGCATAAGGAGCTTGGTTTGCAAAAGGAGGGGAGTTCAAGTATATTGGTTGAATTAGTAAATATATCTTATTTGAGAATGTAAAGTTTTACATCAATTAATAATCTAAATCATGTAATATTGACTTTTTAAGTTTCTATAAATATAAGTGGTTGATTTTAAATTTTTTAAATCAAATGGATAGTGATTTTTGCACCACCATTTTTTCTCTCGATGAAAGTATGGGCAAATTTGAATTTTTCTTTAAAGATAGTGTACCACGAGAAAAAGTGATGGTACAAAAATCACTACCCTATCGAACAGAATGAACATTTGTACATACTCTATTCATTCGATGATTATTTTTATATCATACTTAATCATATAAAACCAAAGTTCCATTTTAAAAAAATCTCAAGAGTATCAAATATCGAAAAGAAAACTTTCATTAGAATTTAAAGATGGGGAGCAACCCCACACATGAAAAGTGAACTTAACCTTAGGTCAGGGGCATAAATATTGGTATTGGCCGATATCTCAACCGATATATTTCTCTCTCTTATTTTTTTTTACAAAACCCACTAATATCGACTGATACGTATCATATCGGCTGATATATAGTTTTAAAAACCGATATATATTATCGTATATGCCGATATTTACACTCCTGCATTCGGTATGAAACTATAAATGAGAGGTGAATTTGGAGAGAGACCTGTCACATAAGAATCCCATTCTTCCCCCACAATAATCTTTCTACATCACACTAGAATGTATGGTATATGTTCCGATACTCCTTAGCTTTAATGTACAATTGGTCTTTATTATGGATAATGATTTTTGCACCATAAATTTTCACCATGGTGCACTACTCTTAAAGGAAAAGACCATTTTACACTCTCTTTTTAAAAGAGGGAAGAGAGAAGAAGAAAAGTAATAACAAAATATTCTTTTCCTTTAAAAAAGATGGTGCATCATGGTGAAAACTCATGATTTACCCACATTATCCCTTTATTATATCAATAAATAATATATCATGTATAAAAAACCAAGTGAGCTCAAATCGTATAAATTTGTAGGGTGGGGCCCTACTTTTTTATCCACATTCAGCAACACTCATCTGATGAGTGTCCTATGCCATGTTAGAACTTTTTAGTTTTGTCACTTACTCAAGACAATTCAAAGCCATTTGCTAGTGGCCAATGACAATTAAGTTTCTTCCCAATTACCATCTCCTCTTTTAACTTTTTTTTCTTTTATTCCCCTTTTCTCTTTTCTTATCTCCTTCTTTTCCCTCCCCTTTTACCTTTCCTTCCTTTTTCCGACTTTTGGGTTAAAAACTACATTTTCAAATGTGTTTGTACATCGTTTAGGCATTCATCTATAAATATGATATTTACCATAATACTGAATTGAAATTTTTTAGTATATGCACTTATCAAATTGTAAAGATCCGACCAGAAAAATCTGAGTTTAGAGCTTTGGCTCAAGAAACTGTCTGCTTTGGGTCTGCATACGCGAGTCCACATGAGTTTCGATTGGGGCCTGGCCCAACTGGTAGACTCCAAAATGCGTCTTGTTTAGTAAGGAGGGGCTGCCACTTATAAATCTCATGCGGATGTGTGACTCTTTTTCCCACTCTCAAACGCATTCCCACTTATTCACTTGGGCCGGCCCTTATTGGACTCGGCCATCTGGGCCGAGTCTAGGTCTCACAAAAATAGAATGATAATGAACTTGTTAAAACGTTCATTTTTTCAATATATCATCCATCAAAAATCATTTAGATCAAAGTGATTTTTGGTAAGAAATATATCGAAGGAAAGTCATTCCAACGACCCATCACCACCCCATTTGATAGGTTCCGTGCCTGATTTCGTATAGTAATACCTTACGATCCAATGCACATCTCTGATCACTTAAAGCTTCATAAGAATTTTTGCCATTTATAGTTTGTCTATGGATTTTTCAAGAAAAATAATTTTGCTGGAAAAAATACATTGAAATGCAATTCACTTCGTTCAAGACATGAAATCTATCATCACGGTTGGTTGTAGAAACTGGATATTTATTTTGTTTGTGTTAAAATATTTATTTATATTGAAAATAAACTGTGACATTATCTCACAAAAGGTGGAAAGCCTCCCCTCTTTTGTCCATTTTTTTCCCATGTGGGAAATGGATTCCTCTTATGGAGAATAACGAGTCTCATTTTATGTACTTTTAGTAAAGAGTCATTATTTAAAAAAAAAATTATCTAATCTTCATTTTTCATTAAAAAAATATAGCAAACAATCACTTAAGAAAATATTATCCATCATTTATAAGGGTAAAATAATGAATCCTTTCCCATCATTTATTAGACATCTTTCGATTCATATACACCAAAGGATCTAAATTTCTATTGAATTATTGATGATAAGAAATATAGAAATGACATAAGAAACACAGATTTCACATCATGTCCCCTTTCAATTAAACCCTTAATGTCCCATTCAAATAAATATTAACATAATATATAAAGTCACACAATTCTAAAGTAGCAAGTATTATCTTTGGCCAATGAATAGTTTTTCGCCTATTAGATACAAAATATAAGTGTAAAAAAACTAATCTAACATTTCTTATAAATAAAATTCTCAATGTTCATGCTTCTAATTCCATCATCTAATCTGAGTTAATATTTTTGAGAAGTGGTATGCAAGGGAACCTTAATTCAAGCCAGGTCCTAACTGAGTGGAGCCGCACTTAAAAATCTTGGATCGGGCCGGGACACAAGTTGCACCTCTATCTGGGCCTATAATAAAAGAGTTGGTTTGGACCAGAGAGAGAAAAAATATCGGCTGATGTGTAAAACTGTTGTCTAAAAATTCAGAATGACTTAAAAAAAATTAATTTGAGTTGACTTAACTTGAGAGGATTTTGAGTTAAACGAGTTCTCAAGGTTTTTTTACATTTAAAAAGAAATTTAAAACTCAAGTGAGTTTCTCATCTTAATAGGATTCCAAGTTGGATCCAAATTTCGAGTTATTTGAACACTGTTGAAATCAATGAAAATGCTCATAATATATTAGTATTAGTTAAGTTTCAAATTTCAACTAAAATTTGAAATATTGATCAGAATTTATCGTCCATCCAATGGGCTAATATGGAAAATATCAAAGTTTTTTCCAGCTTCTTGGAATTACTGAAAAGTTACGGTGGGGTAAAATCTGGACAAAATTTATTTTAAAAAATTAAAAAATTGGAGTCCAAAATGGGTCAAAATGATTAACCTGGGCTGAATTTTTTTTTTCACACATTAAGGGCTGAAAATTATGTTTATGGTTAAAATCTTTAACTTAGAATAGGTGGGGTATAAGTTTTCCTAATAACATTCCTACTGCATGCATATAGAGAGGTGGGGCCACCAATTAGGGTCACGACAGATCCATTGAAAATGTCCATATTCAATTATATGGCACACTTAGAAAAAAATTATTGATTAGTTATATTTTTTTAACCTTTTCAAAATCTAATCATTTTAATCTGGAGTTCAATTGGTTGAAGCTTCTAGAATTAGACTAGAGGTATTGGATTTAACTCCTCTCAAATTTATCAGATACACGAAGTTTACGGGTGATTTCATGTATTTGTGATCATCATTCATTAATCCAAATAATATAGATTATCATCCAAATAAAGACCAATAGGTTTGACTGTTAGATAGAAGAATAATCTTTTCATTTGAGTACCTGCTCACTTTATTAATTGGCCCGTCCTTAACTCTATTGCAATTTTCTTTCCTTTTGTCTACACTCTCTTTTGAAATTTGAACCTTTAAGTACAATAAATTGATTACAATAGCATGCTCATAGATATTGTTACTTTTTACTTGCTCCACTCTATAGTTGATAAAGACAACTTATTTTCGGCTCTAAGTGCAAAATTGTTTAAGAATTGAGATCATAAATGTTCTTAAAATTTCAAATTTAATGAATATATTGTGAATATGTCTTGTATTTTATAATAATTTGTCATAATCAGACATTAAATTTTGAATCCTTAACTTTTAGGTACAAAGATGTTTTTGTAATTTTATATTAAATACTATTTGTATTAATATATCTTGAGGGATTTTTAAAATTGCAAGATTTATCTTTTATTGAAAGAGGTCTAACAAAGATGGTATTTTTTTTTAATTCTATTCGCAAATATTATAAAATTGCTTTCATCTCTATATAGATTTTGCACTGACGTGAGCTGGGCATGCAGAACTGTCTCTGATATCATATTAGAAAATTATGAAATAAGAACATTTTTGAGATACAACTCACTTTCAAAAGCTCGCCGTAAAGTGTTATATTGAGTCGTTGATTTCTTTAATTTATCAATATGGGACTTTTTGTCGTCTCACGTCTTCTTATTCTTCTTCTTCATCATAGATTGTATTTGGCAAAACCCGAAATATGCATTACCAAAAGTGTGACTTGTAATCAGTTTTGTTCAATGTAGCTCAACTGATATGATGACACACTGGTTTTTTTTAACCCTCGATATCAATAGATCATAGTCATCTGTCCTACAGGATCATTTTAACAATTGGTTAATTCTAAAAATTGCATGAACAGCTATAACTTTTTAATACATTAAAAACATAAGCATTTAAATTTAAAAGGTCAAAAAAAAAAAAGAAATATAATAGAGACTGGATTAAACAAGATCAAAGAAGGGCTGAAATAGGATTAAAATGATGTTAAATTAACTGAAATGGATTAGAAGAGGAAAAGAATTATTTCGTTACATGTTTTTGTTTCTATTTTATAGTGAAACGGAATGTTTCTGCTATTTCAAAAGAAAACATAAGGGACTTAATAACTATGCCCTCAACAACAACTCATATCTAAGCAAATCAATCATACATACAAAATTCACTTATTTTTTACACAAGTTACAACCTTTTATCTCTGATATTTCACAAAAAAAAAACAAATCGCATTTTTTTCCTTTTTTTCTTTTCTGTCTCACAATGCAACTCATGATCCAACATTTTTTTTTAAAACATGGGTATCTTCACCGTATATTAGAGGTGAGACTAATCCTACGAGTAATTGTAAACCTCTAAATCCCATGGGAAGTGGCCCAAAAGAATTTGAACGTAAATCAAACTCAATACCTCCCTTCATGAAAGAAGTTTATTAACCGTCACACCAATTCCTTAACATGCCAAACACTTAAAACATAGAAAACTACTATTACTACTACTACTTCTTCTTCTTCAATATGCATCATGAATAAGCTGCATGTTCGCTTAGAATCAATTTAGTGCTTAATTGAGGAGATGGTGGTGCGTGGTTCGGAGGCGGAGGCGGATGATGTGACGGCTTTAGATAGCTGCTTATCACCACGGACTCCTCAGATAAAGCCTTTGGAATACATTCTTCAAAACCAACAAAAGGGCAATAGTGAGAACAATACATAAGAATACATAAATTCAAACTCTAATCTAATTTTAAACTAAACATATCTCTTAATAATGAAAGAAATGTATCTGTTTTAATTTATTTTTCATGTTTGCTCTGATGGGTATGAAAGAAATGTATCTATAGAAGTAAATTGAGCTTAAAATAATGAAAGGGTAAGAGAAGTGAGCACCCGGAAGCGATCTTGCTTGAGCATTACAGAGAAAAGAAGCCATGAGGAAGAAGATAGAGAGGCGAACGAGAGACATTGGAATATGCATGAAAACCCTGATTTCTATTAGAGTGGGCGACTAAATTTATAGGAGGAGAACTCCTCATTCCCTTTAAGATTATAATTTTTTTATTTTTTTATTTGAGAGGCTATGTATTCATAAGGTAAATATGTCACAGGAACATATTAAATTATTGGTTGTTACTCAAGAAAATTTTATAAGTCCTAGCCTTTGATTTTAAGATTGACCACAGTTTAAATTTTAAAACTCAGATTCAACTCAAAATTATATTGAGTCAAATAATTCAATTAAGGATTTTTATTTAATTTAAAAAGACTCGATAAAATTTATTGTCTAGACTTAAAATTTTACTTAGTCAAGTGAACTCAAACTGTTGTTTTTTTCGAGTTTTCAGTGAGACCCACTTCTTATGCATGTGAAAAATATCATCCAATTCATCAATTGGGGTGGTTATTGGTCTATTGAAAAAGCCTTTATTTTTTTTTTTTATGTGTGGAAAATCGTGAAAAAACCCAGTGTAAAACCCCTACAGGTGATACCCACTGCCCTTAGGTACACCAGATTAGGCCATCGGAGATATGAAAAGAAAAAAACTTTGATTAGATGTGGAAGCTTATTAAAATTTGATGGCTTTATTTTTAAAAAATCTTTAGACTTTGGAACCTTAAAAAACATGATTAGATTGATCTAATCTTTTCACAGACCAATTGCCATCAAAATCGGTAGACTACACATGTAGCAATTATTTCTACACTATTTACATAATATATTGCAAATACCATTAAACATACCACATCTAAGGAAAATTAGATCATATTGTCTCAAATTCCCTTCTTAATAATACATGAACACACTCTTTATCCATCATAGACTGACAAACCCACATTATTTCTGGCATCACACAACATAAGCTGCAAATAAAACCTAATTTAGCATTCCTAATGCTAGATACTAGAAATTTTGGTGCTTTGCATGTATTGATTGCTTATTCTTCTTCATCAGTTGCGCCGGAACACGAGTTAAGAAGAAGCTGCATGGCCACTTATAAGAGGTTTTGTGCTCAATTCCGGGCTTGAAGGTGAACCTCGTGGTGGCGGAGGTGGCGAACGAGCAGGCTTTTGGTAGCTTCTTACCACCATTGAGTTCTTACAGTAAAACCCTAGTATACAACCTTCAAAATCAACACAAGAAAGAGAAGTGAGGATGAAATAGAAGCAGATAATAAGAACAACAACAACAACAAGAGAGGAGTAAAAATGTAAACATTCTTTGTCCTATTACTCATATTTAAGTACAGTTTAAAAACTTTGAAAACTTCAGATTGCAGGTAGAATGAGGAGAGATAGACCATCCAAAACAACAAGGAGAGAGAGAAAGAAAGTCGTGTTAAATAGTGAAATGGTCGACTTAAAGGTTTATGATAAGTTAACATAGAGAAATAGAACTCAAAAAATCGATAAATAGAATTTTGACACAAGATAATAATGATAATTGGCTGAAATTTTTTTTGTCAAATATCTGTAAACTCTCAAACTTGGGATTAGAAAAGTAGGCACCAGGAAGTGTTCTTGCTTGAGCAGTGGTGAGAAAAGATGAAGAGACTATGAAGAAAGTGATGGAAAATAGAAAAAGCAGCTTCATGGGATCAGTATTCATGTTATTTTGGAGAGGAAGCACTTCAGTTGGGAGATTGAGAGAGAAAAGTAGGAAGGGTTGGATTTATAATGAAATGGAGGAAGAGTAGAAAGAGAAGACACTCTCATTTGTACTATAATCTATCATTACAAACTTTCTCCTCTTTGTTAAAAAGAGGCTTTTAAAGATTCCAAGGACATTAAGGAGTGATTGGCATAAGAGGGGACCAACCCACCACAAGATTTCAACCTTGGCCAAATTGAAAGTGGAGGATCTTAACACATAGTACAGCATTATATTTCCTATTATTGTTCTACTGTCATTCAATTAGAATGATAATGAGGCCACTTCAAATTATATCCAATCTTTAAACATTGAACTTGTAGACTATATATACAAACAGATATATTTCAGTAGACTTATTACCACTCTACTAAATGAGTCATTGAGAGTTTTAGACTCTTTCTCAACATAGAAACTAGTTCATGGGTCATCCTTATATTACTTTATATGATAATAAGTACCCTCCAATGTAAATAGAGGTTGTTGGGGCTGCAAATGAGTTCTACATCAGTTGGAAAAAGGGGAAATAAAGAGGTATAAGGGACTGGGCAACTGCACCTAACAGGCTAATCTTTTGGGCTGGAACCCCAGGCCGAACAAATGGTATCAGAGCTGGCCCCAAGCTAACGCTTGTGGAATCAAGATCACTTAGCCGAACAAGATGATTGGTGACAATATTTAGTCCCACGTCGTTGGAAAAGGGGAGAAATAAAGAGGATGAGAAACTTCACTTAACAAATTAATCTTTTAGACTGGAACCCAAGCCCAAGAGATGTTCCCTGTTTTTTTTAGTTTATAAATCCACATTCGATGCCCTCATGCTGTATTATCAAAGAAATTGCCACCATTTTAAAATTCATTTGCTGATGGCCAAGGCAATGAATATTGCTTCCAATTCAAAATATTCCCTTTGTTCCCTTTTCTAGTCTCTCACTGAGGTCAAAAGGATGATAAACTTGAAAAGGAAAGAGTGTCTATAATGCAAGCTTTTACTGTTCTAAATTTATGGAATTGGAATTTTGGAGGGTTTTAGAGATGTTTTCACTTAAATTTATGGAGCTTTTACTTCTTCTTTTTTTAAATTTTCACCTTGAGATCTAGTGTGACATCTTACCTTAATCTATAAATTAGGAAGCTCCGGTACATGTTAGTGATGCATGAAATTAAATGCAATTCTCCCCCAATAATAGGAACAATTTATGTAATTTCAAGGAGTTGATCTGACAGTCAAAGTGCATATTTCAAGAAGCGGGATTTTGAATTTGATTCACATTCCAACTCTAACAAGCTACTTTCCATAGTTGTTTAGTGGGCTTAAGCATCTTCAGCAATTTTCAAATGATTCTCATCTACCAACTTGAACTAATTCTTTTTATGTCAAAATGGAAGCTAAATATTTTGTAATTGAATTATCTTTTAGCCCAAATCATTATTCTTAAGAAGTGGTATATAATATTCAAACAAGGAGAACAATATTAATATCATGGATTAATTGCAATGGAGCTGTTTTAGAGAGATTGGGTATTAATTTTCTCTAGTGAAGCTGATTATTTGTCATTAGACAGCTTTAAAGAACTTTATAGATGAATATTTAAAAAAAAAATCCAACTCTATGCACTTATCATAACTTTTTGAGATGAGTTATAAAATCAATGATTTATTATAATTAAATTTCTAATATCTAAAATTATGAGACAAAAATTATTAAATCAATACCAAATTTCATTCACTTAGTATTTTTATTTATTTTTATAATAAAAAGTACATGACCTCTTTTATATTTTGATAAATTATATAAAAAGTTTCTTAAAATTTTCAATTACTATAATTTACAATGGGCATACTGAGCTCTCGTGAATCATGAGGGCAATATAATTGGTGACACTTTATTTAAAGTTTACCAAATAAAAGTAGTTTTGTTCTTTAGCGGCACAATTATATATAAAATTATCTTTTAAGCTCAAACTTTTTGTATCGTCGAACCTTTAGAACTTTTTGTTTTTTCGCACGTGAAAGGCCAAGTTGTTGTCATCCAAAATCTATACCATTTATCATGTGGGACCCACCATTGATTACTTTAAAATGACTGATACCACCCAATAATATGCTTCTTCTCTGTTGAATGCTGTCAACTGATGATATTTTTCACATACAGTGAAATTCAAATAGCAAGAATATACAATAATATATCTAGTTATATATATATATATATATGACTGGTTTTTTATTTTCACCGAAAAAAAAAACTTGATAAAACTTGTTAACTCACTTAACTCGAAAATTTATTGTCAAGATAATTTAGACGGACTCACCCAAGTTTTTAAGCTATGTGTTGTTAGGTCCAGCCCGACTCACTTGACCCAATCTAGAAAAGCATTAGAGTTGGATTAAACATATTCAGACCAATAGATTAAGTTGGATAGAGGGAAAGAAAAGCCCAATTCAAATTTGGGTTGGGTTTGATGAATCTGATTTAAACTTGATTGATCATAGATGATCTCAGTGGATTATCTTAAAATCAAGCTGATGAAAACATTATACATGTACGTACTGTCTTTCCCTTTTTTTTTTAATGACATTAATGTAAAAATATGCTTAAAATAAAATATTCTAATAAGTGTATATGTCGGGTCAAGTCCGGCCAGTTTTTAGACATAGTGGGTTATTGAGTCAAGGTCGAAAGAGATTTATCAGACTTAGATTAGAGTTGAATTGAGTCATGATATTTGAGCTTTGAAGTTCAGTTGAGTCGGGTTACGTAATATTTGGTTAGACTAGGTTTAACAAAATTTCACTCGACCTGTCTGAA
The DNA here is from genome assembly GCA_022113865.1 of Chimonanthus praecox. NCBI lineage: Eukaryota > Viridiplantae > Streptophyta > Magnoliopsida > Laurales > Calycanthaceae > Chimonanthus > Chimonanthus praecox. Next base: position 63,072,867 of record CM039091.1, on the reverse strand, counting down.
TTTCCCCGGTCATCATGCACTCCATTAAACATTGGACCACACAATTTTCAACATTATGCAATCATAATACTGTATGTTATGTAGAACGCACATGTTTTATTTTTCTAGTAGAGCATGATGGAGAATCTCTGCCAATTTAGCACCGAAATCCTCTTCTCTCAGCTTTTACTTCGCCTCCATTATCTACATGGGTATAATTTAATTAGTTGTCTTTCGTCTAAGAAAGTAAAAGTTAGGGGTTCGAGCTCCCATAGTCTAATTTTGATGTGTTATTTGAGTAGTGGGCTCATCTGTAAAGATTTTATTAAAACTGTGTATGAATTTTCCACACGTAAATCTAAAAAAAAAAACTTAAAGACCATGATCAATCTGATCCATCCATGGAATGGTCCTCACTTAGAAATGATGAGGACTGCACAATGGTACCCAAAATTTCAAAGGATCGCATGCGAGAAGCACTCAGAAATAGTAATCATTTTGGTTGAGGAGTGCATGTCTAATAGTAGCAAGTTGTAGAAATGATTGTGAATGGGTCATATTTGGATCAAGATTGAACTTCCACACAATTCACACACATGGAATGCGTGCCGATATACAAAATTGTTTTCGATCCACAGATATTTAAGATAGAAGAGAGAGAAAAAAAAAAAAAAAAAATAAAATAAATTGAAGTAGAAGCTTTTTCTTAAGAGATTGTTTGTCGGAAATCAAACGTTCTTATTCTTTGTGTCAAACTTTTATTTTTGTCGAAAATGATCAAAGTGTTGCTTTAGTGAGTGATGCAAACCAAGCTTTTATGTCAAATCAAGGACTTCGATGATGAAACCTTGTGTTCCTGAGTCCTCACAGGATAACTCAAAGGACCTTAATTGAATTATTTTGGAAAATTGAGTTTATACTTAATTAGAATAAATTGAAAAGCAATGCTTAAAATCGATTTAAATGCAATTAATAAAATTCAATTAATCTAATTAAAATAACTCAACACAATTAACAAAATAAAATTCAAAAGATAAATCGACTCACTGACTCAGAAGAAGTTCTCTTCCTTCAAATTCAATAATAAATGAAGTCTGAAATTTTACAATGTTTGGCCATCATATTTATAGGCCTTTATTGAAAATCTAAAATAATAAAAGAAATAACAAAGTAAAAAAATAAAATACGAATATGCTGATGGCCATCATATTTATGCTTATTCTCCTTGTTATTTTCCTCTCAGCCAACTCCTCTTTCTTTTATCTCTTCACTCGGCAGCAACCATTCAATTCTTCCTTTTATTAGGCCAGATCTTCTCTGCTACAGATTTTCTCCATGCTTTCCATTTTCTTTCTTCATTCGCTCACTATATACAGCAGCACCCATGGATTCTTTTCTATTTTTATTTTTATTTCCTTCTTTTTTTGAATTTACGAGTGGAAAATTACAGATACCCAGCATAAAATCTCCTGATGAACCCACTACCCTTAGGGCACACCAACACTGGGCTTCCTTTTACATTTCCATTTCCTTATTTTTTTTATTTTCTTCTCATATTTGCTCGAGATTTCTGATCCTATTCGAACATCCATGGTCTGTGTACAGTGAGGTCCGTGGTATTCAAAATGGCCCCTCTATTCTCATTATCGGTCCGATCTACGATTTGAAGGGTCCATTTCTCAAACTTGTCTAATCAGGTCTCGATCGGGTCACCATCGGGTTTATCGCACGCCTACATCAGTGACCAAAAAAAAAGTATCTCTTTTCTTCATTAAATTTCCCTCCTCTTGGAAAGAAAATGATCCTTCAGAAAAGGACAATGTAGTCATCTCATGGGCTCAAGCCAAACCCAAGCCAGTCATTCTAAACGAACAAGTTTGAAGAAGTGTATTAAATTGATGACTTGGGCTTGGGCTCGTATTCTTTAGTCCATTTAGTAAGCCAGTGACATTTGGGCTCTTAAGTAAAGCCCGTGAAGCTTGTTGCTCTTTTTGGCTAGTTTAATTGCATATATTTATAGAAATATATCATAATTATATAGCATTGTTATTATTATTGTATGGTATTATATTAAATGTAATTCCCTCTCTCAAAGACAGCCATCTCATTCAAATTTGAAATTGGGCCTCATAAAGGGCTTTGTATCACTTTGTCTATGTCAATCAATAAACTTTACAACAATGTGTGGGGTCGGGCCTTTAATCTATCTAAATGAACGAACCTGGACTTTAGCCAATAAAAAGTCTGATAGGAGCGGACGAGCTTGGACTTTGAGAATACGAATGAGCTCAAGCTTTAGTAGATGAAGCCCAATCCAAACCCAACTTGGGAACAACTAGAGCTGCAATTCAAGTGGGTCAACCACGTTTTGAACTAACCTGAGCCATGACCAAGCCCAAGTTGACCTGTTTTATTAAACATGCGCTTGGATCGACTTATATTTGTAAGGATTAATCATGATTTCAAACTAAAATTGCATTTGTGGGTTTATCTAAGCTGGAGTTTTTTTAGCCCAAAATAGGTTTGTTTGTACATGCTTTGATGGGATATGTTGAAGAATGGGCATCCTTTTTTTTTTTTTTTTATGACCAAGGTATCCAAGTTTCTTAGAGCACTCAATTCCTATTTCCTGAAGTGGGTTCTTAACCATTACTCTAACCTCTTTGAGTTAAGTGGACCTCACCTTTTGATTAACTAAAAGGATAGATGGATAGATTATCAACGGGTCTAAAAGTCCTAAAAGCTCTGTAACACCCACCCACAAAGTCCTACATCGGTTGGGAGGTGGGTGTGGTGGGTGTTATTAAGTGGGAAGCCTCCCTTCACCAACAAGAGGCTTTTTGGGCCAGGCTCGATGGAAAACCTTGAGGGTCTTTGTGAGGCTTAAAGAGGGCAATATCTTGTTGGGTGGGGTCAAGTCAAATCGTTACAAGCTCACTTTAATGTAAATACAAACAATTGAAATTATTATTATTTCCTTTTTTAAACTTAGACCCAACCCTTTTTTTTATATCCGTTCGATACACTTTACAATTGAATTGGTCATAGTAGTAAAATATTTGACAAATAGTTTTCATTCTATCTTAAAAATTTAAAGATAGAATGATTCAGTGGGTTTCATTTTAGATAGTAGGATAACCCTCACGATAATCTATTTATTTATCAAGTATAAAGATTAAACGAAATAAAAATATTTATATTTTGATTTGAAAGTCTTATTAGATTTTTTAAATTAATATGATGTATACATTGTATATAATTATCTAAATGAGATCTAGTAAAGTCGACTCCAGATAGATAAAATTCTAACATTTGATAATGGTGATGATGATTATCTAGATGATGTCTAATAGACACTTGAGCTTAAAAGACTTTATATCTTAATGGGGTACGTAAAAAAGTGTGCTACATCCTTCAATTAAAATAATTAAATGAATTTGGTAGATTAACACAAAGACTATCGAACTAATCAAAATAAGATTCAAGAGACAATCTTAACTCTTTATTTTTAAGATAAAATTAAATCATTATATAATTATTTTTCTTTATTATAATAATCTAAGTATAAAAATACATTAAATGAATATAAAATAGTTAAACTTAAATTAAAATTAACAATTTCAATAATTTAGATTTATCATGAAGTCGAGTTCATATTGCTCCTCATGTTTGGTAAAAAGAACGTGAGCATTTATTAGTTCTCTCATATTTCATTATATGAAAAAGGTGATAAAGAAGCGTATGGGCCCAGTATAATTATCAATACTCAATTAATAATGGAAAAAGAGATAAATGATCTTATAATGTCATTTTAACGATAGAAATGACAGTTAACACATGTGAATATTCTCTCTTAAAAGTTTAAATTATTCATTAATTTTAAAGTGTATATTTTTAAATTTTGTAAAATTATTGAATCCAGATTAATCAAATGAGAGAAGTGTAATAATTTTATAGATTTTTTAATAGTATTGTTTTCATTTAATAAGTGAACTAAATAAGTTAACAAAATCTAAAATAATATGTACATTTAAAATTAATAAATGATTACATTTTTTTGAAATATATACCTTTCTATTTATCGTTAGCATGAGATCGTTGGATCATTACTCAAGAAGCAAACAAGTAAAAATTTGGTGAAGAATTCCTTATCTACCAAACAAACCAGCAATTCTGATTTCTGATTTTCTCGGAAGGCAATGATTTCATTGCTTCAGCAGGCACCAAACACGTTGGAAGAATCACGACACAAGGGATAGAAAAAGACACAAAAGGAAGAGAGAGAAAGTCTTTCTAAATTCCAGTTTCCAAGACCCGTCTACCCTCTCTTCTTCTCCTCTGTATAGATTTGTGGATAAATTGTAAAAAGAAGCCGGAAAATTGAGTTTTTTTTTTTTTTCAGCGATGGGTGCACCCAATTCCGATCAGACAAAGGCCGGCGACCTTCTCGAAGGCTTCTCCCCCACCTTTCAGACTCGGATCTATTGGAATTCCAGAAAAAGAACTGGTATTTCTCCTCTTCTTTATCTCAAGTCTAGGAGAGATTAGAGGGTTGATTTGTAGCAGACCCAACTCTTGGATTTCGAAAAATCATCTTCTTTTCTCTCTCTTTTTACTATTTCTTCTTCTTTTCTGGGGTCTGGAAGAGATGGAACCTGTTGGTTCTTACTAAATCCAAAAAATTATCCGTTGTGAAGTGATTCTTTCTTAATAAAATAACTAAATTTTAATTTTGAGATTATAATTTCACTTTTTGAATAATTAATTTTTTACTGAGCTTATATCTAATCCCTTTTCTCCTTTTTATACATTATGACCTCGTCAATTAGATTTGTAGTCAAGCTGAACTTATTTCAAGAATTTTCAGTCCTTTAAAAATATATACATTTAGAATTTTTAAGTTAAATTTGATACTTTTTATAAAATAGGTAGATTTATAGTTTCTGGAGCAGACCCATCTCTTGGAATTAGAATTCTCTCTCTCTCTCTCTCTCTCTCTCTCTCTCTCCCCTCCTCTGAAGTTTCCGGCGTGCTGATTTTCTTACCGGCTTTTAGGGGTCCTGTTAGTTGTTTCTCTAATCGTAACGGGCACGACACGTTATCTTTTTTTTTATTTAGTTTGGTGTCCTCTCATTTTTATATTCTTTTTTTTGCATATTAAATTTATAGCACGTATACCATGTGAAAAGGGTAGAATTTATCAAGGGTAAAGACTACTGCCATCCTCCAATCTAGGTATTCTTATTGAGCCAAATTATATCATTAGCGAACCTCATATCCTAGATCAACGGTCAATGTTTCATTGGAGGGGTATAGATTCCTTCTTTTTTTAACAATGAAGAAGCCCTAAACTCTGACCTCTCCCCTAGTACAAGGACGTGCAGTAAACTCCGAATGCACACAGCCCCCCCCCAACCCCCCCCCCCCCCCCCCCTCAGAGGGAGTAGGTTACTCTAACTGGGACCTCTTGTTCCTGAGCCAAAATGCCTGAGATTTTGAGCTACCCCGTGTAAGGTGTATAGATTCCTCATTTGATTCATCAATATGAGGTTTGTTAGCTAAAGGAAAATGCTAAACATACTTTAGAATTGTACTCTTGTTTGGCATCGCAAATCCTTTAATTGGATATTTTTCCAAGCTCTCAAAAGACTAACCAATTGTGGCTTACTACATCAGTATCTCCATGCGTTTTTATAGTAAATGGTGTTAGCACTCATAATCTGATATGGTAAATTGTTTTTATCGGAGAACTTTTTTAGTTGTATTCTATTTCTAATCTTATCAAAACTCGTGAAAGCATGAATGAGAACCGAGAAAATAGTCTTTAATACGAGGAATGAATGCCTGGTGCAAGATGGAAACATGGATGATGATGATGATGATGACGATGACAATGACGATGGCAATAATAAAGTACTAGGCATGAACAAAGAACCATTTTGAAGTCAAAACTTAAATTGTATTGATGAACTTAACTGCATTTATCTGACTGACCAGTGACCACATAATACATCATTGAAGGTTTAAGCAATTGAACTTAAATGGCAATGATGATTATAGCTTCATATATCTGCCTACACAAAATCACAACTAGATAGATAGAGGTGTCTTGGGAATTTGGATGTTTTAAGTATGTAGTACATACTAGATAGAGTAATACAGGGTTGTATTGAAGTTCTACTGAGTCCAGTCCTAGGCAAGCTTCTGGTCAACTTATTGAGTCAATCCACCATGTTCCCATGCTATGTCTCTGGGTCAGGTTTTACTTGGTTGAACTGAGTTCTTTGCCTGACCAGGCTGAAAGTTGGGTAGACTGCCTAGTTGACTTGGCAATACACATGAGTGAATTCAGTCAGCCAAGCCAAGTGATGATTGGATATCCAATATTGAAGGCTAGTCATGGATCTCATCTACAATGTGGTTGTAGCTGATACGTATTTATAAGTTTTTCTTATAAATAATGGCTAGTCAAGTGATGATTACAAGTTTTTCTTTTTTAATAATGTCTATGATCAATTTTTTCATTAACTTATTCTCATCGATTGACATTTGATACATCATGATCATACATTCAATAGTTGATTTTCAGTCTACTATATTTGACTTCAAACCATTTATTTATATAACTCTTGAGGAGTTCTCAGCATTTTTTCAATACTTCCACATATTGTTATAGCAAAATGTTATAAAATCATTAATTGCATACATTGGTCAATTGTCCTAGCCTCCTATTTGAAGTAACCGGTTAACCGATCTTATGAAAAAACTAAAAATAAATCAATAAGAAGCATCTGACCGGCCAAGTCTCTTAGCTGACCTCACTTTTTTTACAAACTATGCATGTTCGCACATTTGGCTGGGTTGTTTATGTGTATGAATGCATTCATGTGCTTGTTTGTGTGTGAACATGTGCGTCGTGTAAACTGTTGTTGCACTTAACTATTTATTGGAGGGTGTCTGTTAGAGTTTAGACAGTCCCAACATTTCAAGCAATAAGAAAAAAAATTAGGAAAGTGCCATTAAAAGATGTAGTCGGGAACACTATATCCATGATGGATACCATCAGATCAAGAGTCTGGATTATCTAACCATGATATATACTTTTTAAGGCTTGATAATTCAGTCAATGTGCTCTTCTACTAGAGTTGAAGAAGGTAGAATTCCTCACCTCTCAGAAAAGAGAGATTAGAATCCCCCTGAAGTTCATTGGGATGGGATTGGAATGATTCAAATGTCCTTGTTTTGAAGTGAACTTGAGTGTAATGATAATGTTGGCCCCTGATATCATTTTATTTTAGGGTAATGATAATGTTGGTCCCCATTATCATTTCATTTTGCTTAGAGCAAGGAAAAGATGGTGGTTCCAATAATGTAAGAGAAACTATATGTGATCCTCAAGCCTTGAGTATGTATCTGTTATTGTGAAGATGTCTTGTATTCTATGGTGATCTGAACTCTAACTAAGGATTCTAAGGGCATAGAGCAGCCCCTAAGCTGGCTACCCCCCACATGGTTGAGCATTCAAGGGTTCAGGGGAAAGTCCTAGACCTTTAGGGATAAAGGTATTTTTGCAATTTTGTGTCATTATGTGTATACAAAGTAAAGCAATTTTTTCACTTGGCCAATGCCACTAATGAGCATCGTTCCCATCTGGGCCCTATGGAGCCCATATAGGAGGGTTTTAATGCAGAGGAACATGTGTATTTGAAATGTATTTTCAGGATGATGCTTTCCATTAAAAATATCAAGTTCACTGGATTTGGAAAACCATGATTTCGAAGGTCCAAAAATCAACAGTCATAATGGGGTTAGTTTTGGATGGATTTTTTATGCAACGGAAGAACCAACTCGGAGAAGGTTCAAATTGGGTAGGGATCCAATTCACGGAAGATAAATGAATTCGATGGGGGAATGGATGTTTGTGGGGTCCACTTGAGATGGGGATGCCGCTCATAAGCGGTATTGCCTAGGTGAAGCTGATTTGTATAGTGTATCTAATGAAGGATTTCTAGGGTTAAAAGACTCACATGTAATTGAGAGAGGCATAAGAAAGAGAGAACTTTTGTAGCCGTGTTCTTGAAAATGGTTGTGCTCCCACCTTACGCTGTCAAATACGTAAATTTTGTGAGTTGTGAGTTTCATGTGATTGCTTGTGTTTATGTTAAATCATGGTTTCTTTGTTGCCAGCATATGTGACCTATGGCCAAATTACCCATATTGCTTGTTTGCACCATGATAATACTTGGACTTTCTTTTTCACCCATTTGAATATAGCTGTTGCAGGTTCAGTACTTGCCATTATGGAGATCTGAGTGTTGTGGCCCTTTGATCTACTCTGCATGGATTGTGATAAGAGTTCTTCATATTTGATGCCCAAATGGTTTCTGGATTCCTGTTTGGGCTTTCTTTTTCCCCTGTTGAACTTCCCCTGTATTAGCACTATTTGGTAGGCATGAACCAGACATATAGAATCATGCATATTATCATCTCTATGGCAACTGTATCTGATCCTTCTGATCCAAGTTTCAAGAATCAGGAAATAAAATTTCAGTATCTTTTTTTGGTTGCTTTTCCAACATTATTCAATCATATGTTCTCTTCTCACTACTATCTATTCCATCAGCCAATGGGCAGATACTAGACAGAGCAATGGAGGAAAGCCTCAAAACACCAAGTAAAACCGAAGATCCTCCAGTAACAGAGAACAACCAGCAGGACCCCACCCCTCTCCTCTCTGAACGCCGCAAGGCACTTTTTGAGCCGTTGGAACCAATGAGCGAGCGGCGGACTTCAGCTGAAATGCTTCTTCCGCCACCTGACTTTGACACTGCAGCTTATCCCAAGGGGTGGCTCATCGGGAAGAAACGGAAGCTTGTTAATGTTGATGTTGTTGAGAGCATGCGGCGGATTGCCGTTCAAGAAATGAACAGAAAGGTTTTTTTCATGCAATTGATGTCACAGATCATAATTTTACGCATGTGCAAACCATGTCCTTGTGATCTAGATCCCCATTTGTGGTTAGACAACTACTGGCCTTTTTCGTGTTGAATGTGTAGTTTAAAAACTCGAAAAAACTAAGACGAATAAATCTGAGTTGACTCGACTCAATAGGATTTTGAGTCGAGCAAGCGAAAGAGTTATACCGAGTTTTTCCAAGTCAAATAGAAAAAAAACTCGTTTAAGTTAAGCTTGTTGGATTTCAAGTAAAGTCTGAATTTCGAGTTTTTAAACATTGGTTGAATGTAAGCCATTGCTGTATTTTAGTTCATGACCATCTCTTCGTAGACCATGAGCAAAAATCTCTCTTGACATGATTTAACGGTGGGAGGGGCCCACAAAAAATTCTTATCTAAGATTCATGTGCCCCTCACGCGCATACTGGTGCATTATAATTTATGAATTCTAACATAGAATTGACATAGAATTGTTGTGTCAATGCATTCCACGACGAGGACCATGTAATTCTTCCTCGAACCAGTATGGAATTGAAGTATCAAATTTTAAGTATCAACATATAATCACTTGAATGCAGGACCGAGAGATTGGTGGCCTTAACGAACAGTTAGAAGAGGATGCGAGATGCCTTGAACACCTGCAGCTTCAACTCCTCCAAGAACGTAGCAAACGAGCGGAAGTCGAGAGGGAGAATGCCATGCTTCAGAGCCAAATCACCATGTTAATGAACATGCTGCAGGAGACTGAAGGAGAGGATGATCCGCCATCACAAGGTTCTTAACATAGATATTCTTTAGTTTATAAATTGTGTTGATGAGTTCAATTTAAGAAGGAAAAGGGCTAGATTATGTTGATGAGTGTGATATATATGTTGAGTTGGTTTATGAATTAAAAGAAGATTTGCCTACAAATTGTTATTACATTTATTCATGTAATTTGTTCCATTATGTGAAATATACATATAAATATTTGGATATAAAAAGAGTGCTCTCTCTAGCTAGGACAATACAGGAAATGAGGAAAGTAAGATACTCGGAAATAACTCAAGTGAGTCAGTGAGTTTTATCAAGTTTACGAGAGAAAAAACTTGTCCACTTACGCAACTAGGTTGTCTACAGATGTGTCTTACACAATTATTCATGTAATATTTTCCATTGTTGGAATGTGCATATGCATATTTGAATATAAAAAGGTTACATTCTCTCTGGGAAGGTCAATACAGGAAAACAGTGAACCTCAGCCAGGTTGGTTCAACTTTAGTTGATCAGATTGATCTTTGAGTAGGTACTAACATTAAAATGAGTTTTAATTAAAAACAGAAAAAAAAAAAAAAAAATGGACTCGTATTTCTAAGATATTGGTATTAGTATACTACAGTATTTTCAAAATTTCTAAAACAATTAAAAAAAAAAAAAATTACTGATTTTTTCATGTTGGGTGAACCTAAATTGAGAAAAATTCGATTTAAAATTCACAACTCAAGATCTTGAGTTATTTAATTCGATTTAAAATCAAATTTTGAAATATTGAACTACGCAGCAAGGTACAACTATAACCATGAATGTGCTCAAGTCCACAACTACAGAGACTATTCATGATTCTATGCATCATGTAAATCAATATATTTTAGTAATAGGTTATAATGAGGATACCCATTTCTTTTACTTATTAGAGACATTGAATTTGATATTTTTTTTTCATGTGTTATCATTTAAAAGGTGAAAAAAGTACACAAGTATTCCTGATAAATAAAGAAGCTAATGCCCATGTCATTATACTATACAAGATACATGTATAGTATCTTGTATAGTATTTGTGAGTAGGTGGACAAGAAAAGGGTACATCGTATCAATGGTTTGGTTATCTCTAACACAGTCCCATTTTAAACAAAGTGATAAAATAAACTATACATCTCTACAGATCAACCAAAGGTCCAAAATAAACTGTACACTTACCAAGCAGTACTATGTAAATCAAAACCGAAACCCTCTGCAGATTTTTCCTACAAACGTTCAAACAGTAACTTTCTAGATTCTGTCACTTAAAGCTGCATCAACCATGATATTAGATGTTTTGAAATGCAATTTTTCAACTAGGGTGGACACTTTGGACAGTCCCAGTATTGCTATCTAGCTTGGTTATGAACATCCTCCGCAATATTGAACAAGAATTGTGGCAGAGGCAATTCGAGGGAGATGCAGCAGCAGGTCACTGAATGATTCTTTTCTTGAAATGGGTGGCGCCTGCTTGCAGTTCAAAACATAATTGACCTCCCCCGGGGAAGGACCACCCATCACCTCACCCTTCCATGCTGATTATTCAGGGATGGAGTTGAGTTGATTGTTTAACACCGTCTTCAATCGGGCTCATCTTCACGTTTTACCTGTGCTGTGGCCACATCCTTTTGAAGAAGAGAGCAAAGAGAGTTTACCCTTGACATGAGAAACTTCTCGTCGGAGACTGATGAGAACTGGGAATCACTGAGTAGGTGGGTTGTTAACTCGTCCATAATTTCTTGGCTCCATGATCCTTCTCCTGAAGTCATCTGCTCAGAAATGCAATGCCCGATTTGGCTCACCAAATCACTCGCCGACATGGATTGACAAAGTGAACGCCCTAGGGACTGAGGTTGCTGACTTTTCTCCTTCAATTCTTCTTTTTCACTGCTGATAATTACTCCAATGGCCTGTTTATCCATTACTGAAATGGAGATCACAGAGAGAACTGAGTGAAAATTTTGTGAAGAATTAATGAATGTTTTAATAAAGTGACACGCCTTATACAAAAATATGGCCAACTGGTTAATGTCCCAAGTAATTTATATGGACAGAAAACAATGTAACTTTATAACAGTATATCAAAAAAATAATTTGTTATCGTGTTCATAGACTAGAGGCTACAGATGATAAGAAAATCATCAAGATGATATAGTGAACAAATCTAAGTACTGTAACTGGAAGCTAAGGAGCATGTTCATTGGGGCAGAATCCCTGTATAACTCAGGGTCACCAGAACTGCTGTGCACCATTGCACTCGCAGTCCAGGTTACTGCATTCCAGATCGAAGGTTGGACTGCTATAGATAGCTGGAAGAGGGGCGTTCTGAAATCAAGGTTTGAAACCAAGTGAAGTACGAATAATCCTCAGGATCTGAAGAACACTTTCAGCCTTGATTGTGGCAGTTGCTCTTAAGGCTTTCTTAAAGGCGGAACCATTGAATTTTTTTCTAAAATGGCTGGTTAAAACAACCACATTCTAGATTTTAAATAAAAAATTATTTAAGGTCAATCTTCTTGCAAGGTGGTCTTGGTTTTGTCTCTTCAGTCTTGACGCCTCCTAATGAGACTTTCAAGCTTCAATCATTTCTGCAACCAGGATATTGCAGGATAACCACTCCTAGGTCCTGCTATGGTATTCTTCTTCCTTTGATTGTAAGGATAATGGTGAAAATCCCTTTGATGGATTTCAAAAATTGTTCACAAGATGTCAGAAGGCATGTTGATATGTCTACACCAGCCCTGTGAATGTCAAGAAGACTTTCAAACACCCAAGTACAAAAGATCAGACCCATCTGACATTTTTACTCATCAGATCCAAGGATATAATTAGAAAGTTGAAAAGGAAAGCTCATTTTATCAACCATCCATTTCAGACGGGTCACAATTTGTCTTTGAGAAACCTAAAGCACTGCCCTTCCTTTGACGGGTCAATGTAGAAATACCCTTATCTGCCATTGGTGAGTAAAGGTTCCTGATTCATAGGGAGTAGGAAGAATAAAGAATAATTTATGAAGTGAGAAATATTATAATAGATTATTTATGAAGTAGCTTTAAAACTGAAAAGTGCAGTAAAGAATGACAACCACCGAAACCATAAACAGAGGATAAAGTAAAAAATCTTGCAGACTTTTTTTTAATATAAAGCATAATATTTCAAATTTTAATTCAAAATAATCCAAAGGAATATGCTTCTACCATCTATCACTAAACTACCAATTAAGACCAACTGTTTAAATGATCCAGTACTTAGAACCAAGTGATCTATGGCCAATGAACAAAATAATTTGGAAAAATGAATCACCTCATTCCACACCATTAGTGAATTGGGATCGTTACTAGGACATGAACCGCTCTCTGCAATCCAACAATCTGTGCAGCCCTAATATAAATGGTGCACTTGTTCCATACAGAAGTTTCTAAACTTTCAGGGAAACCAAAATCCTATTTCCTAGCTACCAAAAAGAAGTCCATCCAGCTGGCCTTTTTGAAAAACAGAAGACTCCGAACAAAGAGGGGTGACCTGGATGGACATTCGCTAGACTTCGGTAAAATCAAACTCAACGCATTAACACAACTCAAAGCCAACATTTTAAAAGGCTATGCATCTAAGATTTTTGACCTACTTATTAAATGGGCATATCTGACCCAAACCCATTTATAAATGGGTTGGTAATGAGTGGTCAACCCAACCCTACCTGACCAAACCCAATTATTGTCATATCTATATGCAACATATCCAACCATATGATATCTAAACCCATTTAAAGAATGGCCTCTTCTTCTTCTTCTTTTTTTTTTTAGCAGTAATTTAAAGAGTAGCCTTGACATTGAATCTCACTAGGAAAGTCTCCTTACTATAACTCAACAACAAGAAGGTAAGTTTTGTGATTTTAATCATGAGAATTTTCAAGTTATACTATAATTACCAATGCACCCATGAAATCAGTGGTGGCATTAGTTTGCCCATATGTTTAAAATAAGCATTAGGCAGTATACACACCCAAAGCTACAATCACTAGAGTAAACACCCTAATGCATAACTTGAAGTGTCTGAATTATCAGCACCATCTGATAATTCTACAGGAGAAAATGGAAATTCCAGTACAAGAAATGGCTTCTCATATCTGGTGCCTTCCCAGGATATATGGACAGAGACACCAATGAAGAAGCCTATTTACATCCTAAAAAAAACAACACCCCCATTTTTTTAAAGATTCCATAAAAGAATCTCTCAACCACTGGCCATGAAGAGAAAACTAGGCCACTTAAAATCAATGGCTGTGCTTGAAGAAATATCATTAGTGTTTTTTTTTTTTTTGTATAGCATAAAAACACAATACTAGATCATAATCACAACAGAAGGTTATGACAAAAGATATAAATGACGCTATTTTTTTAGTCCAATAGAGACATCATTGTTTTTCTTTTTCTTTTTTGAAATAAAAAGAAAAAAAAACACATTAGAACACTCATAACCAACAAACATTCATGTTCAGAAACATACCTGAACTTGATGGAATTCCGCTGGACATGACTTCTGTTGCTCTATAAGCAGTGTCATGTATTTCACTTGAGAAAGATGACTGAGCAGCACATGATGCAGTGGTATCAGATATACCTGAGGAAGTGGACACACAATCGCTTCGCAGACAATTGAATACAGGGTCTTTGGATTCATTTAGACCCTCAAATACAGAGCTTCTGCATTCAAAGTAGGGATTATCTAAGACTATCTCCGGTTGTTGGCTCAGCAAGTTCAGACGATGATCGCATTGGATAAGCTTTTCAAAATGCTTTGTTAACGAACATGGTGGGCACTGAAGAAAATGTCTCCTACAAGACACATAAAAAGTCCATCACCATCACAGGTCAAAAAATGCAGTGTTTTATTAAGAAAGGTGAAATCTGTAATTTTGGAGAGCTTAAAGAGAGTGGCTTCATTGATTCAATGAAGGTGATTTTTTGTGAATAATGTATTCAAGGAAAGACTTTGTAACATACCTATTACCACTCTATTTGGTCAGCTCCATCCCTAGGTTTGCAAGATAATATGCCTCACACTAGTGTGTAGGTGATCATCCTTTATTTTTAGACCTTATGACCAATTACTACATATGTAATATTAATTTAATTTTGATACATAATAAAATTGGAATTTTAAACAAATTGCCCTTTGGCCAAAAATAGGACTTTGGACAGAGGTGGGTCTTAAAAGCAAAAGACACAGGTCGGGCTCAATACGAAACAGGGCTTTATAATTTAGCTCCCAAATTGGACCTAGCTAGGTGAGTTGGGCAGGGCAGAACTTTGGGAGGTTCTCTAAAGTCTAACCAACCCCTCTCATCAAAAAAATATATAACAATAATAATAATAAATTTATATTAAAAAAAATGGACAGTAAGCCTATGAAAAGGAGTGCCAGCTCTAATTACAGTTTCAACTCAAGTTTCCAAAGATATGCTAATTGACAAAAGACCTATGTGCTAAAAGTGCATAATATAGTCATCCATTTCCCTCTTTTAAACTGTTATGGATCAATGTTTCTTACATTAGACCTGGAAGAACAGCCAATTACACGGGATAAAAGTACCACAACATCATGTTACCTTGCAAAGGAATATGTGAGAGACATACAAGATTCAGACTGCTCAACCAATGCCTTCACCATCAATTGTATAAAGACAACAAAAGAAGAGGGAAATCAAAAAATCATATAAAGAAGAATAGAAGATTGTGAGTCCTCCATTAGAGTTTTTGTGATAATGTGTGTTTTCTCCTGCTCATCTTGCTAGGCTCTCCTTGTTTTTACCTTTTCATGTAATGCAGTTTATCTCAAGGTGGGAAAAAAAATCCAAAATTAGAAATTGTGTTTAAAAAATGTGATGGTACTCGGGCTAACATGCCCTTTAGGCCATGATCCATCAATAATTGTGACCACTAAATAAGTGTGGTATCTGTACATATTGTATCTCCATGAATGCCTTTTCCTTTCTATTTTCTTCATTGTTTGTACAGATTTATCTCTTCTTATGTTATCTCTGAAAAAGAAAGGATACGTCCTTAAATGCAGTGCAATTATAAAGAGGTAGTAGTTACCTGTTTATGCTCGCTTGTCCACCAGTAAAATCTGAAGTTGCCTGCCACAGGGTATGCTTCCTGGGCTGAGGATTGGTCTCCCTAAAGAAAAGAGGTTGCCTGGCCAGCTAAACAAGACAAGATACACCTTAGAAACAACAAAGTTGACAGGCACTTTTATGCTTTGATATAAAGGAACTCATTCAACATTACCACTATGTCCAAAGTTGCAGGCCCATTATCGGTATAGGTTGCCTTCAGAGCTGTAATATCAGACCATTGTATTTCTATCTTGCTCTTGAGACCACCATCAAGAACTTCCCACACAAGCTTATGCTTTGCAAAATAGCACTTAGCCACTAAATCACCTTCATATCTTGATACACACTGTCACAGTTTCTAAGTCAGTTGTATGCAGAACTCAAATAACATACTGGAACGGTATTAAGGCTAAAAAAAAAGTACAATAAAACAAGGGAAAAACAATCTTCAATAGTTCCTAATGACATAAACCAATCAGGTCACTTCTAGTCATAATCAATACATGCTACAAGTTCAAAACCAAATCTCTTTACCTCCCAAGTACCTATCCTTAGAAATGAAGCGGGAAAGTTGGAAGCCTTCAGCTTGTCAGTAGTAGCAAGAACATCAGAAGACTTAAGGTCCTTTTTTCCTGTTCCAAGGTTTTCAATTGCAGCAGTGTTGCTTTGAGATAGCCTCATTTGAATTAATTCCAACAACGATGGGCTTTTCCTCAGCCGGAGCCCCAATGGACTGGATTCATCTTGGGGATTATGAGATGCAGGCTCGGGAGGAATAGAATCAGTTCCTGCATTCGACTTCTACAAATGCAAAGTCACCAAATATCACTTTGATTGCATTGATCAAGTCATACTTATAAAAATCACAAAAGCTTAAAAATTAAAAAATAAAATTTAAGACATCAAAGCTTGAGAAGTTTTAAAAACATGGCTTCATGAATCTATTCAAGATGGTTTTTGATGGGCCCTATATTCAAATATATAGACTTTCCAATAGACTTATTACATGAGACCCATGTGGGCTCAACATGGGCATGCACCCGTTATGGCCATGTGATGGAGACCATTTCTCCATGGTTCGAAGAATGTTATATAGTTGCTATAATGCAAAACAAGATGCTTAAAACTGTATTAGAAACAAAAACAACCATGCAAAGAAAATCCCATTGCTACCACTTTCTTGTTGGTTTTTTCCCCTTCCTTATTATGACAATTGTTATTGCCCCTGACAAATCACGGGGTATATGCAAACCTACCTACTCACACACACCGGATAACCCTACAAGGAATGACCCTTTGGGGTGGAGTGGAAATCAAACTCAGGACTCCCGCTTCGTAAGGCAGGTTTTTAGCCATCACTCCAACCCCTTCAGGTTTATGACAATTGTTATTGCAGTTGTCTATATGCAGAGAAATACGAGAAGGAGAGAACAGCAAAGCACAAAGATGATCCCTCATGCACACGGTACAGCTGTACAATGGGGATTTTAAGTTTTTATCTCTTAACCGTGGACCACATGGCATGTGGGACCAACTTATGTCGATGGATGGTTTCCAATATTGGCTTTGATTTTTAAAAAAAGAAAAAAAATTGGATGTTATATTTAGGATAATCTCGTATTGTAGAAGCCTAGAGGTAACATAATTCAGTCTATAATTGGAGAAGTTTCCTATAATAGAGAAGATTCTATCCATATCATAAATAAGAGGTAAGAAAATCCCTCTCGCCACTCCCAATTCTTTCACGTCCAATCCTTGGAGCTTTCCCCTGTCAACTCAATGCTCCAATTTTGTGAGAGCATAGAAAATATCTCCACATTGAGGCCTTCTCTAACAAATTCAAGCTGTTCATCGAGTCGAGCATCAAGAACAGCTACAACCAAGTCGTTGGATTTGTTATAGTGTTACTTGAAGATGGTTGTAGGATCGAAGTTCAAGTACGAATTTTAATCTTTACGGCTCTTATGTGTGTATGATCTAAGTCCAATAGTTTGTCTTCTAGAAACATTAAGAAATCTCCAACAAGGATCACTTCAACAAGGACTGCTCTTCAGGATAACGTTAAAAAATTATCTATTTATGTATATTATACAATTTTCCAAAATAGAAAAGTGACACAAACCAACATCTTAGTAGTTGCAACAATGAGCGCTTGTCAATAAAAAAATAAAAGTGAATACAAAGCAGCACAAACACACGCAAAATAATGCACAGTTCCAGAGAAAAGCCACAATAACACTAACAACAATGCCCTCAGTTACAAAGTTTAGCCAGAAGAAAATATTCAGTCCAAAAAAAACTCTACTGAAATTTGGAAATATCAAAAATATTGACCGACATTTCTGAAAATGGTTTTTCAGCCAGAATTTAGACTGGAAATTTTTGGCTGAAATTTTGAATTTTGGCGAAAATATATAACTCAGTAATGCTCCTTCATCTGGGGAAGTTTAGACTGAATTTTCGGCTGAAATTTCAGATTTTGGCTAAAATAAGTTGAGTAATGCGCCTTCATCTGGGGAAGTTGAATCTATCACAAATGATCCATATGTAGCATAAAAATCGTATCTTGAATACGAATTCTAAAGAATTCCAGGCTACCCGTAGCTACAAAAAATCACAAAAATCCAAGTTTCAAAAAAAGGAATTCTTGGGTACCAAACAAAAAAGAAAAAAGAAAAAACCACTGTTCCAAACCAAAATCAATATTTTAAAACCCCACCTTTCTAAGCTGTTGAACTTAGTTCAACCTTGATTTTTACGGAATGTGATATAGTTATCTTAAAAATCTTTTCAAAGCTCGAACCCTCAAAAATCCTTAATGACAGTTGACCCTCGATAACCTTGAAAGTTTTGAACTTATCATATTCGTTTGTTGGACTATTCTATTATCTCTAGTTATAATTAGTGTAAACAAATACAACATTTTTACATTTTATTTTATTATTTTATATTTTATATTTTGTATTTATTACTATATTATAATATGTTTCACAAATTTAATGTTAATCTATTTATTTATTAGTTAATTAATGACATTTGATGTGAGAGGTATGATAAGTTTGACTAAGGTACAACTCGATTTATCTTCCATTGAAACCTGTCGTTTGATCCACGAGTAGATTTTTAACCAAAATTCGAGTCATCCTTCTCAGTCTCCGAAATGAGAAATCAAAATCAGAAAGAGAAAAAGAGAGTGAAATGGAAACCTGGTTGCGAGGATGGGAGATCTTGGATCGCTTGTTGGGAGCGCCATGTTCTTCGTCCAAGGGATCTTCGACCTCCAACTTCACCGGCACCCTACTCAGGCAAGGAGAATCAGATTCCGGCCTGAGATTGCCGGAATTCACCAGCTGAACCATCAAAATCACTAAGAGAAATTGGGATCGAATGGAAAACAGTGGAACAATGGGATTTTCCCTTCCTCTTTCTTTGGATTGGGATTTGGATAAGATCCAAATACTAATTTGGAAATCCGATGTGAGATTCCAAGAACAGATCGGAAAGCAAAAAAAGTCTGTCCCCTCCTCGTTGCGAGTCGGCAACTTAGAGGATCTTTTATTAATACTTTGTAATAATCACGTAAACTGCAAGAGCACTGAAATTTGAAAAATGATTAAATGAGGATTACCAGTTTCATAAAGCTGCTACGAGGTTGAGCTAGCTTCACTCATGGAAAAAAAAAATGTCGGCGTATGTATATCGATTTTGTGCGATATTTGATATATATCTCCATGTCGTCTTCGAGATCGATATTTAAACCATTGGCTTCAATTTCAACTATTTATAAGAAAATTTTGTTATTAAATTGATAGATACAATAATGTATAGTCATTAAGAGACTTCATAATATATTTTAATTCAATAAAAATAAAATCTTATGAATAGCTGATTTTGAAGGCAATATCATAAGAAGATATTAAAATATAATGGTTGCCTTTTATATATATATATATATATATATATATATATATATATATATATATATATATATATATATATAAACAAAATTTACTTAACTTTACTATAAGTCAATCTCATCTAATTATAATTTGAAAGAGAGAGTGACTAGTTAAGTTTAAAAAAAATTACTTTTCATAAAAAAAATCTTATATTTATACTTTTTAACTAAATTATCTTTTATAAGGGTATTTTTTTTTAAATTTACTTGTGGAAAATCACAAATACCTAATATAAAATCCCGCAGATGAATTCACTATCCTAAGGCAGACCAAAATTAGACTATAAGGACTTAAACCCATAATCTCCCTCCTCCTCACACTAAAATAATAAATAATAAAGTTCCTTTCCCCAAGTGAAATATTTGGGTGAATTGCAGTGCTTTAACTAAACTTTGTTGAGTTTCAGTGTTTCACCATCACAACTAATTTGAGCGTGAATTAGTTCATAATCAATAACGTAACCATTGAGGAATTGTGTTGTCATTTCGAGCTCCCGCGGAGTATGGTAACGTAATGTATGGCCTAACAGGACATGTTTCCAAAACTATAAGCCATGGCGGTAGACGCATGTGAGTGGATTTGCACGTGCGACAAAACATAGTCAAAACTCAAAACCTGGATGGGATCCCTGCATAAATATCGATCAAAGAAAATGCAGTTACTAAAATGCCCCGGCCTTTAAAAATAATAATTAATTTTGATAATAAATTATTCTCCTCTGTCTCAATTTAGTGATCTCATTTAAAATATTTATATTTGTTAAAGAACTGTCTATATAATACTAGCATTCTATTTGAACTCATTTATTTTCAAGACACTTTATACTATTTCAATATAAATAAGACATTTATTTTGAGAAAATTTCAAAATCTATATAGGACAACTAATTTAAAACTAGGGCTAAAACTCGGGTCGGGCGGGCCGGGTTTTGACAAGCCCAGCCCTAACCCATGTCAAAAAATTTTGAACCCGACCCAACCCGACCCGAATTGCAAACCCGAGTATGTCAACCCAACCCGACCCGAATTGCTAATACTCTCAACCCGAGAGTTGACCCGACCTGACCCGACCCGAGTTAGCCCGATTTATCCCGAGTTAGCCCCATTTTTTAAAGAGGGGAAGAGGAAGAGGAAGAGGTAGATATCGGTTTTCGAAAGAGGAGAAATGGAAGTGGAAAGGGTGTAGGGTTTTATTTAAGTTATGAATTCAGGACGGATTTTTCCGGGTCGGATTTTTTTGGGTCGGATTGGGTCGGGTTGAAGTTTAAATTCTTCAACCCAACCCGACCCGAATTTCAGTCGGGTTTTTTTTTTTCCTAACCCAACCCGACCCGAGTTTACAATTTCTATAACCCAGCCCACACTATTTTCGGGTCGGGTCAGTCGGGTCGGGCCAAAACCCAACCCAAGTTTCACCCCTATTTAAAACAGAGGGAGTATGATAAAAACTTTAAATAATAAATAAGAATAATAAAATTTTAAAAAGTGTAAACTCTCAACAAATTAGCAATAAAATAAGACACATTTAAAGTTTATAAATACAAATTTAAGTTAATAGAAATACACAAACAAAAATCTAATTATTAATAAATGATACGTTGTGTATTATATTATTGTGGAGGGAAACTATTATGCATGTTCTTTAAAATCATAAAAAAATGGATAGATTTATCTTCACATTCTTGAAATGGAGTTCATTAAATCATCTTCATTCTTCATTCTTAAATTTCATTTTAAAATAAAAATATTTAATTTATAATGCTTGATTCACTTGTTAGAATACATCAAATGGACATCAAATAAAATACAAGTTTTTTTTTAAAAAAAAAAATTAACGGTCAAAATTTATCAATCACCTTTTACGTCTATTGAATTATCTAAGTATCTAATATATAAACAGGATAAGCATTAAAGGATTATATTAGATCATTTTTTACATTTTATAAAAAATATAAAATATTTATATCTCTATACAACTGAAGTTTAGAAATTTGAAACTTGAGTATGACTTGAAATTCAATCTAACTCGAATGAATATTTCTTAAAAAATTCAAAACAACGTATCGACTCAATCAATTAAAAAATTTATTAGTCAATTCAATATCAATATAAAGAACCTTACTTTAGGTGAAGAACATTTACTGCAATTAATTAGAAACTTACGAAAAATATGGCAAGTTGGTAAATAGAATAGAGAGAATAGGTGTTTCTCAAGCTCTACTTTGCTAATAAATTTTCACACATAGACACTGACTTTTCTGCCTTTATACATCTAATTTCAAATTTTTAAGGTGAAATTATCATTTTGCCCTCCCAGATTTTATCATTCGAATGATTCTTCAGATCATTTTTCAGATCATTCGAATAATTCAGTGGTTCGAAGGAACACATCAGTGAGAAATAGGTTCCTTCAGACAATTCGACTACACAATCGAATCGTTCAAAAGATCACTTAGTATCCTTCGAATGAATGGGCAGAACAATGTCGTTAGAATGAACCACACAGCGTAAATTCCATTCTCCGGGATGATCTGTTAATGCTATAGTAATGCATAGTGCATTATTTAAATAATAAAATCTCTATTTTTTAAGCACTATGTATTTCCAAAAAATTTCAAATTGAATATCCAAAGTAATTACGACAGCCTCATAAAATTACTTTAAGAATTTAAGGTCTTTTGACACTCTCAAATGCTTAAAATACAGTGTTTTACAAATAAGAGTATCCTTCGGCTGTGCCGAAAATACATTTAGGAGTGTCAAAAGACCTTGAAGTTTTAAAATATTTTTATTAGGTTATCGTAATTAGTCCGGATATTCAATTTAAGAAATTTTGGAAATACACAATGCTTAAAAAAATAAATTTAAAGGAGATTTTATTATTTAACTAATGCACTATGCATTACGGTAGCCAGTGGCAACATAGACATTTATTTTTTAAATACTTTGTATTCCAAAATTTCTCAAATTGAATATCCGGACTAATTACGATAACCTAATAAAAATACTTTAAGACTTCAAAGTCTTTTGACACTCCTAAATGTATTTTCGACACAACTGAATGATATTCTTATTTGTAAAACACTTTATTTTAAGCATTTGAGAGTGTCAAAAGATCTTAAATTCTTAAAGTAATTTTATGAGGCTGTCGTAATTAGTTCGGATATTCAATTTGAAAAATTTTGGAAATACACAGTGCTTAAAAAATACTTTAAAATTTTAAAGGAGATTTTATTATTTAAATAATGCACTATGCATTACTATAGCATCATCAGATCATCCGGACGAATGGAATTTACGCTGTGCAGTTCACTCGAACGACATTGTTCTACCAATTCCTTCGAAGGATCCTAAGTGATCCTTCGAACGATTCGACTGTGTAGTCGAATCATCCGAAGGAATCTATTTTCCACTGATGTGTTCCTTCAGACGACTGAATCATTCGAATGATTCAAATCATTCGAATGATAAAATGTAGGAGATTAAAATGGTAATTTCACCTAAAAATTTGAAAATAGAAAAGTCGGGTGTCTATATTACCTGCCTAAATTTTGTTTGGTAAGAAAACATGATTGATATGACACAATGGTCATTCTGCATATGCTCAACCTTTTAATCATTTCGATTTAAATATCGATTTTTAAGACTTTTATATAACGACCGATACCATATGTATTGGGAGGTAAAACTTGGGTCAGGTTTTGGCCTGACCCGTATGACCCGACTCGAAAATCATGCAGGTCGAGTCAGCAAGTCAGGTTGAGTTGAGAAGTCAGGAACCCAAATTAAATTCGGGTTGGGTTGAGTTGAGAGATTTTTAAGTAAACTCGACCCGACCCGATCAAACCCGACATGACCAAATAAAAAGTAGGCTAAAGTAGGTTCAAAGTACAAGTTGAGTCAGGTTTCGGGTTGAGTCGAGTTATAATTCGGGTCGAGTTGGGTCAAGATGTCCAGGTCTAAAGTTCGGATAGGGTCGGGTTGGATTTTAAAAGACCCGACCCGATTTCAGCCCTATGTCAATATTTGCGATATATATCGGTAGTTTTAATTAAAAAAAAAAAATAGGATTCTCAGCTGACACCGAGATTTTTCTCCCTGATTTGTGGACTTTGTTATTGTTGAATTAGTAAATTATTCTACTTAACAAATTATTTTTCTCTATAAATTTTATGAAACAATCATTTTAATAAGGGAAATAGAATAAAATTTTAAATGTGTTTTTCTGTGCCATTATTATATTGGCAATCTCATTTTTTGAACAATTTATTAATACCCCATTACTCTTTTATTATCCAACATAACTCAATAGTACACATGTCTAATTAAATTTAGATGAAAATTCAAACTTTAATTTAGATTAAAATGTTTGTGGATATTTAAAATATTAATTAATATTTATTGGACTATTCATTGTTAGAGAAAGGATACTCTGCTATTTTTAAAAATTAAAATATATATTCATTGGGTGAGATTAAATGAAAATTAAAAAAATATAATTTAAATATATTTTTTTGTAAAATGAGTTTTATTAAATTTTAGGTCCAATAAAAAATTACCAATCACTCAGGACCAGGGGTACAAAATTCGGCCGATACGTATCAAATTGGCGAGATGTCTCGAGTTTTGGACGCCCGATATATCTACCGTATCAGACAGTTAAAAAAAATTAGCCGATTTTTTTTTAAAAAAAAAACAAATATTACTTGTGGGTCCGATCGATATATCGGCCTAGATATCGGCGAATATTTATATTTTTTAATTTTAAAAAAACTGTATTTTTTATTTTTTTAAAATGATTTTTTCTAAAAAAAAGGTCTATTGAGATTTTCAAAAAAAAAATTGAAGAGATAGAAAATCTCAGCCCATACGAAAATTCGATCGAACGATTTTCTATCCCAGTTCAGGACATTTTGATAATGAGCCCGGACCCAATGGATGGCTCAGATCCGACCCACGAATCTAATGTTGGCTGTTGGCACATTTGCACAAAACAGACAGAGAAACAAACGGGAGATACAATGTTTCAATTTTGCAAAGAAATGCCATGACACGTGGCTGTACTGTACGTGGGCCCCATAACAATTTTGATTGGATGTTATACTGTGCATTAAATAATAAAATCTATTATTTTTTAAGTACTGTGTATTTCCAAAATTTCTTAAATTTAATATTCGCACTAATTACGATAACCTGATAAAAATACTTTAAGACTTTAAGGTCTTTTGAGAAACCTAAATATATTTTCAGCACACCTTAAGAATACCCTTATTTGTAAAATACTGTATTTTAAATATTTAGGAGTGTCAAAAGACCTTAAAGTATTAAAGTATTTTTATTAGATTATTGTAATTAGTCCGGATATTTAATTTGAGAAATTTTAAAAATACACAGTGCTTAAAAAATAACTTTGAAATTTAAAAAAAAATCGATTCATTCGAATGAATCAGTGATTCATTCAATCAATTCGTTCACGGGTGAACAGTAACACAGGTGAACAATACGTGCGTTATTGTTCACTTGATTCATTCATTCGAACGAATTGATTTTAAACGGGGATTCGTTCGAACGAATTAAAATTGGATGGGGTATGCGTCAATTCCTTCGAACGAATGGAAATGTGGGGGCAAAATGGTAATTAGCCACCCACACCCGAAAACGGATGTGTACTGGAAGAAAAATCAGGTGTGTAAACGGATGGCCTTCCATTTTCCTAACATATTTTACCATAAATCTCACTAAATTAAATCATGAATGGATGTATTAATTGAAGAAAAATAATTATAGGTGAAAATTTTGATTATAATAAAGTCAGAATTTATATACTTATTATTTGTTGTTGGAAATTTAAAACTTTAATATATAGTCTTTTGAATAGACAATGAATATGCAGAATTTGACTTGATTATAATCAGATCTTCTAAACTCGAACATTTCTATTAAATATAATTTAAATTTTATTTGATTATATTGTCAAACTCAACCTACCTCAATTTAATATGTTTGTTATCTATTTAACTTATTTTAAATTTAAAATCTAAAACTATAAAATAAAGTTATCTTTCTACTTTATCTATATAAAGAGAAAATCTAAATCTAAGTTGATATTTTAAATTTACCTCAATTTTTAATTTTAAACTAAAGGGTTTTTCTAAATTCATTATTGCTATTTTATTATTATTATTATTATTTCATAAAGTATAGTCAGTAGATAGAAAATTTTAGACCAAACGAATCCTCAGAGGATGTGAAACCGAGGAATTCAGAGGTTCCCTTCGCCTCAGGAAACTCTGCAATTTCCTGCAGAGAATATGACCAGTCATTTAGTCCTGACTCCTAACCACGAATAAAAACACTACCTCAGCATTAAAAAAAAAAAAAAAATAGAGCCGATAATGGGATCCACAATCATGTCATGGAATATTATGAGGGCCCACCAATTTGTTGCAATGGCCCCAGAGGCCCATGTCCAATCAATCACGTCTAAATTTTGTTTTCTATATCCACCTAAAGTTGGACCCACTATTTAGATATCTTAAAGCATAAGATGCCATTTTTCATGGAATCCACTTTTGGAGGGAAAGGGAAGAAGTCCAGAACTTGTAACATAGAGAAAGGCCCATTTTCCACCAGCCATATTGAAAAATCAACATGATTTTGTAGAAGAATAATGTTTAAAAAATAGTACAGAGGGGAGATCTAATTTTTTAAGGAGTGAAATTAATTTTACGAACATGTATAAAATTTTCAATTTACACACACTGAAATAACATTTGGATGGAGGATAACCCTCCGTTACGCTTGAAGAGCCAGCCCTTGCTTTAAGCCAATTAGGCCGTCGCCTAGGGCCCTCTAATGTGACCAATGGACTCTAGGGCCTACACTTGCACTGCTCTCAGGGCCTACGGCTCCCACTAATGCACTGCACTTAGGGCCTCTGGGATTTCAGGGCCGGTATTGTTGTTTACTAACTAAGTGGTAAAGGTAAATATCAACTTTTTACCCTCTCTCCTACTTTTAAAAATCATTTCGAAGTAATGGTAACTCCTAGTCAAGGGTAACTTCGGACCAGGGGTTCAAATATCGGCCGATACATATCGTATCGGCCGATATATATCAGTTTTGAGCTAATGAATATCGGCCGATATATATCGTTATCGGCCGATATTCACAATATCGGTTGAAATATCGGCCGAGATCAAAATATCGGCCGATATCGGCTAATATCGACTGGAGAGAGAAAAATATCGGCCGAAGACGCATTTTAAACCTCTGCTTTGGACAACCTTGCAAAATTTATCTCTGGTCCAAATGCAACTACTAAGTAAATCGATGAGTAGTAGTCCTATGAGGAGTGGCTGGAGAGATTAGGCGATAATCGAACTCAAAACCTCATTTTATAAATTGAGCGTCTTCACTGTCAAGCCAATCCTTCAAAATTTAACCAACGTCAAGGAGGCCTAATTTTCGTTACAATATAAAATAAAGCCCTTTAAATAGTTCAGTCTCTCTACAAAGAAGGGCCTTTAAACAGCTGACTTTGTTGAGTTTTTGCACGTGAAAGTCCAATAATTCTCATGCACAAGTGGGTCCAAAAGCCAGCGCTTCCTCCTTGTTCTCTTGCTACATTCCAACACCCTGGAATCTCTCCCTCCTCTCCTCTGCTTCTTCTTTTCCCTCTCTTTCTCCCTTTCCTTTGCCCATACCAACCACCTTCTCTCCCAAACTCCTCAATGCCAGGAGCCACATCCCTTCTGCCATTAATCCTTCCTCTCATACTTCTCACTACCTTTGCTTCTCTCATAGTTTGTTCCAATGACAAGAAAGTGCTGGACTTGCAAAAATTCCAAGGCAGAGATCAGAGTCCTACTCCCACCCAAATTTGTTGGCCACAGAAATCAAGTATGTCTCATTCTCGAGTTCAAAATGTTGGCAAAATCTAATCAAAATAGTAAATGTTTCTTTTATGCCTATTTTATCTTCGTTATTCTTTTGTGCTCCTCTTCTTGTCTTTAAAAACTCACTCAGAAGAACTTTTGACTTAAGTAACTCAGGTAGATTCTTCAATGAAACTCAAAAAACTCAGTACAACTCATTCTAAAAACCAACATTTCAGTCCTCAAAACTATATTAAAAAAAAAAATTGGGTTTACTAAATTCCAAATAGATTTAACGGGTTTTTTAGTAATTTAGTGTTTCAAATTGCAGATATTCAAAAGACATTTTTGTGCATTTTTTTGTGGATGACTTTCAATGCTCAAATGAAATCCAAATTCTTTTTCTCCTTTTTTGGATTTCTATTTTTTTTTCCACAAATGGTTTGAGAACTCTCATTTACAGGAACTGAGAAGGGAGTGGCGATACTAGAAATGAAACACCACAGTTCCTGCTCCGGCATGATCAAGAACAGGGATGATATATTTCAGAAGCGCTTACTTGCAGACAAGCTTTGGGTACAATCCATACAATTGAGAATTAAAAATGCAACTTCTGAAAGTATTCAAGATTCTTTGGAAGCTCAAATTCCCTTGACTTCAGGCATTAAATTACAGATTCTAAACTACGTTGTGGCAATCAAATTGGGAGGTAGGAAACTAACAGTGATTGTCGATACCGGAAGCGATCTTACGTGGGTCCAATGCAATCCTTGCCAATCTTGTTATAGCCAACAAGAACCACTTTTCAACCCCTCAATTTCACCTCTGTATAAATCGATTCTATGCAATTCGTCGACTTGCGGGTCTCTTGAATCTGCAACTGGGTATGCAGGTCTGTGTGGCAAGGATAAGCCCAGTTGCGAGTATAGCGTCAGCTATAGTGATGGGTCATACACTAGTGGTGAGCTCGGAAGTGATCAGCTTAATTTTGGCAGCTCCATGGTTGAAAACTTTGTTTTCGGCTGCGGACAGAGTAATAGCGGTATCTTTGGTGGGGCTGCTGGGTTGATGGGTCTAGGAAGGAGTCAATTGTCTTTGGTTACTCAAACATCGACACAATTCGGAGGAGTTTTCTCATACTGCTTACCCTCAACTGAAGATGGTGCCTCTGGTTCTCTAATTCTCGGCGGCGACCCTTCCGTTTACAAGAATTCAACTCCAATTTCTTTCACTAGAATGGTTTGGAATCCTCAGCTGCCTACA
Organism: Chimonanthus praecox; assembly: GCA_022113865.1. NCBI lineage: Eukaryota > Viridiplantae > Streptophyta > Magnoliopsida > Laurales > Calycanthaceae > Chimonanthus > Chimonanthus praecox. Next base: position 63,043,941 of record CM039091.1, on the reverse strand, counting down.
TTCTATCTACTCAATCTAACCAGTATTAGCATTGGCGGTGTCGCTCTGCAATCTCTGTCATTTTCTAACACCGGTAGCCTCATCGATTCTGGAACCGTTATTACTAGACTTGTGCCATCGGCTTACAGAGCTTTGAGAAATGAATTCTTGAAACAGTTTGACGGGTACCCTTCAGCTCCCGGCTTCTCTATCTTGGATACATGTTTCAATTTGAGCAGCTATAAGGAAGTGAATGTTCCTACATTGAAATTTCATTTTGAGGGGAAAGTCGAAATGAATGTGGATGTTTCCGGGATCTTTTATTTTGTGAAGAGTGATGCTTCCCAAGTCTGTTTGGCTTTGGCTAGCCTTTCTTCTGAATATGAGATTGGGATTATTGGGAATTATCAACAGAAGAATTTGCGGGTTGTTTATGACAGTAAGGCATCAAGGTTGGGATTTGGTGAAGAGACCTGTAATTACATTTAGAGAACTTGGTATACTATTAATATTCAAGCACTTGAAAACCCAATAAGATAGCTCCGTAACAGATCGCTTCCTCCAAATCATGTTCTTCTCATTCTGATTGCAACAACCCGATTCTTCTTCAGACATTCCGTCTTCGGCATGAAATCTATCAAGTGTGCAGAGATGTGATTTTCCATGAATGTACTGACCGCGTCCCGGTTCAGATAATTGTAACAATTTATGTGTTTGATGTGGGGGTGTATACAAGTATATATACCATTTCTATGCATTTTGTGATTTATAAATTGTTTATATTTGTATTACTCATTTTGGCACATTTGAAGCGCGATTTTTGTCTCAGATTGTTTTGGTATTTTGGTCCGATATCACATGAAAGTAGGAAACTCCAAATTCGAAAGGATCTAAAGAGTTTCATATAACATTGTTGGTGGAAGAAAATGCAAGTGAAAAATCCCAAGAAATGGTGAGAATTCTTGCTGTGATGATGAAATTGAGGAGTTTTCTTTGAAATGTATCGTCAAGAAAATTCTCTCTCTATCACACTTAACTATATGCCTCTCATCTCATAATAAATGTGTAGTCTCTCCATTTAAAATAGGTATTTAATCTCTCTAAATACCTTTGACCCTTCTTGTCTCTATAAAAGTCCAAAATAGGTTATCTATTATAACTGTAGACTAAGATAAAGTCAATTCTCAACAAAATGGTTGGATTCAATGGACTTTAAGGTGGGTTCCACATTGTGCCATTTTTATGTTTGAATTAGATGATAAAAAAAAATATTGTGATTACATCAATTAAGTTATTCTTTATATGCTTACAAATTAGCCAAGATTCGGTATAGAGTAATTAGACCTAATGTGGGCCCACATTGTATCACTTCCTTTTGCATGACCAATAGAAATGCTTCCATTCATAAGTGAAAATTATCTATCAATTGGTCCATGAAGAATTCATTAGACTTTAATGTGGGTCCCACATTGTGTTGATATGGTCTCTAATTTTAAAACTTGAAACTCGAATTTAAGTTATTGAATCAAGTCAACTCAATCAGACTCGTCTGGATTTTTTTGAATTCTAAACTAAACTTTGCCTTATACTTCTTCCGTCCCATTTTAATTGTCTCATTTAAAATATTTGTATTTTTTAAAGAATTCTCTATATAAAACTAGCACTCCATATGATCTCATCCATTTTCAACACATTTTATACTACTCAAATACAAATAAGACAACTATTTTGGAACAATTTCAAAATTCATACAAAACAACTAATTTAGGACGGAGGAAGTATGATTTTGTTAGAAAAGTTTATATTTAAAATATTGAGCCCCACAAAATATCATTTTGATTAGATCCATCAAACTATATTTTTTTAAAGTTTTCCAGTTTTAATTTTTTTAAATATAAAAAATATGACCTAATTTTTGTATCCATTTTTTTTTTTTTTAATCATAGATCTTTTTAATAAATCAATAATGTGGGTCCAGAATATGGAATATGGAATATAAGACCCACACAAGTGTCTGCTTTCTTCTTAGTCATAGTCTTAAAAGATTTTCACTCTGGCATGAAATTGAAGGTGGGGGTAAGAAACATCATTACATGAGTCACAGGTGTACAGGACTACAGGTAATATTTTTTAGTGAAATAATGACCATCTGATAATATCTACTGTATTATCTCCTTTAATGATCTTTGGTTGGACTTTTGAATGGACCATCTCATCATGCAGACATAGTAAAAATATGATGTAAAAAGTCTAAATGTTATCATTATCTCGTAAACATTAAAATTTGGTGAGATTTGTAGGACTCAAATAGGGTACAATGAGTCCATTTGCTAATTACATTTCTTGTAAAGATAAGAATGAAGAGAAATGATTTAGTAATTCTACTATCAAACAAAATCAATGCTCAATCAAGTAGATTAAAGTTCGTGCAGAATGTGAGTGGGCGAGCCAGTTTGAGAGCATCATCCCAATCTACCAATATTAAATATGAGTAAGCGACCTTTTGTCCTACTTTATATTTCAGCCTTCTTCTGACTTGCCCACAATCCAATCTATTTGAATTGATTAAATTGGGTCACAGATCAACTCGTGTAATTAAGTAGCCAATTTAACTTATTTAACTTACACACTTTGTGCTATACTCTCTCCCCGTCTCATTTTAGTTATCTCATTTGAAATATTTGTATTTTTTAAAAAAACTCTCTATATAAGACTAGCACTCCATGTGATCTCTTCCATTTTCAACACACTTTATACTATTCCAATATAAATAAGACAACTATTTTGGGACAATTCCAAAATCCATATAAGGCAACTAAATTGGGACATAGTATATTCTATTCTAAGTAAGGAGACAACAAATGGTCTCCATCACCGACACAAAATCATTCTAAACAATAATGGCTTTAAAAGTCAACAAATAAACACAGAGAAAAGAAAACACTATGAGACCCACAAAATAGGGTGGTGATGAATCCATTGGAAGGTCTTTCTTTAAATCTGGCCCTTCAAAAATTATCTTGATTAAATCAATCAAGATATGTTTTTAAAAGCTGTAAAGTTTAAATACTAAATAAATAATTTAAACCAGTCAAATTTTAAAGAGCTTAAAAAATACGATGTGATTCATTTGGTGGGTCACATATGCAAGGAAGAACATTTCCAATGGACTCATCACCACCGTGTTTAATTAACACATGCCTGGGTGTGTAGGGTAAATACAAAGCACCTCAATGTATGGGTGATTTCTTTTTGTTTGTTTCTCCAACACCCTAAAGCCAGTGGTTTGGATTTGAAATCAAGAACATGCACGCTCATACATTATACATATCTTACTAGAAACTAGTTCCGAAGGAAGAATTCAATATTTCCACGACATTTCAGGCAAGCCTCTGGTAAAATGCCTTGTACCATGATCACAACAATGATCTATTTAATCTAAAATAGGAGTTCCACTAAGTATTGTTTCGTAGTCTGCAGAGCATGACAGGATATGCTTGAATAACTATAGATAATAACCCATTCATAAGCAAATTATCTAAAGTTCTTAACATAAAAAATATTGATACGAGAACTTCTTGAAGGAGCTCAAACAGTTGAACATTGCACAAAATTGAGAGAATCATGCCATAAAGAGGCAGAAACATGCATAAGGAGATGCAAGCAAAACCAAAGCAGCATGCCACAGAGAGATTGCTTCCTGCTTGATAAACAATCCTTCAACAGGCAAGGCAACAGATCAGTACCAGTTTTGCAGGCAGTAGGAAGCTCCCAGTTCATTTTAACGAGCCAATCAACCATCAGAAGGGTAGACCCCCACCAGAATATTCAACTTCCTAGAGAAGAAAATGCATTGTCAAGCTGTCAGAAACCATGTGGGCTATGAAGATGTTTGAACTACAAACAGCAGCAGTTTTTTAACCTTTCCAAAAAAAAAAAACAGTTTTTCATTTCTATATTACCCAAAATTAGAAAACCAGAACACCCTTTTCTCGGAATGGCAGTCGCAACACCGATCACAACTTTCTATTGCAAACCAGGTTTGCCACTGAGGGGTAGAACATGTTCTGCACATTAAACCACCACTTCTCCAACAAATCTTGATAGTTGCCAACACAACAAAGCCCTAAATTCCATATATGTTCCATCTAGTGGCCTACAATATGATTTAAACTTGACATGGCAAAGCAATGCCTTCTGTGTTATTATTTCATGTCCTATTTCTTAAATTCATCACTAAAAACATTTAAGTCATTTGTACCATCAGTATGGAGCTGCCCTTTATATTTAGATTTGGCAAATTGTTTCTATGGGCCAATAGCCTATCTGACACCCACGTCACATTTCTTAAAGTGTAATTAGAAAATTGGATTGCTTAGGATGTCTTCTTATTTAAGAAGTATAGTCTGATTGGTAATTGATTTGTACTTAATTTCCTTTTGTTTATGATAAAAAATTAGAGAATTGAATTGGCAATTCAAAACCTGCTTTCTCCTTTATTGTATTAGAACCAATACCAGCTCCAACATGTACTCAAACCATTGGAGTTTGACTTCAGCACTTTCATTGCTCCTCCGGGCATTACACCGGAGTTTGTAAGGGTCGATCTTCCACTAATTTGAGTCATTGTTCTACAGGAATGATTTCATTTCTATGATTTTTTCCTCTGAAATTGCATGATAATTGTACAACTACAAGTGATATCTGTAGCATTAGTTGTTGGTTTGGCCCAAAAGTTATCATAGCAATAACATATCTTGTGAAATTCCATTCTAGATATACGAGTAAAGATCAAGAGCTGCATGGATTCCAAGATTTTACATACTATAGCACTGGAACTTCACATTTTTCAAACCATTGATTATATCAGATTTTCATATTGCAGTAAGCAGTGTAGCAACAGGAGCAAAAGAAGAAACATAATTACTTTCTGAAAAGTACAGACAATTCCAAATACCATCTCATAGATTTATTTATTTTTTAAAATGGAGAAAATATGAAAGACAATAAAAAGACTACTTGAAAAACTTCCAAGTCCAACAGACACATGGATTTCTCACCCCACATTGGAGGTGAGACTGATCCCCATGGACACACAAAACCCATCACGAGCCTTGTGTATCAAGGTTAGCCAAGAGTAGTCAAAGCTAAGACCTTTGGTCTAATCCTAGAAGCTCAAGCCAACAGATCTAAATGTGCAGGACAATGACCACACAATATACATAAGTTCACATAATATATGGAGGTTAGCACAGTTTATTTTTGAGGTTCAGGACATTGTCTCCACTATAAGTTTCCTTATTCATAAAATTCATCATTCAGCTAATGAGGAAACTGACCAATTGTCTCCACTAAAAGTTTCTATGTCTATGATGTGGTTTTCTTCTTCCTGAAACAGAGTCATATCTTTCTTTCACCTATAATATATCTTTTCATATTTCAAAAAAAAATGTAAATTCATTTTTCCAGAGGAAAATCACTTTTCAGGAAGAAAGTCACACCTGAGCTGGCGGAAGAGATGAAACCCAATCTGAAGGGTGTGTTGGAAGAAGGCCCAATGTGTTCAGCTGTAACATAAAAACTACAACACATGAAAAAGCACACAAAAACAAAAAACTTGTATACATTAAAATCATAACAAGAGGAATCTTTCTAGTTAAACAAGTGTGCCTCACCTTCCATACACCCAGTGCTAGCCCAGCCAAGTTAAGTGCAATGAAAAGTAACTTGGGTGCAACAATATCCACCCTTGAATCCTTGTAGGGCTCAAAAACTGCAAAACTAAATCACATTAATAGACCTCCCATTTCTAGACCCTCAAATGCGAGCTTCTAAATCCACACATTTTCATATAACAGATAAGGAGATTTTGTGTCAGACCAGCACTTGGAATAGGACTTGGTCCATCAGTTAATTTTAGACCCAAACTCCTTAGTCAGGTGGGTTGGATGAATGGCCCAATCATAAAGAGAACAACTACCCAATCATAAAGAGAACAACTACCAAACCACCCCACGTTTAGGGGCTACTTTATCTATAAGAGAGATAATCTCAAATTAGATCATCAAATATTTTGTCAAGTCAGTTCTTTATTCTTTTCTTCTTCTTGCATCTTCTGTTCTTACACCAGCACCAATAACATTAACAATTCAAACTTGCTCATTCAATGTCACAAGTCCAACAAGGATGGGCCATCTCTGCCAATAACAATGATGGTGACCAATGACCATGGAAGATAAAAACCACCAAGTCCCAACAACAACAACAAGAAGAACACAGGAACATAGATAAAAAAAATAGTAATTCCATCTCAGTAGATCTTAGGCACAACAAACATTAAATTGGGTTCGGCCCAGGGTCACTCCCTATGTTCTGTAGTCCAGCTAACCACATACTGGATCCAGGTTGGAACCCCAGTTAGTAATTCATATCATAACATATTTTTGTATTATTTATATTAAATTAAAACGCATGAAGTGAAAATTAACATGGAACTTTTGCCCATGATACTAATTAACCATCTTTAAAATGACAACTAAACCAGCAATGATTTATGGAGTTGAATATTGATTAATGAAGAAAAAACAAGTAGACAGACAACAATAAAGATGAGTATGCTGAGATGGATGAATGGGTTTTTCTACTTTAAGACATTCGACATGATGCAACTGACCCATGTCATATACCTAGTCTCAGATAAAGTAAAAAGAATTAAAATTGAATTGACGTTTCAAATATATATATATATATATATATATATATATATATGTTTGTGTATTAAATTATATAAAAGAATATTAGGAAACAACGGTATCATACCCTTCCCTACACCCTGAAGGGCACTTATGGGCTGCCAGAGAGCTGAGAATGTGATGCCAATGCTAAACAAATGGACTGTGCTTCCAGCCATCCACATCATGAAACCCATCATGAACAAATTCTTGAAAGGGGCTTGAGCCACTTCCCAGGCTTTCTTCTCATACAAAAAAGAGAGGAAAAAAAAATCAGTGAATGAATCCATGAAAAGACATGTCAAAAATTTGGTGTGAGAAATACATATAAGAATCATTTGCTTGAAATTGGAACCCAGTAAAAAAAAAAAAAATGGTGGGACAAGATATAGAAGTGAAATCAGTACATTACATCATAAATATCCACACACAAGCAACTATCAAGATAGAAATCAAAACTTGCACTCGAGCAGGTCCCCCTCTGGATGATAGGGAGCTTTTAAGGAAATTCCCTCTATGTGTTAAAAGTAAAAGAAAGAGGAAATCCCTCTATAATCTATATAATAACTCTCTCTTTTTTCTGAAACATTAACTTCTATTGATCAAAGAAAAGAAACAAGAAGTTATAAGTATTATGCTGATCAAAGAGATAGAAAAAGAAAAGGACTATAAAGTATAATAACTATTAAAAAAAAAGGAAGTAGGTCTCTCCAACACGACTTTGCCAAGAAATCAACAACACAATTGGCCGAGCATCTTACATGACTAAAGCAAATCTCAAATTCCTTGCTCTACTTATTGATGTCTGTTATGATTACAAGAAACTTCCAATGTGATTTCTTCCCTCTCCTAGCCCCTGCTATTGGATTAGCAACATCTTCCACTATTAATTTCCCTTGCCAATGCTCACTCCACACTTTCATTGCGTAAATGATAGCCAATAATTCTGCCTTAATAGAGTTCTTTAGCCCAACTTATCCCAAAAACACCAATCTCATGTCGCCCTAATCGTTATGGAGCACCCCCACTACTGAGTACCATGACCAATATGCCAAAAATTCTAGAGCTAATGAAACACGAAAAAGCAAAGCCCTTAAGCCCATCTCATAATAGGTTGGCCCAACCTGACACTCACACCCAAGGTTGGGCCCCACCATGCACATAAAAGCCCACCACGCTTCTTAGCTGCCCACCAGGCACATAATAGATCATCCCCTCTAGGATTCGAACTCGGTACATGGTACCTACTTTGATATCAAATGTCAGATACCTTGACCAATATGCTAAAAGCTCCAAAACTGATAGGACGTGGAAAATCAAAGCCCTTAAGCCTATCCCATTACTAGGTTGGGCCAAGTCAATTCCCATACCCCAAGTTGGGTCCCACTTGGCAAAATCCACCTCTTTTGGTTATAGGCTTAGGGTTACAATTCAAATGGAAATAACAATATTTTTTGTTTGAAAGGTAACTTCATTAAACTCAAAAAGATGCAAAAAGAAAAGGTCCATAAAGATCCTCCAAAAGAGAAAAAAACAAAATTATATCAATCTATTAACAACTTCCACATCTAGCAACGCTCCCTGCTTAGCCAAAGAATCCGCAGCTGAGTTAGCTGACTGAGGAACCCAAGCAATCTTAAAATCAAAGACATTGATACCATGACGAATCCTCTCAATCTTATCAAGATATATCCAAGGGCCGAGAGAACCCAGCACCAATCCTATCACAACCCGCAAATCACCTTCTACTAAACTCCCTTGAACCCCAAGCTCTTTCAACTCCAAAATACCTCTCCACAAATAAAACAATTCAACCTCAATAACCTCAACAACAATATTTGGAAAGTATAATTAAATAAAATAAATATCAAAATACCCTAAAATATTTTATTCACTAGGATCCTATCACCCACCTAGTCCTATTGGTTCCAAGCTCCCTCTCGTTGCTCCATCAACATTAAACTTAAAAAACCATAAGGTGATTTAGCCCATTTTTAAATAATTTTATTTTCTAGCACTCTTCCCCTCACTATTTCCTTCCATCTCCTTACTAGAATCACCAAATTGATACCTCTAAACTCCTTCCCACCCATAACAGACATGATTAGCCTATTCCTAGCTCAATCAAAAACCCCTTCACCCTCTTTCTTTTGCCTCAAATATTTTAGAATTCTTCTCCTTCGACATTGCCCATAGGATAGTTGCAAAAATAGAACTCCCACTACCATTCCTTGAGATGCGGACATGGACATATTTCTAGTGTTGTTTTTCTTAATCTACACTTTATATGACTTTGGAGCTGAGATTGGTTAAATATACAAATTTCTGCTGTATTCTTTCGTTGCTAAGTTTGCATTGTGATTTTTGCATTTCTTCTTTACCAATGAAGTCAATTAGTTCTAGTAATGTTTTCATTCCATATATCAAATTCTACTAAGACTAATATAATGCATGTGCCATGCACCTGGTGTCTCACCATGAAATTCTTTTGTGATGTTTAAGAACTATTTCAAGGAGCCCATGTAGCAGCCTTGTACAACTCACGGATTTAGCATTGTAAGAACTTGGTCAAACATTGATAAATCTTGGATTCAATATGCTATCGGGGGTAACTTAGATTATAAAAATGCAAACAAAATTCTTAGTGCTCAAAGATATATATAACACTAGCCAAAGGATAAAATAGACAGGGTATTTTATACCTTATCTGTTAGTATTCTCAACTGGTAAGTGTTGAAACAACACAATCAATTATACTTAATATAGTTAATATCCTAATTCAAAACATCCACAGAGCACCCAAACAGACCTGACTTAATTCAATCCACTACAATCACTATCCTAATTCAAAAAGTCGGAAAGAAGGAATACAATAGATAACAAAATTAGCCTCTAAACTCGAAAACTCTAATTCAGATAACAAATTGTAGAACAGAATTCCAAACCAAATGGACCAAACAGCAATTTTTCAACAACATACAGAGCACACAAATAGACTTTACTAAACTCAGTCCACGACAAAGCTCAGTATATTAATTAAAGAGGTCAGAAATAATGAATAAAAGACATAGTGACAACAAAATTAGACTCAACTCGAGAACCCTAAAATATAACAATTTGCAGAACAGATATCCAAATCAAAACAACAAAACAGCAATCTTTTACCAAAAAACAGGAGGTAAAACCCTTCAAGATCGTAACTTTAATATCTGAAACGAAGAAGTACCTGAGATTTCCATGCTGCCTCAGAGTCCTTCTTTTGCCGGCTGACCGCCGAATCGTCCTGCACCCAGAACATGAAATTAAGATGGGAAAAGAATAAAAGCAGGAAATCGAGATCTGGGTTTGGATCTAGTGGCAAAGTTAGGGGTAGGAAGAAATAATACTATAGTAGAGAAGAAAAAGAAGGGCAATTTGTGGAGAGGAGAAAAGAGGAACCTGGTCTTGAGTCGCACGATTGAAACCCAAAGGATCAGGAATTTCTCGAGATGATGAAGATGAAGACTGATTTTCTGTGAAGTCAATCGCCCATCTTCGAACACATCCCTTTCCCTTCTCCATTCTCTCTCCCTCTCTCTCACTTTGCCTGCAGTTTTTGAGTCGAATCGATCTTCGGATCTCTCGAAATCCAACGATTTAAGTATTGTATCTCGTCGGCAATTTTCTGAGTTGAGACGAGTTGGAGTCGTACCAGGTAAGATTTTTCCATTATAACTTTCATATTTAACTACAAAATATTATTTATTTATTTCTGTACTTTTGTCAATGTAACTTATGGTTTGTATTTCTGCGCTTAACTACGATCAATTTGGGTATGCACTAAAAATATTATTTTTATTTTTAAATTTAGGATTAATTTTGATAGATATCTGTTTGATGTATTTTTATTGTTAAATTAATTATAATAAATAAAAGTATTTATCAATACTGTAATTTTTCTTATAATTAATAGTTAAAATTATTCAATTAATTTATTTATTTTAACAATTTGATAGTCTTTATGGTATTCTATTCATCCATCAAATTTTTTTTTTAGCACAGAATGACACCCTATAATAAAAGTTATATAACTAGTCAGGTAACCCAAACTTTTAAACTAGTCACATACTATTTTATTTAAAGCTGCAACCTTAGCGGGTCGAGCTGGGTTTGGGTCTACTTGATCTTTGAATTGCAATTGAAGGACTTGAATCTGAGTGTGGACTTAGGTAAAACCAAATTACTTATACTTAAGCCTAGTCCAAATTGTATTTATAGAACCCTATCACGATTTTAAGCCCATAATGAATGTGTAGGTTTATCTATGCTTGGACCTATTTGAACCTAAAATAAAAACTTTTTATCTTATTCTACTAAAATATATATTATATATTATATAAATTTCATATTTAAAAAAAATATTAAATAAAGAAAATTGAATTTTGTAATATTGCTCAAATTCAAAATTTCAGCCCAAACTCAAGCATTCATGTGTTAGGCCCAGCCTAATCCAAATTCTAGCTCAGTCTCACATTTTAGGCCTGAAATAAGCTGACCAAGCTAGGATGAATCCAAATTTCAAATCTAAATTTCTGGACTTTTTATGAGAAATTAGGCCCAACTCAAATTGCATCCCTAATTCTATCTGTGGTATGGAGGCAATTATCTCATAACGATGGAAGTTTTCTTATCTATATTTTACTTTATTTTATTTTATTTTTACAATCAACGTGGATGGACCATGCCATCGTTGCAAACCCAATTGGACCCTCTTTCTGGATCTTAGTGATCTTAATCAATCCCTCGATATTAAGTCAATGGAATCTATGTGTGATCTTAGGCCACATTAAGTCCATGCAGGGTCGGTCCTGGCTTGAGGTCAACTAGGCGGCCCCCAATGTGACCAATGGGCTGTAGGGCCCCCACTTGAACTGCTCTCAAGGGCTAGGCCCCCCACCAATACACTAAGTCTAAGGTCCCTGAGATTTCAGGACTGGTACTGAGTCCCTGTAGGACTCTTTACTGTCTGTGTTTCACCTGAGCTTCTCTCTGCTCAAGCCCAAGCCCTCTGCAGGCCTCCTCAATCTTTTGGGCTAAAGCCTAAGCCTCCTTATTTTAACAGATGAAAATTTTAAGCTTTTCCATTAAAGCCAGTTTATAAGTTAGCATACTTGAGCAATGTGATTTTAAAGCCCACTTTGAGACCAAACACAAGTTCGATTAGTAAATAGGCTCCAACAGGTCGACTTAGGCTTTCATTTACCCAAACAGGTGGGCTTAAGCTTTAGCCTAAAGAAGCCTGTCTTGGGCTTTGAGAATTAAAACATCTCTATGGGCTGGACTTAAGATTTGAGAATAAAGATTGGCCCGTTTTTATTCAATTTGAGAACTTACTAGATGGGTAGGAAACAAATATAGTAACAAATACTGGCATTTTGAAAAAAAAAATTGCAAGAAATATATTGAAAATTATTTATTTACTTAAATACAAGTGTATAGATTTCGAATTTTACAGCCATGGGCCTTGATTTTGGGACTCAAGCAGATGTTGTATAGGCTCCATGGGACCATTTAACTCTAGGAAATTTTGGTTGAAAATGGTATTTCAACTTGAGTATTAAATTTGCTTACCCAAATTTCACTTTTATCAGTTTTTATATATGATTTTATTAAAAATTAAAAATAATATAGATTTTCAAAACAGACTGAAATTTTAGCTGAAATCAACATTTTTAAGAAATCATAAAGAAACAATATTTTTTCATCTAATGAACCTAAAATCAAAAGTTACGGTCGAATTTTTTTAATTTTTTGTTTTGTAAAACATGAATCATATATCACATGAATTTATCCATAGATCACCCTGATGTGTAGAGTCGGGAGGTTACAACTTGTAGACAAAAGGAGAAGAGGCAGACGTTGAAGACATGGAAAAAAGAGAAAAAGAAAAACATGATAAATAGATGAATGACTAACTTTATAGCTCACGATATAAAGTCAAATGGAGAAATAAAACTCAAAAAATTTATTTCATATAGTTGAGATTTTGACAAATAATGATGACGAGGATATAAATTTCATATTTCTACACAATATTGATTTAATAGAAATAGATTCTTATAGTTTTTTGCTCAAGCTTGGTGTTTCAAGCCAAATCTACACTTTCTCGAGCTAGGCTCAGTTAATCTCAATTTGATATTTTAAACCTTATCAAGTTTGGATTAACTTTTTTTTTTTGGATAACATGTGTATTCTCACCTCTACATTGGAGGTGAGACTAATCTCACGAAACTACTTATAAACTTTGTGTATTAGATGAATCGAAAAAGAGTCGAATTCAAGATCTCTAATCTAATTTTAGAAACTTAAATTAAGTGAGAGTTCGACATGAGAAGTCTTCGTGGTATGATATTTACAACTTTTCTCAAGCATTGAGAAGAAGAAACTAAGAAAGTGAGAGGGCAGTGATGTTGGCTTTTGAATAAAATGCTTTAAACATTTCCCATGGTCACTTCCACTATCTCTACGTAGTTCAAAACCTTATTATAACAAGCACAAATGCTTTTCCTGAAGTGACAAAAATAAATAAAAATAAAAATAAATAAAAATAAATAAAAAATAGGCTTAGTTTTCCCCCAAAAAAAAAAAAAACTCTATCACTTCCACGAAATCTTGTGAAAATTCCCTGAGTCATCAAAGGGAAACAGCCAAGATCTTACAAGATTTTCTAGTGGATAAAATTACAACAATTTTAATATATGATATAATTTTTTTTACTCAATTTTAATTTTAATAACATATGTCTCACTATTGGGTCTTTTGGCCCTACCAAATAAAATTATGGGTTATTCATAATTTGATATCTCAAACAAATGAAATAGACGGTTAATAAATGATTTTATTTTAGCGTTCTGTATTATTTAAAAAAAAAAAGATTATATATCAATATTTGTTCTTAATGTCAAATAGACATATAATTTATAGAAAGAATTTGTTGAATCTAATTATAAATGCTAATCTCAAATTAATAGAATTAAGGGTTTTAATGATAACGATGATATCATCAAAAGCTACTTATCTAATTTTTTCGGGCTATAAGATATTAGCTCATTGTCAAATATTATTATTTATTCAAAATTAAATTAACTTAGAAGTGGTTCATGAACTTGGGTTATTGAGTGATGGATGGAATGATGACTTTGATGGGCCACACAAACCCAACTTACTGAACAAGTAAGAATTTCACCCATGATTGAGACTCAATCATGAATGGAAGAAATTCAGTAAATTGTTGATTATTTGTGGTTGTGGGGCCCAGCATTAGTATCATTTAAAAAATAGAATTAGAATGGTTCTAACTCATTGATGTTGATCTAATTCATAATAAAATCACAAAGCGCCTAATTGTTCTTGACCAGATCCCCTTCCAATCTTGGAAATTGGGATGAGGGGCCCACTGCCACGGAGCTCCCGATTAAGACACGTTGACAAGACTCGTCTCTCGATGAGGTGGATTGCATGAAAAGGTGGGACCCATCTCTTGAAAGGAAAATATGGTTTAGACATACAAATGGAAACGAAAGTACGCGGTTGGATCCTAATTCTCTTTATTCACAAGAGATGATAGACCAAATGTGAATAAGAGAAAAATAATGAGGAAATGTTCTTGGGATAGGCTTGGTTTGCATAAAATAATAAAAATTATATTTTTTAAATAAAATTTTGACTTGTGTACCATTGATGTTGAATTATAGAGATTCTATAATTAGAATTTATAATTCAAAATCAATATTGTAATCATAATTAATATTAATATATTTCAATCGAATAATTAATAATCACTTTTAGTCTATGAGTCACTTTTCACTCTGAAATTCTACATTCAAAATGTCACATATCAAAAATTTATATTCTTACTAAAATCTAAAGTAATATATATTATCATGAGCTAAAGTAATATATTATTATAAAATAATGAAAAAAATGAGAGAATTGGCTTGTCACATAAAAAAAAAATATATATATATATATATGATTCTACATGCATGCAACTAGGGTTGAAATCGGGCCAGGTCGGGTCAGGTTTTTTAAAACCCAACTCGAACGTCTTGATCCTACTCGAATTATAACCCGACTCAACATGAATTCTGATCCGACCCGCATTTGAACCCGTTTTAGCCTAAATTTAATTGGGTCGGGTTGTGTTTGATTGGGTCGGGTCTACTTAACTTGAAAATCTCTCAACCTGATCTGACTCAAATTCAATTCAGATATTTGTCTTCTCAACTTGACCCGATTTTCATGACCCGAGCCAATTGATTTCTTGGGTCGCGTCATGAACATGTTCCAAATTTATAACTTCACATATTTTAATAACAATTTAGTAAAAATGATACAACTTCCAAATTTTACCAATCATGAGTTTCATTTGCCAATCAAATAAATTTTGTTTTCTATTAGCAATTTGTCACCTATAATTCTATATTACAGTCACATTTTTATTAAGTAGTGGCTCCGTATTAACATGCATGACTTTCTGTAACGGTGGTCGAAGAGGATAATCTTTTATATATATATAACATGGATATTCTCACTTTACGTTAGAAGTGACACTGATATTGTAGATAATTTGAACTTTAATTATAGACTTTGTAAGATCAAGTTGATTAATTAATACAAGAGTAGCAAGACTTATCATGATGTGATGATACATTATGTCAATGTACTTTGAATTGATATTCTTTAAATGAACTTGACTTGACCTACCAAACAATAATTTTTTTATTCAAAAAATTCTTGCAAATGCATCTTTCATTGGCCAATTTTAAGATTAATCATGATAGGAGTCAGGAACTAGAAAAGTATAGTCTAAATAAATGAGATTTTGATGTTAATAACAATAATGAATTGTAAGAATTAAATTTCTAGTATATATGATTGTAATTCGATGAAATCAAGATGTAATCACACCAATGTTTATTAGGTATGTAAATATGTACAATTTTAAAAGCCAAGGTAGTAGTATTAGGATGACAATTTATTTTATTTTATTTTTAAAAAAAGCAGTTGATATATATATATATATATATATATATTAGTGGTTCATAATATCAAAACAAAAATTGGATGTCATTTGTAGGGTAATCATTTAGGCAGCCGACTTTTGTTTAGGAGAATCTGATTTCAAAATTTTATATGAAATTATCATTTTGCCCTTCAATTTTGTGAGGAGAAATCGTCGTTCTTTAAAAATCTGAGAGACAAAATAATAATTTCATACGAAATTTTGAAATCGAGTGTCTATTAAAAGAAAAGTTAGGTGTCTGGATGGCCACCCCATTTATATATGACAATTAATGAACACTGGATAAACATTTTACAAACTGATATATTTAGTAATTTACTTGAACTATTAGCTAATATATTGTTGCTTTCAGGATAATTCAAGCTGTGGGAGTGGAGTCCAAATTGTCTTGTCTCAGCGCAGCTTGAACTTTCTTGAAAGCAACTACATTTTTTTTTTTTTTAGGTAAACAAAGAAATTATATTAAAAATAGGCCCCAGAATAATAAACAAACTAATCTCCTGACATGTGAATTACTATATATCAATCTGAAAAATGTTCATGCAATTGTTCATTAACTACAATATATAAATTATATATAATTTTCATATTAATATTGTGAAATCAATACATCCACTAATGTATTATATATTTATCAACATTTTTTTCTAACTTGTCATCCTAATGCCATTCTTTTAAGTTTTTGTTTTCAATAAAAACAGACTCAATATCCAAAATCTCACTTCTTAAATCATAATATTATTATTATCCATAGCATTATTTTCTTTTTCTGATATAAAAATCTCTCTTTTAAAAAAGGGTTTTTAGAAGTTAAGGAGGAAGAGTAAAAAATTAATTTTTTACCTCTCCCATTTAATTATCCAAACGCAACCTTGATATCCTTTAGAACATTATTCATGTTGTGCTAATGCAAATAATTAAACACACTATGTCTAACGAGGTCGGATAATCGGAGTTGAACCAACATAGGGAAGAAATTTTTCGTTAAAAAAAAATAAAAAATTATATATATATATATATATATTCCACGTGGATGAAAAAGGCTCTCAAAGAAAAAAATTTAGGACACTCTAATATTTGAAGTATTTTCACAATACAAATTTATAGAATTTAATAAAAATATAAATTTAAAAATCAATTCATAGGGAAGAGAAGATGTGGGTTCCACATGACACACATGAAATTACTGTCATGTATTTTTATTTTTTTTGAACGAAATTACCGTCATATTCAGGAGCATGCACAGCTATAAAAGCCACAAAATTCCATGGAATCTCAATTCCATGGAACATAAGTACATGACCATACTTCCAAACAGAGATCCACACGCACACGCAAAACAGGCACTTGGGACTTGGGCCACTCAGAACGGTTAAAAAGATAAAATCGTTTTACTGAAGATAATTTCAGGTGCTCCCGACGTGTTGCATTCTGCCTATTTCATTATCATAAAACATGAAAAGGAAACCGAATACAACAATAGGATATTTTATGGGTATTGATCAGATGTTTTTTATTTATACGACTTGACTCCTCAGAATATAAAAAAAATAGTATTTTTTCATTGTACAATATTAGTGCCTAAATTAAAATCTAATTTTCTTAAAAAAAAATGTAAAAGTCATGAACTAAATAATGAAAAACATTTAAAAATAAAATTTCATATATAAACATATTTAACCAATGCATTTGGAAATTTACTAGACCCCACAAGATTCCGACTTTATTTGTATAAAAGATGCTATAGTGTGTGTCATGGCTGCATGGAAGCCGTTATTTTTTTTTCCCCTATATTATATTATTATTATTATTATTATATAAGTTAAATTTATACTCATTGAATTATATAAATTGTTGAATTTTTATATCTTAAAAATATATATTTAAAATAATTTGTCTAAATTGAATTTTGACACTAATTTTTTTAAGAAGGAGAATCTCAAAATGTCTACTAATTTTTTTGCAGGGCTGATCTTTAAATTAATGTATCTTTATCATTTAAAATGTTTTTCGAAAAATAATTATTTAGTTCACATTTGATACCTCAACGGCTCAACGCATTACTATTTCTGTAACTCAGAACCACACCAAATTGTGGACGTGAAGAGTAAATAATAAGCAGTAAAGATAGCAAATTAGCAACATTTCCAATTAATTCAACGAACGTCTAAAAAAAAACCTAAATTCAAAACAGAAAATTCATTTCTCTAATTTAGAAATTCGTGATAATAATTAAAAAGGAGAGAATAAAAGAAAAGGAAAATTTCCGAATTTCATACATGTCGCTCGCTCATCTTCTTCTTCTTCTCATTCACGAAGCTCCGACGGGAGTACAAGCTCCGACGGGAGTACAAATACTTCGGTATTCCCTCATCATCCTATTCTCATTTATGAAGCTCCTGCGGCAGTACAATACTTCGATGCTCCCTCACTGGGATTGTCGTGGAGATTGCAGCGGAAAGAGAGGGAGAAGCTCCGGCGGTTCAGCGCCTCGCGGC
The DNA here is from genome assembly GCA_022113865.1 of Chimonanthus praecox. Classification (NCBI taxonomy): domain Eukaryota; kingdom Viridiplantae; phylum Streptophyta; class Magnoliopsida; order Laurales; family Calycanthaceae; genus Chimonanthus; species Chimonanthus praecox. Next base: position 63,025,669 of record CM039091.1, on the reverse strand, counting down.
GTGCTTAACGGCGAAGGATGGAGAAAAAACCCTTTCTCGGCGATCGCCCTCTCCTCCTCCGACGCCGGAGATTCACCGCCGGACAGCGACAACTGGCCAGAAAACAGTGGATCGGACCCAAGAGGAGTTACAGGACTGGCGATCGGAGAAATTAGCAGCTGCGAACGAGGCGAGAAGCCCGGGCCAGCACCAGCGCCGGCGACGGAAGAGCCACGCAGCGACGTGAGGCCTAGCTTTATTTCTAGCTTGCGGATGCTGTGGCGGCGCTCCTGGAGCTTGAAGGAGGATCTTCGTGGGCCGCCCACGTCAGCGGCGGGGGCGCTAGGGTTCGTTGATCTGGACGCGTAGCGGGACGGGAGAGTTATGGGGAGCTTCTCGAGGGTGTCGTCCGTGGCACCGGTGAGCTTCTGGACGAGGTCTCGGAAGGTGTGGGCGTCCGCTTGGACGAAGGTGGTCGGTGCCGTGGCTGCTGCTGCTCCCACCGGAGATCCAACTGTCGATATTGGGTTCGATCCGACGGTCGAGATTGAATTGAAGGGCTTCTCCATTTGAGAAAAAGAGGTTGGCTTAAAAGAATGAAATGAAGTTAGGAAAAAAAAGAGGGTTAAAAATGAGATTGAGAGACAGAGAGAGAGAGATTTTAATTTGGTTGGAATTTGTTCGGATTTTGGAATTTCATTTTGTATGATTCTGAAGAGGAGAAGACATGGAAGAAGAAGAAGAAGAAGTAGTAGTAAAGAACATAAAGAAAAAAAAAAGGGTGAGAGAGAGAGAGAGAGAGAGAGAGAGAGATTAGAGGTGTGGAAAGTGCTGGGAAGACTTCGGCTTCTTTTGTGACTTTAGTGCAAGACTAAGAAACCAGAAAGAGGGTTAAGGGTAGAAGACAAAGTCTCTCCTGTGCGTCTTCCACAAATGATTCTCATCAATTTTCATTTTTTTTCTCTTTAAAAGTAACAATATAAATTCAAAAAAAAAAGGTAACAATATAAATTGAAACTACTTTATTTTATATAAATTAATTAAATTATTTTATGAGGGTTTAGTCTGATAAGATTTAATTGCTGGTCAAACTGCTTTGTTAGATTTAAAAATAAGAGAAACAATCAAGTACTATGTAAGACCTAAAAATGATAAGAATCTCCAGTTTTTTATTTTTGTAAATGCAGCCTAGTTTTTCAATAATTTTAAAATAACCTCCGAAAATACAAGATATTTCCACATCAGCACATTGGATGGCATCCACTTACTTTCCATTAGAAATTTGAAACTTTTGCCATGACACATCATACGCCACGTGGCATAATGTTTTTTTTTGGTCACTTTTTCTTTTAGTTTTAATGCAATGACTATTGATGTCCACGAATGAAAGAAAAGAGCTGTCAAAGTTCTCAGATCATAACCATCCACGTGCAAATTTGGTTGGGGCATACAAGAAACGAGTCATGAAAAGAGAAATTTAAATTTACAATACATTTAAGGGAAAAGGTAGACTAAAAACAAATATTAAAATTACTTTTTTAAAATTTAAATTTTTACTATTTTTTATATCTACAGCTTCGATGATAGTCTGGAGAACTTCCTTCTAAATCAATTGAGATAAACTCTTGAGATATCCATTGTTCTTTTATTATTGAGCAAAAATATTTTCTGACGTGACTCGTGAAGATGTAGAGACACTTGCAAAATCTCCCTCAGATTTAATAATTTAATTTTTTTATTTAGATTCAATTTAAGTTTTAAATTTCAGTGATAAACAAATATTGTGCCCGGATGGGCCAAAAATTTAGGCATTGTCGACTTATTTTGGGCCCATTTTTATTTAATTTAAAAAAATCAATTTCAACCTAAATGGGGAACAATTTTTTACTTTAAATTTTGTCCATGTCAAAAACTTTGGATTTCTCTTTAGAAAAACTTCATTTTTTACAAAAAAATTACAATATTACCTTCTTGTGATCCAAAATTTCTAGCCCAAATTTTAAATTTCAACATGAAACTTTTAAAAGGCAATGGCAAACGGACACTCAGATGGGAATCATATTAATTGGGATAGAAGATGGAAGAGGAGAATAATTATGTAAATTAATGTGATTGAATTAGTGGACTTAATGAAATATTTTATTGTGCTCATTAACTTTAATAATTGGACTATATTCTGCTAGACTACCAAAATCATTGATAATTAATAAATTCAACTACTTTTTGTGTGGGGGATATGGTCTCGTTATTAAAGTTTTAACGATCAAACTCGATAGAAATTAATCCTAAATAAGAGAAATGCAATAAAAATTGAGAAAAAAAGGTTAAGTACTAATGAATCTCTGCTGTGGTATCGCCACACATGTACGAGTTCAAGTCACTAATTGATTAATAGTTGAGTTGATCTAAACTTTTAGAATTAGACTATAGATTTTGAGTTTGACTTCTCCTGTACTTACTTGATACACCAGGCTTGTGAGTGATTTTACGTATAAGTAAGATTAATCTCACCTCTAATGTGAGATGGAGATACCCATATCATCTAAAAAAAATTCATTAGGGCCCAATGATAGCCCAATATTTGATGGGCCTCTGTATGGATCTGATTTCTTTCCCGTTCGCGATCCAAAATGAAGCCCAGCACATGAATACTTCAAAACGTCGAAAATTATACAATAATTTTATTTGATGCCTATACAAAATTACAAACACGGACAAAATTTCAGTAAAATGGTAGAGTGCGGGACTATAATTTGATGTGGCCACATATACTAATGAGTTGGTCTTCTCTTTTGGAATCAGTTAAAGAGATTTGATTACTTAAATCATCAATGCTAATCATGAATTAGAGATAGTTGCGTACGTTGCACGAGGTCCCCCACCTTCTTTTAATAGTCTCTCACTCTCTCTCTCTCTCTCTCTCTCTCTCTATATATATATATATATTCTTTTTCTAAAGGTGTTTCAATTAATTTATTTAGTGGTTCTGATTTCATTCATGGGTATTTGAAGTTTATTCTGTATTTTTAACATATTACTTTTAAACAATTCAAATACATTAAAAAAAAAATTAAGATTTGAATTATACAAATATTGAGAATTAACTACTGCCTCAATTTTTTCATAACATAGTGCCTTTACATTAAAAGATAAAGCCTCTTATATTTGATTTTCTATTAAAAAGTACTTTTCTCTTATTTTTATTTAACATTTTAAATTTTATAGAAATTTGAGTCAATCACTTGGGTTAAACAATTATTATTACTTAATACTTATAATTATACCGATCCATTGACTGGGCCCTGGGCACATCAAAACGTGTTATAAAAATATAAACTAAGTTTAAAATATTGACAAAATTAAAAAAATTCAGTCCCTTTCGGGGATCATACAAGTCCAAACAATGTTCTGGACATTTTCACCAATTTGGGTCTAAAAGTATTAATTTTTTTTTTAAAAAAAAATTGGCCTGGCCCATGTTGTTGTATTTTTTATAAATGCCAAAAAACTTGAAATCTACATACGGTGTTAGATGTACGATCTACATCCACGTCCTAATATGAAACTAGTAAATTGAAATATAATATGAATCATTAAATCTTCAAAATTTCAAAATCTATACTAAAAGTAGTTTACTTAAATTAAAATTTAAAATAATTTCAAAAATACACGTAAAACACTCATAGATGAATCTACTACCCCTAAAACACACCGAACTTAAAGGGTAGAACCTCGAACCTATAACCTCCCGCCTATTCTTAAAATATGAGACAACAAGTACCTAATAAGTATAAACCTTGCCAACATCATGGTCTTGATCTTTTGAATTGAATTTCATGGAGTATTAATAATTGTTTGATTTACAATAAATTAATTTTCAACAAAAGTAATTTGTCGTTTTACGTGATGCACAAGTCCTCTCCAAACGGAGTATTGAGTTTGTATGTTGAAACCTTTTTGACTTTGGTTAGCATGGACCCCATATGTTCCTTACCTCCCTTTCATTTCCTAAAGACACCTGTCCACTTTGTCATCATTCTTTTTCGAGCACCAAACTCTAAATATTATTTTAAACCCACATAATTTAAAAATTTAAAAATATATATTAATTGATTCGATCATAATTATTTTGATGAATTATATATTCAATAAAAGATCTTTTCAACATACCTATCAATTTCACACTTCAGTGTGCAAAATAATGGCATCTCACTCAAGTTTAAATTCTCCATTGGATGATAATATTTTCTGACGAGGGAGAATCTACTTTCTTCATTATAGAAGAAGGGAAAAAGTCTAAGGGGAGAGGCATGACTAGATCCATTCTACCCAATATAAAATATCCCAGAGCATCAAACAAAAAGAATAATCCAACAATTCATTCAATATGAGATCATGTCAAGTTGATTTGTAGTTTTAACAACGAATGCATTTACAAAGGTTTTATCATTATATTCAAAACCCAATATTTTAGGTTTTAGTATTTAAATTGTTCCTCATCAAGGAGCAATGGGTCATGTGCAATTCTTTAGATGATTTAAAATATGTACAGATTCATAAAATAAAATCTAACTAGTTAAAAGCACCAAAATATACGTAAGAATCAAGCTTCCAAGCACATTATCTAATAAATGCATAAGTATATTATCTAATAAAGTTTCCAATTAAGAAAAAGTAACAATTATGTCATCTTGGCTATAACATTTAACAGCTACCACACTAAATAAAACTAAGCCCATGTAGGAGTTAAGCGAGACTCAAAACGGGTCATGCCTAGGCAGAATAAAGGTGCACCTTTGACACTATGGTCATCATCATTATCAAAGTCGTTCTCCTATCTAGATACAGAAGGACTGAGTCCTACTGTACTTGACATTATCAAAAATCATAATCTCCATCTCTCACAATATAGCATGTTCTTACTGCATCATTGTACCATCATCCATCTTCTACACATGACCTTTGGGAATTTTTCATAATTCACACTAGAGTGATTCTTTTATCATTTGCAATGTGCGAATACCATCTTCGATGCCAGTTCTTGATCTTTTCTATTGCAGCAACATCTGTGCTTCTCTACTACTTAGTTTTGAAGCCGCTAACTGTTCAAGGAGAATACAAAAAGGTGTCCCTAATTTTTCAAGCCACATGCCTAATGTGTATGCAGATTTTCACAAAACCAAGTCGAGTCGAAGTGGCATTTTCAAAATCCCTGGTTACAGTCCTCCAAAATCAGTCATCCCAAGAAAATCAACAATAGCTACAGTTTTCTAAGGGACTATTTGATTTATTTAGACCTGAACGGCAACACCAGCCCTCGAAATTAAACGTATCTTAGTCCATGCAAAAATTGGCCCCCTTTCCCTCCTAATAGGAACTCGCATCATGCTTCAATGTCGGTGTTTTTGTTCTTGGTTGTCCATTTTGCTGTCAATAGAAGGGGATATTTTATCCTTCAGCAATCTAATCCTAATCCTACGTTTAACCGAGTAAATTTCAGGCATGTGATGTTGCAACTATTTCCTTGTCATATTTATTCTGGTGACTAGATAGGAGAAATCTAGAACCGAAATCAAGTTGAATAGCATGCTGCTTCATTATAAATGACAATATAACCATCAATACTTTTCATCGTACCAGTTTAACAGATGCCAGAAAAGGGACATGCATCTTGCATTTGCATCCATCTTTGCAGTTGTTGTAGAGCATACAATTTTCCATTTTCTTTCAAATATGCTGACCTAACTCCACCTGAGGAACGAACCAGCATAGAACAATTACAATGTGATTTTTTTGGTTCCACCAAGGGATCTCAACGTCTCATCAAAAAGGCAATGGCTTCCCATTCCAAACTGCAAATCACATCCTGCAACAAATTACAATTGTCAAATATACAGAAAATATGAGGCATTGTTCCATAAATTTAGCTTGTTGCAACAGCAATTTACTGCTATTTGGATCTACTCACAGATGGGTTCTGAGGATCAATGTCAAAGTGATTGATTGCACATGGTTCTGCCAATAATTCAATGGGCTCTTCACCTGCAAAGTCGAAAAACATCAGTATTGTAGGGAATAGAAACATGTTTTAAGTAGATGAGACAACAATAAAACTTTCTAATTGACAATGAAATTGATCTAATGTAGATCAATAATTTGCAACGGCTGATTAAGAAATTTTCATCAAATAGGAGCAATGTTAGAAAGGTAAAAATTAATAGCTCCCTAAAAATTAAAAGGTCAAAACAAAGAAAAAATCAATGAACTAAGAAAGCAATATCTATTCATGTGTAGAAGTGTGTTCTATTTGGCATAATTAATCAGACAATCAGTTGATTAAACAGGGATAACTTAAAAAACAATAAACAATGAAATGTGCAAAGTCTCCATTTATGAGAGAAGGATTATAGGAACCTTGACTCAAGAATATATAATATACATGATTAGGGAAAGTCCATAACTTAATATCTTGGCTGTTTATATAATGGAGCCAGATAGGTACCTATGAGGGGATCATTGAACCATTGCTACCACACGCAAAATCCAATGATGAATTGTTTTAAGCATATATCGATGACACAGTGATAGCATGAACATTTAATCTTATCTTTGAAAGCAAATATAATTATAAAATCACCTATGTTTGCCTTGGATGATGAGCTTTCAGGAAATGACTTCAAACAAAAAAAAATTTGACGTCTAAAGATCAGCAATGCCTAATTGCCCATACACTTACTTTGTAACCCTTAATTCTGAGAACCAACAAGAGACGGATCTACCTTGTTCAAGAACGGCAAGTATCCCATCTTCTGAACACATCATAATGGGTAGAATTCTTGCAGATGAAGCTGACACAGAATTTGCAGACTGCATGTAACTGTCAAACTGGACTTCCCATACCTCACTCTCTGAGGGTGGATGAGTTGTTTCACCAAGTCCAGCTCCAGAAAGAACAATAGGCTGCTGCTGCCAGCGTAGATCCCATGCAAAAACAGTACCACCAGAACCTCCTGCCTTCAAAGAGTCACAAGAGTCAATATCACAAGGCCACAACATAAGAGCCTAGACACTATGAAAAAGTATCCCAAAACTTAGGATGAGGTTGTACTCATGAAAGAAATTATGAATAGTGAAATAGGAATCAACCACAATAAGATAGCATAACAACTAACAATACTTCGGGATATATCTAGTAAATAACATAAATTCAAATGTAATAGTTAACTTTCAAAGTTTCAATAACCATTTCAAAGACTAAAATAGTAATTCTATATCAGCAAAAATATATTAATGAGCCGCTAAATGTGGGGTCCACATCTTCATTATATTATAAGCATCCACACTAGTGTCAGTGTATTTTCTTCTCAATCATTCATCAAGAAAGCTAAGAGTTTTTCATACTAAACCACTGATCAGGGTCATTTCCGTTAAAAACATACAGTTTGCAATTTATATTTGCATTCAGATTATGATTTGCCAATGCAAACTTAGCATTTGTTGGAGTCTGTATAGAAAAGAAACCATGGTCATCTCAAAATTTGGATTTTGAAAATACTTTTTGACATGCTTCCGAACTACGATGATCTATTATTCTATTCTACTTTTGCACTACATAAAATCTACAATTTTAGAAAGCTATCTTGATTGGATCACCTTAGGTATGGCTCTGAAGGCCCTAATGATCAACGGTATACAATTATGCATAAAAAACATGGTTTTTAGATGATAATGAGTTTAAGTCATAACAGGTTAAAATCAAGTAGAGTGAAAATATACATAGGAGAGAAAGGAGGTGCTACTGGCTGTGCTTAGATTACCCTTAAAAAAAAATTGTGTTTAGATTCGAATGACAGAGGGGAAATTCAGAAAAGAAAGAGAAATCACACTCCTCCCCCAACGTGTTTTTGTGAGTTTCTAGTGGTGGTGGCATTCAACTGCAAAATCCCTATGAGATTATGAGCTCCATGATGAGTCCATTTGTCATAGGATTGGGTTGACTCAGAAAGGCCTGTGCTTTGATTAGAGGAACACCAAAAAGCAGTTTCATTACATCACTCTATGCATGGGTTTTAGGGCCCCACAAGTAAATGGAAAATAAGGATGTGCAAGTTTTAAAAAAAAGGATACACAAAACATGGGGTTTTAATCCAGTGGTGGGTGTGACTAAAAATGTAATAAAATTAGATAGGGTGAAAATTCACGTGTGTGTGAAAGAGAGTTAAGTGGCAGTTGCTAAAGTGATGTACATGCTTTCAAAGATACAGAATAACATAACAATAGGTCTACAAAAAAAACTAAGTGAAGTTCTATCAAGAACTTGTATAACACACAGACTGCACACTAGGCTCACTAGCATAATGGCAAGAAAGATCTGAGCAAGAACTTTAAGAAAAATAATCTGCTGCAAAGACTCATGGATCCAACACATGATACAAGAGGTGCAAAATTCGGTATCGGCCGATATTTGGACCCATGCATGATACTAGTTTACAGATTAATTGAAAGCTAAGACAAAAGATGGGAAGAGTAACTTAGACCTTACCAAACAGACATGCTTTCGTGATGCAAGAACGTCAATAGAGTGTATAATTCCAGATTTATCACCTCGAGCCCTGCAATGCCAGTTTTCTCAGTATTATGGATACACATCATCTTAGGAACAGAATCCTAAAACTTCTACCCAAGTTTTCCAAGGGAAAAACTAGGGTATCATTCCAAGATCTAGCTCACCATATCATCATCATGCATAGTTGCATCACCAAAAAATGGGCCTGTCAGGAAATGGTGCTAACTTATATTCCGACATTCTTAACAGAAAAGAACAATTCATATGGAAAATCAGGTGGTTCTGTCACTACCACAATGACAGCAACAATTTAGGATGGTAGACTCACTCTTGATCACCCCAAAGTGGCCAAGAGTTAACATTCCCCTAGTATGAGCACACTGCCACATGCCCACATTCCACTCCACAAAAAATACCCCAACATTAGATGGATGAGATAATGGAGCATCTTTCTCAATATACAGCACAACCTAAGGGAAGCATATGTAGACCTGTTCACAGGCCGGGATCTCTTCTATCTCAGCCTCAGCCCATTAAGATATGTAAAAGCCCAAACTCACCATAGAGCCCACTTTTTTAGACTCATTCAAAAAAGTTAAATAATTCTGACATAAAATTAGTTTTACCCTTTACTGTGGTAACTTAAGGCTTAGAGAGGGAAATTTAATATTATATGTGTATTATTATATATGTAATAAGTAATTAAGGTTTAATATACTGATATTAATATAATACAGGTATTAATTTATTCTAGGTATATCCATTTAAAAATATAAACACATCTATCGATGTTTGAAATACACATATACACATGTGGCTAAACAGGCTTTACAGGTTCATTCCATGACCTCAAGCCTGGCCATTTAGCTAAACAGGCTGAAAAATGAAACTAAACCCAGCCCATTTTGCTGATCCATATGTTCAAGTGTGTTCATTTCTGATGGGTTCGAGCCAGGTTAATCCAATGACTCAGGTCTTAATGAATATCTTGGAGGGAACAGAAGTGGGTACGCTCTCTCCATGAGAATTGCTAAAAGCACCCCTACTCCCTTAACCAATCAAACCATATTCTGATCATTGTCAGAGAAAATTATCCATAAGTTCTTTTTTTTTTTTGGAAAGATGAGCATAGTTGAAACATAAGAAATGAAAATTGAGTTGAATAATAGTAAGAAACAAAAGGGATTTGATTACCAATTCAAGATACGAAGAAGAAAAAACAACATAAACAACTGACGAGAGAAACAAGCAATTCTCATACCAATTGCCCTTGAACTGAGAAACCGGGCCATCACCCGGCTTCCTCTGGTCCCACCACTGAAGGCTAAACCCCAGTCCTCCCGTTGCAAACTCCACCGGAGAACCCCACCTTGCTGCAGTATAAGACAGCAAACCCCGGCTATCAAAAACCCGATTAAAGCTCAATGCTGACTCCCCGACCTTCACCAAGTTTACCCGCCCATCTTCCCCGACGCTCACGCACTCACCCCCACTCCCCTGGAGATCAATTGCCGATATGGGTCCCGCATGGAATGACCGATCGGTGATCGAGAGCTCAGATTCAAATGCCGCCTCGGTGGGGTCAGCTGAGAGCAAGTGGAGGGTGCCGGAGAAGGTGGAAGCAGCCACGAGTGGCTTTTGGGGGGAGTGGGAGACTCGGAGGGAGGAGATTATGGAAGGGATGGGAAATGACGACTGATGAAGAAGAACTGGGGGGGTTTGGGGATTTAAAGCAAGGATTTCGACGGCAGAAGCGTCGGAATCGGGGTCGTGAAGGGCCGCGACGACCAGCCGGTCGAAAGAGGAGAGGGAGGGAAGGAATCTGAGGTCATCTACTGATTTGGATTGGGAAAATTTGTGGATTTGGATTTCTTCTCCCGCCATTTCTTCGTAGGGTTTTCAGTGAGAGAGAAACAGAGAGGAAAAAATATGAGACGAGGGAAATATGAAGAGGGAAATGCCAGGCCCGAATCCGACTATTGGAGTCCAATAAAGAGACGAGCCACTTTGTGAGCTAAAAATACGGCCCGAAGGCCCCGAGGCCCGAACACATCATGAACAAAAAGAGCGTGTAACCATTGTTTAAAAACTCAGATGGGTGAATTCAAGTTAGACTTGAATTAAAATGAATTTGAAGTTCAATGAGTCAATAAATTTCACCAAGTTTCTGCAATGCAAATAAAAACCTCATTTTGAATCGCTCGACTCAACCAATTTCAAGTTGAGTTAGACTTTCGAGTTTTGAAACCATGGCTTGACTGTATATTTAGCAGATGGATTGTGTTTGAGCTACTAAGAAAAGCCCATTAAGTCTATTGGGCTATTTAAAACATTTAACTATATAACACATCATATTACATAATTATGTATAATGAATTTATATATATACTCCTTATCTTCTATTCCAGTAAATCAGCTTCAAGCTTTTCACTGATTCGAGCAGAAGAATTGAGACTCTAGTCTTGAAAAAGTCCAATAGAATCATATTGCAAACGGCTTAGACTCAAATGAAGAAAGCCCAGCCCAATCTTGGCCAGTTCATACCCTTAAAAAAAGGACGATTGTTTGTCTTAAAAGCCCAAAGAGCCTATCTTACTATAATAGGGTTTGGCAAATGCAAGGCCTGGCCTTGACACACCTAGCCAACAGTATTATATTCCTTTTTTTTTCATGACCAAGGTAACTCTATCGGGAATGACCATTTAGATTAGAATAAGAATTGAACTCGGGAATCCTATTTTGAGATTGGTTCTTGGCCATCACTCTAATCCCTTAGGATTCCAACAACAGTATATATTAGGAGGGACACTTTAAAATTACGAGATTCTGAAGTTTTAGGAGTGCCACTTGTCGATGAAATCAAGGTATGAGTCATGACGAATGGGTCGAACTTTATATTTAGATATCTATTTATTTATTTTGAATCTTGAAATTTACAAAACTCAAATTTTAAATAGACTAAAATCATGCAAAGTCGTTTTTAAAAACCTTCATAGATACTCATCTCAAACGATGCTTCTTCTTTTTTCACTTTGGTGTGGGTCAAGTTCAGACCATTGATAAAATCATCAAGTTGTGTTTGATTTGGATCAAATTGACGAGTCATATTTTATAAAATTCAGCCCAAATCCATTTTGAGTGTCTAATGAGTTCAATTAGTCGACCCATTTACTAAGGGAATTATCTTTATGTTCAATCTTAACTAGAGTTGGAAGTCGGATAGCTTGAAGTTCAGTTTCTATTTAACCAATGACCAAGCACCAAACTCAGAAAATTAAAAAAAAGAAAGAAAAAAGACCAAGCCTAATGAAAGCATTGAAGCCCAGTCTTAAATTGGGGCATTTTGGGCTTGAGTCAATCTCGATTTTTCAATTAATTTTGGCTTGAGCTCAATGACAAGAATTCAGAAGAAAGGGAAAAAAATTGGGAAAAAGTTGTCAACCCAACCGTAGAGAGAGGTTGGTCTTTGTTTGAGCTAAAAACTACAATCTATTAGATATTAGTCTCCTTTATGTTGAGGTTAAGTCTTATAAAATCTTAGAAAAAAACACAAATTACTTGCCTCTATACAAATTAAAGATTGGTGCAAATAGAGTCCTCATGGCTTGAATTGTCTTTTGATTCATTGCATATCATTTGGTAATCATAATTATCTGGCTGCTATTTTTTTGGAGAGTAATGGTGTTACTGTTGGGACTCTTCTACTCCAACTTGAGGACCTGCATGCTACTAGTTTCCTCGTGAATATCCAATGGTGTCTACAAGCTCTCATTGATACCAATGCCATGCTATTGGGGGTGTTAACTAGTAGATCTGATCACTTGAGAATTTTCTCTTATGATATGGAAAATTAGTATACTTGCATCCACATTTCTGCGGTCAACAACCTCCTGGATCGCTTACATTGCCCTTGGGGTTCGTTTACTATTTTGCCTACAAGCCTCTTATTTCGGTTCTCTACTATTTAGGGTGACATGTCCTTATCTTCTAGCTGGACTGGTATGTTGCTTACTACTGCTATGGATTTCAGGCGTTAGTTTATTCTTTTTGTCGTTTTGGGTGTCGGGTTTTTCTTGTTTGTTGTTTGGTTTGGCTTGGTGTGTGACTTGAATCGACTAATCCATTTAGTAAACAAGCAAGTAATGTATTGAGAGTTGTTGACCCAAATCCAAAACTAATTCGAAGTGACAAACCCGTTGCCTAGTCTACCTTGAATTAAACTTGGCAATTTAACCTAAACCGATTATCCGAACTCGAACAATTTAAATAGGTATGATCTTAAAATTTATGACTTGAATCCGAAATAAACCTAAATTGACTTACCCATTTAACAAACAAGTAAGTAATTGGTTGAAGATTGTTGACCCAAATCCGATAAGATCCGACCCAGAACTTACCTAACCCAATCCATTACCAAGTCTAGGTACTAGTCTACAATTAAGGGTTTACAGTTGCAAATTTTCCACTTAGATTTTATTTATTTGCCAAGTTGCTTAATAAATTGGCAGCACATGCATGCTTTAGGTCAAGTTTGAGGCAAATATTGTCAAATTGCCCAAAACACCCATTCCACACATTAAGTTCGATTTAGATCAAGTTAGCCCATCAACTAAACAAGGGGTCAGGCTAGGTTTCCAAGTTTTAATCTAACCCCAAGTCCCCAACACAATGTGTGGATAGATTTTGGATTCCGGCCCAATATCTAATCCATATTGAGCCCTAATAGAGCTGCAACTTGGGCCAATGTCTCTGTTGAAAAAAGCCCAAGTTTTCAAACAAGTCATTTGAGGAGATGGAATCCATCTTATGATTAAAAATTGGATGATCAGACCTAAAATAGACACCAGAGAATAAAATATATTAAAGGTCACGAAAGAATAAAATACATATCCTACAACATGATAGATTAAAACCAGAAATGGCACTTTTGTTGGAAATATCAAATTATTAATTTTATAAGCAACTTTCTGCACTGTATCTCTCCAAGTGGGGCCAACCTGAATGGACGGATCAGATCCAATGGACTATCCAATTCTTGTATGAAAAATGAGTTAGCACTATAGTGTCATTTTCATTGTTATTTTACAGTACAAAATTACAACTGTTGATTGTATTGTTGGTTGTACTTGTATCTGCTAATTCGGCCAGTTATTACACCAAGCTTTGTCGAATAGGGCAAATAATTTACACTAGCTACGTCACTAGTCTTTAATTTAGATGGAGATGGGTCACCCAAATATCACAGCATCTCACCGTACACGTGGCTATCATTTAAGACGAGTTTAAAAGATCATTGTCATTGAGACATTTTCATTGATGTGTTTCCACCCTTCCCTTTCCACCGTATAATTTGTAATGTTTAATATAAAGCTAAAGCAAATAAAATTAGATTTCGCAGCGGTTATTTAGAGTTATTTCTGATCAGGAGTTACCTCTCATATTATGAATACCGCGGCAAGAAAGGGTTTTCAAAAGTAAAAGAAAATGAGTAAAAGTTTGAATTTTTATCTTTTATCCCTTCATTGTCAAATAATGGTAATCCTCCATTACCCCTTATTCAAATACAACCTTAGATTTCTCCGTTAATAAATGAGAACAACCAGAATCCACATCTAAGAAGTACAACTCAAGTGGGCTAGGTTGGACCCTAAGTCAATTCAGGCTAGAGCCCATATTGCAAATATAAGAATCATGCTCATATTGGCCTAGTAAGAGCCTAAATCTTTCAAATAATAATAAAATTAAGGGAGCACTTACACACACCCGGTTTTTCTGCCTCTACACACCCGAATTCGGAAATTCGGGTGAAATTACGATTCTGCCCCCGCGTTTCCATTCATTCGAATGAATTCCCAGTTCATTTTGTCATTCATTCGAATGAATGGATTCATTCGAATGAATCACCAGTTCCTTTTCGATTCATTCGAATGAATACATTCATTCGAATGAATCACCGGTTCATTTTGGATTCATTCGAATGAATGGGCTGAACAGTAACACGGAGTACTGTTCAGCCCGATCATTCGAATGCCCAGTCGTTCGAATCCGCCGAATGGATTCATTCGAATGACTGGACATTCATTCGAATGATCGGGCTGAACAGTACTCCGTGTTACTGTTCCCGATCATTCGAATCATTCGCACACGATTCCGCTGAATACATTCATTCGAATGAATGACCAGTCATTCGAAGAATGGGCTGAACAGTAACACGGAGTACTGTTCAGCCCGATCATTCGATTCATTCGCCTACACAGCATTCATTCGAATGAATCAACTGATTCATTCGAATGAATGCCTTCAAACGTGCATTCATTCGAATGAATCAGATGATTCATTCGAATGAATGTATCAGAGGCTGCCACGGAATGACAGTCCCTCTGGTTCAGCTGATTCATTCGAATGAATCAGCCCATTCATTCGAATGAATCCTCTGTTATCGGGCATTCATTCGAATGAATTCATTCGAATGAATGCATCAGAGGCTGTCTGGGAATGACAGTCCAGGCATTCATTCGAATGAATGGGCTGATTCATTCGAATGAATGCATCAGAGGCTGTCTGGGAATGACAGTCCAGGCATTCATTCGAATGAATGGGCTGATTCATTCGAATGAATGCCCTGGACTGCCATTCTCAGGCAGCCTCTGATGCATTCATTCGAATGAATCAGCCCATTCATTCGAATGAATGCCTGAAAATGTGCATTCATTCGAATGAATGACATGATTCATTCGAATGAATGCAAACTTAATATATAAGAACCGTCGATTCATTCGATCGACACCGAACCCTAACCCCTTCCCTCCTTCGCCGTGAGTCCATTTCAAAACCCTATCGAATCTCTCCCTCCCCTTTCACTCCCTCACTCTCCTGCTCCGGCGCCGGTTCCGGTCGTGTCTCTCTCATCCTTAGCTCTCCCTTTCCTCAATCTAAGCTCGGCCTTCCCTCATTCCGAAGTCCCTTTCCCGAGCCCTTCCCTCATTTCATTCGAAATCACACCCCCATTCATGAATCACACCCCATTCATTCGAATCACACCCCCCTTTCATTCAAATCACCCCCATTTCAATCCCAAACCCCACCCTATTCTCCCTACTTCTTCCTTTATTTTGAAAAACCCACCCTTTAACCCATGGCATCGTCATCGAAAGGAAAGCGACCTCAACAAGGGGAGGGAAAAAACAAAAGAAGGATACCGCATTCGACCCCACCTATTTCGTATCTTCGGAAGCGGCGACCATGTACAGAGAGGATTTCTCCCACACGGTCCTTCATATTCGGTAAAATCGTGGACCTCTCATATTTCACACAATTTGGTTTTAAAGTTGAAGATTTATTTGAAAAAATAGGTTGGGGTCATTTTTGGCATTAAAAAGTGATATGTATCCGACGGTCGTTAAAGAATTTTATGCCAATGTGGAAAGAATTGACGATGAGTCGGTTAAAACATCTGTCCGAGGGCAAGAAATTGTCATTACACGGGATAGGTTAGACCTCCTATACAATTTGCCCAAAGATGCGATTAGAAAGTACGACAGTCGTACATGGCCCACTGATGTTGAGGGCTTTGACGTTTTGGTAGCCCTTAACGAAATCTGTGGGAGGACAGATATTACTGAGAAGAAGACCCCCCCTCTGATGAATTTGACATTAGAGGCACGAATCATCCACCACATAGTTGTCAACTGTGTGTGCCCTAGAAAATGGCATACTACTGTGACATGGTTCAATGTCTTCTTGATTTGGTGCATCATGAATGGGAAAAAAATCTCCCTCTCCCATATCATCATTAGTCACATGCGCGCCTGTCGGAAGACCAGAAGATGCAGTCTTCCGTACGGTCTATTTCTATGTTCATTTTTTGAAGAACGCGGAATCCCTCTTCTCCCCGATGATAAAGTTTCTTTAGATCGATTTGATTATTTCAATGATTCAACTTTGAAGAAGATGGGATTCCAACTCGACACAGTGAGTAAGAAATGGGTACCCAAAGTTGTCGAGGCACTTCAACTTCAGGTACCACCACCACCTGAGCCATCTGAGGCATCTGAGCGTGAGGCACGAGGCAGGGACTCCTCCTCAAGAAGGATCAACTGGAATCAACACACAACAGATTCTTGATAGCATTTCTTCTTTGGAGGAGATGGATCAGAGATATGATCAGGTTTCTGCAAGGTTGGATGTGATGCAGAATCAGATTATCGATACTTTGAGATTGGTTGTGCTTATAGCACAAGAGAGGGGATAACAGCAGCATTAGGAGCAGAAGCAGATGGGAGTTTACGAGCAAGGGTATCTAAAGAATATGCAGGAGCAGCTTTTGTCCCTATTCGTCCATTTGGATTAGCAGCTTCAGCTTTAGGAGCAACATCTGGCAGCCCTGCTCGACCATTTCGATCAGCAGCTTCAGCTTCAGCTTCAGCATCTGACATTCCTGCTCGGCCATCTCGATCATCTGCTCCACCTTCAGGAGCAGGATCTGGCACCCATACTCCTACATCTGGAGCAGTGCTGGCACCCATGCTCCTACATCTGGAGCAGGTGCTTCAGCTTCAGCAGCAGCAGCAGGATCTAGCACCCCTGCTCGTCCATTTGGAGCAGTTTTTCAGGCCCCCAGGTCCGACCGATTGGATTAGTAGCTTTTGGCCACTCTCTGTTCGTCCGACTGGATTAGCAGCAGCTTCTGGCCCCCGTATTGGTCCGACTGGTGTTGCAGCTGCTACTGGCTCTCGTTCTGTTCATAGTCGAGCACCAGCAGTTTCTCGCCCCCGTTCTCGTCATACTGCACTTATTCCATATGTACCTCCAGTTCATGCACCAGCTGGTGCACCTCCTGCTGCACCACCTCCTGCACCACCTGTTGCACCTCCAGTTCATACACCACCTGCTGCACCTCCTGCTGCCCCACCTGCTGCACCAGCTGCTGCCCGACCTGCTGCACCAGCTGCTGCCCGACCTGCTGCACCTCCTGCTGCACCATCTGCTGCACCTCCTGCTGCACCACCTGATGCACCTCCTGCTGCACCTCTTGATGCGCCTCCTGATGCACCTCCTGCTGCACCTCTTGATGCGCCCCCTGATGCACCTCCTGCTGCACCACTTGCTGCACCTGATGCACCTCCTGCTACACCACCTATTGCACCTCTTGATGCACCTCCTGCTGCTTCACCTGCCTCACCTTCTACCTCTGATCCGGATATTATTTGTCTTTGATGTACTTTTTTTTTTTTTTGTTATTGACATGTAAAACAGATGTAAAATTCATATTTTGAATGAACATGTTATATTATTTATCTCCTGCTCATTGTGAATTGGGTCGTTACTTTAAAAATGTTATTTTGAACTAAATTAGCATTTAAATATTCCACATAAAATGAATACATTCAAGCTGACAAGTACATTCAACAGCATTCCTAACTTAAAATTAAGCTATTGACAATCCTATCTCCACTTCATTGATTCCACCATTGCAAGAAATCGTCATTATCTCTAAGATCACCCAGACCACTGCATAACATTTTAAAAAAATGACATTAGAACATATGGAAAAGTTATATGTCGATTGGTAAATACATATAAACTCTTTAAGGAATGAACTTACTTCGGTCATTTCTGTAGAGTTATATGTTGAATCGTCACCAAAGTTGTAAGATCCACTATCATGTGGAAAACTCGTTGTTTCTGATTCAATGAAATCACCTACATTATAATCAGCATTTAAATCTACACTCGTAGATGCCTATGAAGAAGGTGACCTATTCGGACAAGTTCTCCTCGTATGACCAGTATTTTTGCATAACCCACATCTCCTTCCATTTAGTTGATTCTCTACAATCTCAAATGCAGAATGATCTCGACGTGTAGATGTTTGGCCCTGTGATGAATTCCTTGAACCTGGATGACGTCCTCTAGATATATTGCATAATAGGGTGACTGACTGGCTTATCATGGATGGCAAGATTGAAGATGATTTAGGAGCATCTCTTGATCATACGAAGACAAATGTCCATATTTGTTCTTAATACCTTCAAAGTGTACATCTAATACACCCCAGGGCTCCTCCTTTCAATCCTCAAGTCAGCCAATGAGATTAAGTCTACTCCATTGTGGGTGTATGTCATCCAAATGTAATTTGTCCATCCATTGCATTTTGTGCGCACACGGTAGGCCCATTGAAGCTGTAAACTCTTCTGTACAAATGGGTTTCAATGATCGGTTCATAAGCATATCATAGGTTGTAAACCTCATTCATTGCGAAATGAAAACTTTGCCCTTCAATTCATCAAAGAAAGGAATAGAAACATCACATGCAAACCGAATCTTCTCATCCTCAAGTTGAATCTTGAACTCTTCAAATTGATTTTCAATGACATGGGCTATCTTTCTTCTGACAACATCTAGATCACCGTAGATGTAGATATATAACTTTTCAGAATAGCATGTGCACCCTCAACTCTTGAAGTAGCTCGATTTTTAAAATGTAAACTCCATCCGATCCATGCCTTGACGAATTGTTTTCTAAGTGGGATCCATGTCCTTGTTAAGTAATTCACTGCCTGCGAATCAGCTCTAAAATTTGTTTGAATGCCTCAAACGCTGTATTGAATGCTTCTTCGGTTGGGGACTCAATCAGGCCATTCCATTCGGTAAAAAATGCATTCCAGTCTTCCATTCTCTTAAACAAAGGTTTACAACGAGCGACAATATTCTTGTTGATATGCCAGGAACACAAAATATGTACAGCATTAGGGAACTCCAAATCAATGGCATTCTTTAACGCCAATTCCCTATCAGTCAAAAGAACTTGTCGATCATGGTGCACTCCGAAGACCTTTTTAAACATCTGTAATGCCCATACATAATCTTCAAATTTCTCATTTCTTAGAAATGCAAAGCATGAGCAGAAATTCTTATTGAAACTTGTCACACCAACGACATGAAGCAATGGCATATGATATCTGTTTGGTTGTACGTGCAATCCATCAGAAAACACATTATGATATCTGTCGGTAAGAAAAATTGACTTCGGATGTGCGAAAAAGAGATGGGATAGATGACCATCACTGTCATAGTCAAGAAAGTATTGATAACCACCTTGTTGAAGATCTTCTATCAAAGCTTCAATTGTAGTTCGACCCTTAGTTGCTCTTTCCGAAGCGCAGAACAAAAGTTGTACAATCAGCCGCTGATATTCCAATATCTGGATTTTGATTTCTAAGGGTCGTCAAAATTTGCCGTGGTGGTATATTGCTACTCCTCATTTCAATGATCATTCTTTTCTCAGAATCTGAAAAACATCTTGTACTTGGATGACCTAATAATACATCCGATATATCATGATTGTGCTCCAAACTCTTTATGGTCAACTTCCATGACCCATCAACAATCTGTTTTCCTTTAACTTCAAAAGGACAATTACATTGGCGAGAGTATGCTTTCCTCTTTCTATCATCGTCATCCAAACTAACCGTGCTGCGGTATTTACCTCCTCTATCGCAGCCAATGACTAATTTATTTTCCTTTTTACATGACCTCTTTATCGTACATACAAATCCTTGTTTAAGAGCTATATTCTTAACATAATTTATAAGGTCTTCACGACTTTCAAAACATCCCTCAAAAACTCCATAATGATTTCTAGAAAAAAACTGAGATAGGACTTACCTTCGATTCGAGATACGAGATCCAGACATTAGCTTGAGAGAGATAACTTCGACCCGAGGTAACAGATTGAGAGTGAGTGTGTTGAAAATTGGAATGATTTTTTTTTAAGGGTTTGGGATTTAAAAGGGGTTCATTGTTTTTGGGATTAAAAAGGGGGGTTGAAAATGGGGTTTTAGGGTTAATTATTTGAAAAACGTGGTTCAAAATGGAGTATAAGGGTTTGTGATTGAAATGGGGTTCAAGGGTTTGGGATTGAAAAGAGAGTTGAAAAGGGGGTTGAAAATGAGGTTGTAGGGAGAAGTGTTTGCAAAAGGGGTTTAAGGGTGAAAAGTGGGTGTTGAAAATGGGGTTTAAGTTTTAAGGGAGAAGGGATTGAGAAAGGGGTTCAAGGAGAAGGGAGAGGGAGAGGGAAACGAGGGTTTAGGGTTTTGAATGGAATGAGACGAGTGAAATTTCGTGGATCGATTTATATAAGTTTCATTCATTCGAATGAATCAGCCCATTCATTCGAATGAATGCCTTGAAAACGTGCATTCATTCGAATGAATGGTCTGATTCATTCGAATGAATGCATCAGAGACTGCCTGAGAATGGCAGTCCAGGAATTCATTCGAATGAATCAGCCCATTCATTCGAATGAATGCACATTTTCAGGCATTCATTCGAATGAATGGGCTGATTCATTCGAATGAATGCATCAGAGGCTGCCTGAGAGTGGCAGTCCAGGGCATTCATTCGAATGAATCATGCCATTCATTCGAATGAATGCACATTTTCAGGCATTCATTCGAATGAATGGGCTGATTCATTCGAATGAATGCATCAGAGGCTGCCTGAGAATGGCAGTCCAGGGCATTCATTCGAATGAATCAGCCCATTCATTCGAATGAATGCACATTTTCAGGCATTCATTCGAATGAATGGCTGATTCATTCGAATGAATGCCTGGACTGTCATTCCCAGACAGCCTCTGATGCATTCATTCGAATGAATCATCCCATTCATTCGAATGAATGCCCGAAACAGGATTCATTCGAATGAATGGTCTGATTCATTCGAATGAATCAGCTGAACCAGAGGGACTGTCATTCCGTGGCAGCCTCTGATACATTCATTCGAATGAATGCACGTTTGAAGGCATTCATTCGAATGAATCAGTTGATTCATTCGAATGAATGCTGTGTATGCGAATGAATCGAATGATCGGGCTGAACAGTACTCCGTGTTACTGTTCAGCCCATTCATTCGAATGACTGGTCATTCATTCGAATGAATGTATTCAGCGGAATCGTGTGCGAATGATTCGAATGATCGGGCTGAACAGTAACACGGAGTACTGTTCAGCCCGATCATTCGAATGAATGCCAAGATGAACTGGTCATTCATTCGAATGAATCCATTCGGCGGATTCGAACGACTGGGCATTCGAATGATCGGGCTGAACAGTACTCCGTGTTACTGTTCAGCCCATTCATTCGAATGAATCCAAAATGAACCGGTGATTCATTCGAATGAACATTCGAATGAATCGAAAAGGAACTGATTCATTCGAATGAATCCATTCATTCGAATGAATGACAAAATGAACTGGGAATTCATTCGAATGAATGGAAACGCGGGGGGCAGAATCGTAATTTCACCCGAATTTCCGAATTCGGGTGTGTAGAGGCAGAAAAACCGGGTGTGTGTAAGTGCTCCCTAAAATTAATCTTTCAAAACACAGCAATGAGTTTGCTGAGAGAAACGAAAAAGACATATAATTGGGGTTGATTGGTTGAAAAGTACAGAGTGAAGAAAGGTACTATAAATTACTAGAATTAAGTTTCGGATAAATGGACGGGATTTAATCACGTGTAAAGATTAATTTTAGCGGTGCACTTTTGATCATGCATAGGTGTGTTGGTATTCATCTACGATTCACTTCACCTTTTTCACTTTACCCTTTCCCTTCTCATTTGCGGCACACCTCTCCCCGTATTGAACTTCATTTGATCTCGGCTAGTACTGGTTCACTGATTGTATTCATAGAGGTACATCGCTCTGTATATATACAGACAAATTTCGGCTCACTTAAGATTGGTACACCAAACCACGAGTGTGGTATACATTTAAGTATCGGTATACCTGTAACTAATGAGCGGTTCAGGGTAAAGTGAGAAATTCACATTATCCTATGTCTGCTGGCAAAAAAAATGCCGGTGTTAGGATGAGCGGCCTTTTTTTCTATCAAACAAACCCAAGTTGCTCTCACACACCCACTGAATGGGAATGATCAGACAATATTCTCTCAGTATTAATCAACGGTCTTATTGTCCCACCCGTGTGATATTTATGATGTGAAATGTTAAAGATAAGAATTGACCATTTAAGAATAGGGTTTAGTGCATTTGCATTTTGATTATAATTTAAAATTTTCAAAAAATACAGATGTTGGTTTAAGTGAACTTGACTCGATAAGATTTTAAATTGAACGAGACAACAAGTTTTCTTAGTGAGCTTGAAAAATTCATCAGAGTTATTCAACTTTATAGAATTTTCATTTGAGCCGAAGTTTTGTTACTCCTGTAGAAAATAGAATGGAGAGAGAGAGCAAATAAGATACATTATCTTGTTTATTAACGAGAAGACTTTCAAAATCACTTATTTAAAGATAATTTTTATTAGAATTTTAGTGGACCACACTTTAATGGTTTTATAACGACCCGACCTGAATATATGGCTTAGGACTTGACTCACTATGACATTGTCCGCTTTGGACCTCGCACACACAAACTTCAACCCGCAAGGTACGCGTCACATGGAGTCAAGGGGCCTGCCTTCTCTTAAACCCCCCTTTCTTTTCTTTCTCCACCGATATGGGACTCCAAGAAAGGGAGGGCAGGGTATCACAGGTCTAAACTATATATAAAATGATAAAAATATTGAGTGTGTAAATTCATCCTCTAATTAATTATTTTAATCTCGCGCTTTTAGATTTTAAAATTCTTATTGTATAAAGTATAAACTAGTGATTTAACGTACTCCACATATACCACATGCCTTAATTAAATTAAATCACTACATATTCTTTGGAGAGATTGAAAATATCGGTAGAAAATACTTATTTACAAAATGAAAATTTGAAAAATGCAGCAAACGTCTTTAGTGAGTCTTGTATCCTAACAACTCTCTCCTTTATGTTATATATATAATTTTTTATAGCTCCTTTATGTTACATATAAATATAAAAATTTATTAATTTTTCACAACATATTTCACAAAATTATGATAATTATACACTTTCTCTCAGTGATCGAATATCGGTTGATATCTCGTTCGAGAAATTTCTCTCTCTTATTTTGTTTTTAATAAAACTACTGATATCGGCCGATATTGGTGATATATTGGATATCGGCCAAAATTACATATCGTATGAGCCGATATTTAAACCCATTCTTTCCCTGATAAAAATCAGTACCCTGTGCATCTAAAATTGCTTGAATTTAATTCATATCCTCCTCGTGAATACACCAAGATTGATTAAAAGCCCAACAATATGGTCGGTGGGGATGAATCAAAATTAATAAGAGTAAAAATTAATCCACACTCACATCCAAGCTTGGAAAAGATGACCCAAAAAAGAATGATTTTAATGAAAAATAAAATCCATCGCGTGCACGAAAGAGCGAAAGAATGTATTTTTTATTTTGATTTGATAGAAAATTGCCTCTTATAACTAATAAGATCAAATAATTAACAACAAGAAAAAGACCATATGAAATATGATCAGTAAAAGTTATATTATTTTAAAGGTTAAACTCTCCTTCTTCCTTTCTCGATCCAGCAAAACCACAAATTAGATCATAAGGTAGAAGCTATTCTATAAATATATTTTATAATCTATATTTTTATTTATCATAGTTTTTTTTTTGAATTTATGTGTAGGAAACCATGGGATAACCAATGTAAAATCCCAACGGATGAGGCCAGTACCCCTAGGGCACACAAGGGTTAGACCATGAGGACTCGAACCCACAACCTCCCGCTTCCTGAGACGAGAAAAAACCAATTGAACTACACCCATATGAATTATGGCTCTCCGTTTACACACCCTGTTTTTCTGCCTCTACACACCCGTTTTCGAGTGCGGGTGGTTAATTACCATTTTGCCCCCGCATTCCCATTCGTTTGAACGAATGCGCAGTTCATTTCTCTATTCGTTCGAACGAAAGGACACATACCCCCTCTGTTTTCATTCATTCGAACGAATTCCCAGTTCATTTCGGATTCGTTCGAATGAATACATGCATCCTGCCGAGATTTTGACTCATTCGAACGAATGCCCATGTGTAAAATTCATTCATTCGAACGAATTCCCCAGTGTAAATTCCATTCATTCGAATGAATGGGTAGAAGTTGTTCATTCGTTCAAATGAATCCATCCATTCATTCGAACGAATGGACTGGAAAATGACAGTCTTTCGATCGAATGTCATTCGTTGGAATCAATCAATCCATTCATTCGATTGAATCAATCCATTTATTCGAACGAATGACATATAGACGTACATTCATTTGAATAAATGACTTGATTCATTCGAACAAATGTATCAGAGAGGACTGGAAAATGACATATAAGGTGCATTCGTTCGAACGAATGGAGAAATGAACTGCGCATTTGTTCGAATGAATGGGAACGCGGGGGCAAAATGGTAATTAGTCACCCACACGAAATGGGTGTGTAGAAATAGAAAAACCGAGTGTGTAAATGAGAGAGCCATGAATTATTTATCATAGTTATCATACGCAATTTATTTAGAGAAAGAAAACAAATCACTCTTAAGGTGACATTAATGTCTGACTGCTCAATGACGAGTGACATGACATTTATTATAAAATGAACTTTAATAGCACTAAAAATTTGAAGAAATAGTTGTTGATATAGAAATGAAAGAGAAACATACTCCTCATCTGAACGAATGAGATGATTCAAACCACTTTGAAAGGGTTTTAAGATTTAGGTGGATAGTTTAAATTGTGAATTTTTATTGTTATAAATATTCATTTTTCTAAATAGATAATGATGTAGTATTGATGTCACAATTTAAAATGCTTTGACCCAACAATTAATTAGACTGAATTATGATTGATTTAGTCAATAATTCAATTTTTAAAATATTATTCATAACTTATTAGATGGTGTTAATTTTCATTAAAGGGATATACTTTACTTTGAAATTGTACCTTTTAGTACCCTTAAGATCATATGGTATATTTTTTTTTTTTTAGTCCGGAGGTGTCCAAGTGTCGCACCCGACTAGTCTTCGGGATGTATGAAAACCCCTTTATCTGCACATACTAGGTAAATCGATGATACCTTACTCTATATATATTCTCCATGGGAAAATGGCCCTTCATTGGAACTCCCATAGTTTGAATCCAAGACTTTTCTCTAGAGATCTTACTCCCAAATCAATTGGAATAACCCCTTGGGGTTTAGATCATATGGTAATTACCATTAGTTTGAATTTCAAAAGTTAGTTATGAAATCAATTTTGACTATATTTAAATAAAGAGTGATTTTTTAGGAGACTCTCTTGGCTAAAGAATTTCTTATTAAGATAACCTCAAGTCATACTTTTCTCACATCCAAAGGGACTCCAAATAATTTGCCACGTCATCATTCATGTCAAAACTCCATTTATTTGGCATTTTTTAAAGTTATTTTCATTTAACTATATAATAAATTATAAAATTAGACACTCCACTATCTATCATATATATTTTTTATTCTAATTATATTTTAATTGGTCTACCTCTCCTATTTGTAATTGTGAGAATGTACAACTTTTTAAGTGTACAATTTTGAGACTCTTATTTGACAGAACTATCTTAAATGTGTTTCTCTCATTTTTTTTTTTTTTTCATTTATTAGAGCAAATGTTATTGAAGACTATAATTTTAAAATGAAGCAGGAGGTGTCAGGTTGGAGTCACCAAGGCCTCATCTAGTGTACCCTAAGGGCAGTGAGTATTACCTGTGGAGGTTTTACGCTAGATTTCCGTGATTTCTCATAAGTAAATTTAAAAAAAAAACACATTTAATTAAAATTTAAAATAAAAAATCTATTTCAAGATCATCCAATGACATTATAATCCCATCCATTGTCATAAATCTCGTTCTCGGAATATTAACAGCAATTGTTAATAGAGGAATATTTTTAAATTCTTGAGTTTTTATCGGAAAAATCTCGTAGAAAATATATTATTAAAAAATAATAAAAATAAATAATGTGGCAGGAGCTTGAAAATATAGATGATATTTCATAAATAAAATAAGAAATGTATATTTGGCCCAAGGATTTTAAAGGGAATATAACGGTAAAATCTCACAATTTTAAAGAGAATTTACCGTGACGTGTTTTTAACGAGAATTTACCGTTAAAAACGACAATGCGATAAACTCGAGTTTTTAACGCGCAAAAATTATTTTGTCGATATTTTTGTGATAAAAATGAAAATATTGAAAATATTTGTTACTTTGATCTCATCAACATTAGAATTCTTGGTTGAACCATTACATGTGCTGTAAGGAGAATGAGTTGGTCACATTTTTTTGAAGTATCACTCCCTCAACTGTTCCTGTTCCTTCCATATATAGAAAATCACTAGAACACAAAGCACCGAACGAAAATAAATAGCAAATAAAATAGCAAAAAGAGAGATTAAGAGGGGGAGAAAACAAGAGGGCAGAGACGACGACAGAAGCCGCTCACAGACGGCCATAAAACGCCCAAAACGCCGGCTAACTCTCATTTCCAATCACTTCTTCCAAAATCCAACTCCTTTCTTCTCCTTCCAAGGCCCCCTTTTATATCCTTCCCTTCTCCAGAAAGACCCAATCGTCGTCTTCTTCTTCTTCTATTCCTTCTTCTGCTGCAATTTCAACAAATCGGACGTTCAAACCACTTTAAAAGGAAAGGATTCAACAGACCAAGTTCAGATCAATGGGGAAACCATCACAGAAGAACAACAAGAACAGCAACAGTGAAAGCAACATCAGCAGCAACCCATCAAAGAAAGCGAAGAGAACGAGAAAGAGTGTCCCAAGAGACTCTCCTCCACAACGTAGCTCCATTTACAGGGGAGTCACAAGGTGGAAGAACTCACATTCAAGAGCCCATCTTTTTTTTTTTTTCATTTTCCAAATTTCTTTTTATTTGTATTTTTCTTAATTTTTTTTTTTAAATTGCAGGCATCGATGGACGGGTAGATATGAAGCTCATCTGTGGGATAAGAATTGCTGGAATGAAAACCAGAACAAGAAAGGAAGACAAGGTTTCTATTAGATTTTCTCTCATTTTCTCTTATTTTTCAGTCAAAATGAATGATTTTTTTTGAATTTTCAGCCAAAATATCAATCTACTATAGTAATTTCACTATTTCTAAAGAGCCCAAAATGCTGATTTTTTTTTTTTTAGATTCATGTGAGTCTAAAACCAAAATTTTTTGATAAATATTTTAAATTCCAAATTTTCATTTTCTATACAGGCAGAGTTTACACAATGTACTTACTATGTGCATAAACTGTGAATGATTTTTTTTTTTTTCTTTTGAAGAATATTTTACTAATTTTTTCTTCTTCTTTTCAACTTTTTGTTGGTGATTGGTGGAACCATGAAATTCAAATGGAGTACAGTCTACTTAGGTGAGTTTGACAGATTTGCTTAAATTAAAATTACATTAATATTTTATGGAAATCTCATAAAGGATCTTTCTTTTTTATGGAAAACCACAGAGTAAAAAATATCCTTTCTTGGGTTTCCATTGGACTATTTCAGTTCTGGGTTCTGGGTTCTGGGTTTGGTGTCTTGATAACATTATTATTTTTATTTTTTTTTATTTTTTTTTCTCTTCTTCTTCTTCCCTTAATCTCTTTCTTTAGGTGCTTATGATGATGAAACAGCAGCTGCACATGCATATGACTTAGCAGCTCTGAAGTATTGGGGACAAGATACCATCCTCAACTTTCCTGTAACATTTTTCTCACATACTCTTTTTCTTTATTAAAATTGAATTTTATTTATTTATTTATAAGATATTTCATTTTTATTCATTGTTTATTAAGAATATGATCAGAGAAAGATTTGACTCACTTAATGATTATTAATGCAGGTATCCACTTATGAAGAAGAGATCAAAGAGATGGAAGGACAATCAAAAGAAGAATATATTGGATATTTGAGGAGGTAATTAAATTAAACAACAAAAGGAAAGGAAGAATAAAGAAAAATATTAATTTTTTTTATATTTTACTTGCCCAACTCATGTGCATTTATGTTTTTAATTTATAGGAAAAGTAGCGGGTTTTCTCGAGGTGTGTCAAAGTACAGAGGTGTGGCAAGGTATAAATTAAATTTGAATAATATTATTATTATTTTTAAATTGTTAGCCAGTAATTAAATTTTATGTTATACTTTTCAATTTTTGGACTAAAATGTCATTTTGATTAGCTCCAAAAAAGACAATAATTACATTGTTCTAAATGCAAATTTATGGACTTGCATTTAATTTTTAAAATATATTTCTTAATTAATTTACATACATTTAATAAAATTTATGACTATAAATTGATGGTTATTTTGAGCAGGCATCATCACAATGGAAGATGGGAAGCTCGAATCGGCAGAGTATTTGGCAACAAATACCTTTATTTAGGAACATATGGTACTTTTTCACCTCTCAAATATTTTTATTTTTCTTATTATTATTATTTTTTATTATGTTAGTATTGTTGGAAATTTTAATTTTGCTTGAATATTTTTATCTTTTTATTTAAAATTTAGGTAAATACTCCCTATTCAAATTTGTATAAATTTAAAGCATTTCACACATTAATCTCACTCAATTGTCACCTTAATTCTCATTAGGAAAATCAAAATTCCCATTTTGATAACTTTGATTAATTCAAAACAAATTCTTACTGAAAAATAAATAAAATTTCAATGGCACCCATATGATCAAACCCAATGGTCCGACCGGACACAATCAGATCCTATATTTAAAAAAATATTAAAATATTAAATAATCGAACATTAGAGTAGTTTATACTTTATAATCCTGTGTCAGTGTCCAACAAAATAATGAAAAGAAACTTTTTAATTAAAGCCGCCGACTTTCCACGTTGAGGTCACGTGAAGGACCAAAATACCCTTTTTTCTGCAAAGCAACGGCTTTCCATTTTGATCCACTTTAGATTGCAATCCAATAAATTAAATATTGTGATTAGGAGATAAGTATGAAACCTAATAACAGTGGATAAAATTAAATCTTGCTAGATTGAGGGGCTCATCATCTTATTTTAATTAGATTTGAAAATTGATGAATTTTCAGTTCTTCAAAAGTTCTGAAAAAATGTCAATTAATGTTTTAATCATATTGACCATTTTGATTGACATAATTCTAAATTAAAAATAAAAAGAACAAAATTTCTTTGAAATTTCGGCCAATTTTTTTTTTTTAATTTTTTTTCATTGCTTCTCCATGATTAGTACATTGATTTGGGAAATGCTTAACTCATGTTAAATCTTGAAAGTATTTTAGAATCATTTTTTAAGATTAAATACTATTAAACTAAAAACTAATAGTAAGATAATTATTATTTCAATATTTTAAGTTAGAAATCTGACAATCATTTTAATTTCATTCTTTTATTTTATTATATAGTAAGACTTACTGGTCTGCATCATATCATAGGTCAAAATTATAACTTCTATTATTTTTTGTAGTAATAAATTTTTAATTGACAGATATCATATTTTATACATTTAATTCAAACTCAACTCAATGTGTCTTTTAAAATAAGAGACCTATTTTTTAATCTTTTATGGTTTATTTTAAACGTTATTGGTGGGAACTGTTGCATGGAGAAAAAGACTCCACAGCTCGAGGTCCAATCGTAGTAATTAAAAGAAATTAAAAGGAAGATTATAATCTCTGAAGTAACTGATCTTATGAATATTTTAATTAAGATTATTCCTTTAATTAAGCTTCTGTCGCCAAACTGCCCTCATTTGTCATGGCATATGTCATTACTACCTTTTTAATTTGTAACCAAACTTACCATGTGTCATGCCTATTGCCACGTCTCATCTTATCTAAATTACTTCTATTCAAAAGTAAATCTTTTTATAATAATATAGATATCTTCATTTCACATTACCCACAAACTTTTCGAAAGAGTTGAACCCAAGATCTCTAATTTAATTTCAAAACTTTAAACCAATCGAAAATTAAACTAATATATTTGAACCTACATTCTAAAAATATATAATATAATTTTGTTTTCAACTGTTCTTAAAAAGAAAAAAATAAAATAAAGATCCAAGGTTAGCCTACCAATTTTTTTTCTTATTTATTATCTACAGTCCATTTCAATGGAGTTGATAACAAAATTTAGACATGGGTCAACATGACACCAATTGATGGAACTGTCCAGATCAAGTGACCAATGCCAAAAATGTGGTTGGGACAGATAGCAA
Source organism: Chimonanthus praecox (assembly GCA_022113865.1). Classification (NCBI taxonomy): domain Eukaryota; kingdom Viridiplantae; phylum Streptophyta; class Magnoliopsida; order Laurales; family Calycanthaceae; genus Chimonanthus; species Chimonanthus praecox. The sequence goes on along the minus strand of CM039091.1, from coordinate 62,994,938 downwards.
TGATTCTACACCAACTCTAAGTATATTGTAGAGCCATAAAATTTAGGTTTTCAAATTAAATTCCTATTTCTTTTTTAAAAAAAGCTTATCAATCTTTTGAATGAATTTAAAAATGGTCTTTGATGACTTATTTATGTACTTTTTATCTTAAGCATTTGAAAGCTTATTATAAATAAATTTATACTAAATTTTTGTGGGTTGATGGAAATTTTCAACAAATTTTATGGGTTCAATATATTATATTGCCCCATATTCATTTTTTTTTTTTTATCTTTAAATCATGAGTAATTTTGTTTCGTATTGAAAGTGAAACTAATTTTAATGATAGAAAATTCAAATAATCTAAAGACTTTTGTTCTACTTAAAAAAATTAAGTCAATTGATCTACAGCCATTTCAGATAAATAGACTCATAATAAATATATAGACATTTTCATAATTTTACATGAACAAAATCATTTTTTTTTTTTGTCAAATACATCAAAATTTAATGCTAGCATTCAGCAACCTTAGAAACAAAGACCTAATCTGGATATTTTTAAAATATCAAAGATAAAAGTACAATAAATGTTAGATGCTATGACTTTTTATACCTGTAACTATTTTTAAATATAAATATCTATAAAAAAAAAAATTCAAGTGACGGCCAACTACATTTTGAATTTTGGAAGTCAATCGAGTTATCCATCAATTTCAATTAGTTGGGGTGAATACCAACTCCCAACGGCTCTTTTAAATCCCTTCCATAAATTCAAAGTTCAAATCCCCAATCCTCCACCAAATCTATCAACTACAGAATTAAAATCACCAAACCATCATGTGTCATCTTTCACTAAATTCATTTCTTTTCTCTCAAATATGGAAATTGATCTGAGGACTTCTTTTAAAAGGTTCCTAGACTTCGTACTTATTTTTATATTTTGAATTTTTTAAAATCAATAATTTATATTCATCAAAATTTATAAACCTTAGATATATCAGATGACCGATGGTGCTCAAACTTGATACACTTTATATTCATTTAATTACTTATCTGCTACGCCTAATGATATATGTCCTATAAGCTATAATCTAACCCATTTTAATAAAACTTAAAAGTAAGAAGCTCCGTGCGATCATTTACTCAGTTTTAGACATGTTATCATTTATATGAGCATTGAAATCTATATTATTAGGTGTGATACGAAGAAAACCGCTAGGAGATATATAAAATTTTCATTCCCATCTGTTCATCTTTATTTCTTGATTTTAAATATTTAAAAAAGAAAAATTCATATAGTCCTAAACTTGCCTCGCACGTAATAGTTCAAGCAGTAGACATTCAAGAGTCACAGAACTTAAGTTCGAATCAATCTTCGTATGTCCAAAGAAATTCTTATAATCAAATTGTATCGATTGATTTAATTTTGAAGATAGTTACTTAAATTATAGAAATTCTTTTTTTTTTTTTTTATGATGGTTAGTAATTTCATTACAACCAAATCGAGTTATGCCGTTTAACTTAGATTGAGCCGACATCTATAAGTGTGCTTGTAATTCCTTGCAGGTACACAGGAAGAAGCGGCAACAGCGTACGACATGGCGGCAATCGAGTATCGGGGTCTTAACGCCGTTACGAATTTCGACCTCAGCCGTTACATAAAATGGCTTCGCCCCAACTCCCAAAACCCTGACCCTAACTCCGAAAACCCTAACCCTAATCCCGAAAACTCCACCTCCTAAATCCCCACCTTAACGTCTCGTCAGAGCCCGGCACCTCCGATGCCGTCCCTCCGCTGCCACGTTCCGGCGCCGCCGCCGCTTCATCTGCCCTTGGCCTCCTGCTGCAGTCGTCCAAGTTCAAAGAGATGCTGGAGCGAACGGCAGCCGCCGAGTCTCCAGAATCCGACGCCCCGCCAGAATCCGACAAAACTCCCCGCTGCAGCTTCCCCGATGACATCCAGACCTACTTCGAGTGCCATCACGACTCCGGCGACGCCGATGACATCATCTTCGGCGACCTCAGTTCGTTCGCCGCTCCTTTGGTCGAAGCCGACTGGGATGGACAGTAAACGAAGATCAACGGCTGAGATCGGTTTTTGATTTTCTTCTCTTTTTTTATTTTTTTTTCTAAAAGAAAATTTTCATTTCTTCTTGAATTTTAACGATTTTTGTGAATACAAGAAAGAAAAAGGAACGGAAAGGATGAGAAGTGGAGGACAAGATTCTTTCTTTGGACGGTAGCAATGAATTGGCTCTTGTTGGTTGACAGATATATTCCTTATTATTCAACGACTTTTGAATAATGCCACCGTGGCATCTTCTGGCTATTCAGATTTTGTTCATCTTATTATTATTTTTTTATTTTTTTTATATAAGCCGTCAAAAATTCTATTCAACTGCAATTTATAAATTCTTTCTATTGAAATTGTTTTTAGTCATATCACGATATGTTCAAATCATCTTAAATTTCTTTATTATCAAATTTTTAATATGATGTTTTTAATTAATGAATCCTACACACGTGTGGACTCACTTTCTTATAAATTTAAAATTATTGTTTTTTTTTTTAAAATATCTGTTTGATGCACGAGAGCTGCAATAGTGGGCATTGATGAAGGAAAACGCAATAAATTTCCCACCGATAAATGGCAGGTCTTGGTTGGAATAATATTAACTCAACCCTTATAATTAATTATATGCCCAATGAATAAATGCACAGCCCAACCATAGCATGTTGGGACCAAATTGCTCATGTGGTTGGATGCATTGCTGTTGATGGAATATAACCTAAGATTGTAAAATGGACAGAGTTTGAGTCAACTCATCTGATGTAACTCGAATTTACTTGTACACTTATAACTTGGAATCAATAGTATCGATTAGGTGTAACTCATATTCACTTAAGATTAAGTAATTATTGAGTTTTACGGAGTCAGAGACCGAGTCTAATATTTAAAATCTTGGATGTAAAGATAAAACTCTCAAATTAAACAATAATATATTTTGATAACTTGATTTAGAGAAGGAAACTTCAATTAATGATCGAACAAAATCCATCCAACAGGATAGCTGATGACTGCAGATTGTAGTCACAATAACATGACAATGAGGTTATTAACCTAACTCATCGTAAAATTATAGAGTTAGTTGGGTACTCCACTGGATAAAATGGCCTCGGAATGTCAATATCATGTGTCAAAATCTTACGATACATAATCAGTTGTTGAAAAGAAAAAAAAAAAAAACTATAACACATTGAGAATAAAAGTAATTATATAGAAATACATTGCCATTTTACAAGTTTTGAAAATAGGATTTTATAAAGCCATTTTCCTCATGGCTCTTAAAACACATGAATCTTTTAATATGATATATAGACAATATTTGGTGCAAAATTACAATGTTATAATGTAAAATATTTTACGATGGAATTCGATTTTCAAAACATTACTTCAAATTTTAAACACATGAATGGAGAACAAGAACTAGATACAATGATGACAAGAAAAGGTAGAAAGCTAGCTACCAAGTTTTCCATGACAAGCTAAAATGTCAAAATACATTGAATTGGGAAAAATTAAGGGCCATAGACAACAAAATGTTGTGATTCATAAGTACGAGCCTTTGCTTCGATGTTCAAAGGTTGAACAAAAAGGATACAGCATTCAATTACACTGAACAACATAGCTTTGAATCAATGGATGCCAAACATATTGAAAAAGCTTGGTAAGCAGTCATCGGAAATCTGCAATGTTCAAAAAATATAGATTTTATTTTAGAGATTTACTTCTCTTTTCAACTACATAAAAACATGAATTATCTACTATAAGAATTGTTTATCATTTTACCTGTAATCCATTATATACTTTGATTTCCCAATCCTCCCAAATTGAAGAATTGATTGTTTGCCTTTCTCCTGTTTGTCATCACATAAGTTAGTTCTTGCCCTTCCTTCGTTACTTGGAAATCAAAAAAATGTTTGTGTATTTTTTTTAGATCTCCAATATAATCTCATCATTCAGCAAAGTTGAATTGAAAAACTTCTTCTAAGTTGTGTGCTCTTCCCTCTCTCTTACATTTGCTGATTTTTAACACAATAAACTTCTTTCCCATCTGTCTTACGATGCTTATGAACCAAGGGGGAGAGTTTTATTTTTTGGTTATTCTGCAGTAGCATTGTCAAAAATTTCCCAGCAATTTTTTTTATCAATTCCATCATCACAAAACCCTTTTTCCAGTCTCTTATAGACTGTCTTGTTCTAGAAAGCAAAATTTTACCTCCATAGTAAGCTGGAAATTCTTCATTGATGTCCGAATACTAAGACCCGGTGCTCTTCCTTTTTCTCTGAAATCCAATTCATACCGCTTCGTTACCTGATTGATGATGAAGAGAATAAATAAGTTTGAAAGCTAAAATACTGTTCAAATCGACAATATCGTATGCAAAAACAAATATACATACATTATTGTAATGTGGAACCTTGGAAAAAAGCTGGTGGGTTTTGTTCATTCTTTCCTCCCAATTCTTTGGCAGACCATTTACATGTTGATTCTGCAAACAATGTTGAAAATTTCAAGATTGCTCCACAAACCATCTTAAGAAAGTACAAGGAGCCATTTGTTTGTAGAATTCACCTGTAAAGAATTCTTCAAATGCATTGATTGGTGTTTTGGTATCCAAGCTCGCATACTTCTGAAATTCCCAGTCAAGGTGGTTATGGTGGGTGTGAACCTGTCGAGTAGAGATATAGTTATGAATGATCAAAAATTCCAAATTATCTAAACCATTGTTTAAAACTCAAAAAACTTGGACAAGTCACTTTAAGTTGACTCGACAAGATAGATAGAATTTCAAGTCAAGCAAGTCAATGAGTTGCATTGAGTTTTTTCTGAGTCAAGTTGGAAAGCTCGTCCGAGTTTTGAATTTTTAAATTTCGATCTAAACTTTGGGAAGCATTGAAGAAAATGCACATAAGCGTACATTACGACAGCAAGGAGGAGCTTTGACTGTTTCTTTAGAGAATCAGGAGGGCTTCCCTGCAGTTAAGAGTCAAGTACTTGATGAGTATCAAATGGTAGATTTTATCTCTGAAAAGTTCAATTTTTGTGAGAAAATTCTCTCTTTTGCACCACTAGAATTCGAGAAATGGTAAGAAGAGGTCTCAAATCCAAATCGCTCATCTGATGGCTCTCATAAAACAACAGGATTCATGTCTAGCATAGATAATTACAGGTGATGGTCCACATTTCAAGAGTCTCTGCATTCCTAAGCTTCACCTTACACACTAGGAGAAGGGGGTTTCTCTTTCTCTCCTGCTTTGATTATTCCTAAGTTGCATGGTAACAGGTGTGAGGCGTTGAACTCGACAAACCAAAGAAACTAGGACTCAGGGACTCGGCACCAATATTTAAATAAATTTAAATTTATTAAGATGCAAAATCAACACTAACAGGAAATAACTATTAGCTCTACTCTAAACAATCAAGTTACAAACGTATTGATATTTTAATTAGATTTCAAGAGGATAAAGTATGGATAATATTTTAGTCATCTTGAAAACAATATTAAATTGTACTAAAACAGTTTAGGAATAAGGAATGCAAATATCTGATACAAGTACATCACACATTTTGAAGAGTCCGTGTGGATTTTCCCTTACACTTTTTGCCTATGTAATAATAAGGGAAAATCCAACATCAAAGAATGAGGTGTAATGTGGAACTAGCCAACTAGATAGAATCAAACCTGGTCCCAAATGTGGTATTTCGATCCCATGAGATTAGCTGTTATAGTACCCAAAAAGCTCTCATCTGAGGTACACAATATACCCTTTGAGTTTTGTGCAATGATGAACTCAGACCGACCGTTTCGACGTCTATGTCGTGCAACAGCCAGCTTCCGATCTTGTCGACCTTGCCCTCCTGCTCACACATAAAAATAGTAATGAAGCTTGAGTAGCAATTTTCAATGGCACCTTTAAGTATCCACACTAACTAAAGTGAAAATTGAAGTCCTGGAAACTGTTAATCCAGCTGTAGCTAAAAACCATATATTAAAAGGTCTAAATCTATATAGAAAATGAGTAAACAACATTCATCAGCAATTTTCATGACACCCTTTTTAACAATAGAAAATAGAAATAAACCAAAAGAGTTTTTGAGCTTCAGCTGTCTCACATTGGTATAAAGAGAATACAAAGAAGCTCCCTTAAGTTCCTGCGATGTCTCCTTCACTATAATGCAAGTACACCTCCCAATATCCAATGGAAGAGGCCTACATAACAAAGACCTGAAAATTCCATTCCAATGCTGATAAACATCCATAGCTCAAGACAGAAGTCATGGAACTGTATTTACACGTTTGAATTAAAATTTGCAGTTTTTATGTTCCTGAAGAGGTATTTGAAATAAACAATTTTAAACCATCTCAACCATCCATTTGCTGAAATCTGCAACAATCTGCCGTTCTTAAGGATGGGAGGTAGCTAACAAACAGAGCTTTTAAAGCAAAAAAGGGCCAGCCTACATTCATGAGCAGAAAGTCACTTATAATTTTGTGAACAATTGCATTTGGGATTAGTTACTTGGAAGACTAAAGGGTGACAAGCAGAAGCTATTAGGAGAACAAGAACATTAAAGACCTGATAGATGACTTAGATAACAGAGGGGTAAAGAAGGATATGATAGAATATAGAGGTGTCGGACGGTACATGGTTTGATGGGGCAGAACAGAGATTTAAGACTCAAAAAGGTGATCCCAAATGTATGGAAAAGTGACTGGTTGTGATGTGGATGACGACGAGAATTTGATTGATGGCTTTAGGTGTAAGAAGAATATAAAGGAGAATCTGATTATGATTTTCTGTAATGGTGACCTGATTGCAGATTACCTAAAAAGAGATACCCACATTCATGAGTGGAAAGTCACTCACAAACACTGTTTAAGAACTCTCATGAAGAACTGGACAATAACATAGCCAACTTACTCAATTTGAATGGATCTTGAATCAAGAGTTTTTTAAGCCAAACACTGGGAAAAGCTTGATAAAATGGGGCAAGTTACTAAACTCTATTGGATTTTGAGCTGAGTTGAGCTATTGGGTTCTCACAATCCATGTGATCAATGTCATTTGAGGCCCTAAACGATTGATAGTATGACCGCCTGTTAAGATTCAGATGCATTACAGAGTTTGCAAAGGATATCCCCCCTTTTTTCTTTTCAAAAAATAATAAAAAATATAGAGTTTGCAAAATTATTTGAAATGGAAAACACCCTCTTAAGGACTCACCCAAGTGAACTCAATTTGGTAGGATCTTGAGTCGAGAGAATGAGTTATTCCAAGTTTTTCTGGTCTACTCAATTCAGATTGGATTTTTACATTTGGAGTCCAATCTAAGTTTGCAGTTTTAAATTTTGGTTGCTACACATACCTGTTTGGCAGAGTAGACCAAGAAGAAGCAGGAGCAGCTTCTGAATCCGAAAAGTCCCAAGCATTTGATGGATTTGAATTCTCACCCCTCAAAAGCAAAGACCCGAAAGCTGAATCGGGCTCATTCTTCTTCATACAAAGCTGAAGTGAAGAAGGCTTTAAGACCCTATTCTGGAGGGGCAAAGAAGAGAGAGGCCTTCTTTCTGAGAGTGATTTTGACTTCATTGAAGAGTCCAAGCTTTTGGGTACTGCATTTTCCTTCCCACAGACGACGGTGGCCTGGTTCCGGCACATCTGAAGGCCTAGACTCAGGCCATCACTGCAGCTCCTGTTGTGTTTGAGCTCATTTAAAGGATTGACATATAGAGATTTGTATGAAGATTGGTTGGAAACTGAAGAGAATGATTTCTTGAAACCAGCCATGAAAATATATGTTACAGAGACAGAGAGAGAGAGAGAGAGAGAGAGAGAGAGAGAGAGAGGGAGGAAGAGTGGGTTGATTGGGTATTTAAAGAAGTGTTAGGTGATAGATTTGGAAGGAGAATATGAAATTTGAAGAGATTTGAATACTTGAGAAGGTTTTGCAAATCCAGCAGCTCTAAAGAGACAAAATGAGTATTTATTGCATTTCAGTACATTTCAGTATTTGGTATTTAGGTACTCTCTCCTTTGGATTCTATTTGGATTTTGGATCTAATAGGCAGATTTTTTGATAAATTTTCAATGTTTTCAACTTACGAGCGACACACTTTATGGTAAATTTAAATTTATTAGTTTTTTTTTTAATTTATACTCAATCATATATATATATATATATTTGTCAATTTATTTTTATATAAAAAGTAATGGCTAAGATAATTTAATAGATTTTATTTTAGAGTTTGGACAATTTAATAGTTCTAATGATAATCTATAACTCTGTTCATTTTTTTATCATATGATGAGACCTATAGTCCGATAAGGATTGTTCGATAGACATCTATTGAACTTTCCCATTTTATAAAATAAATAAAGTTATAATAGATTTCGTTCTAACAAGATTAGATCTTGTATATTCACTATCTGGTTTTTTTTTTTTAAAAAAAACTATGTTTTAACTTTTGAATTTAATCAACGAGCGATAAAGATATATAGCTTAGTTTATTAGGGTTAGATCTTATACACTTTATCATTATTTTATAAAATAAGAATACTTCATTAGTTTTACTAGCCTTTTTAGTTTCTCTTTTGTAGTAGAATGTTTAGGTTTCAAAAATAAAATTATAATAAAGTATTAAAAATAATACAAAGTTAAATATAAATAATTTCATTATTTAGCAATAATTTGTAAAATCATAATAACAAATATGTTGATAGATAATCTTGCTAATTAAGGAGCATTAAGTCACTTTAATAATAATATATAAAAGTCTTCTCCTATTTATCTCTTTAAACATTGTAAAAATAATTTCAACCGAAATTTTATTCGTTAAATGGTGAATGAACGAATATAACTGAAAAATAGGAAGAGAGTAGTTGACGATATGATATTTTGGGGATTATATCGTGATAATTTGAGATAGTGGTTTTGGGGCGGAGAGATTTGAAATTTGAACGAAAGCGAAGAAAGCATGGGAAGTCGAGTTCTCATTTTGTTGCAAGGGCCAACGGTAACTTTTGGAAGTCGAGCTTTTCTATTCATCTTTTCCTTGTCCAAATTCCAAAAGCTCTATTCTTTATTTCTTTGACGCGAATTTAATTAGCTGATTTTTTTAAAATAAATTATTAGATAATATATTATAAAACTCATTAATTATATCAAATATTTTAAATAAATTAATATTAAATTTATTTTAAGATTTAATATATTTGATGTAAAACTATAATTTGATCAAGTTTGAAGCTCTTTATTTTAATTTTGAAACTTTTATTTCAAATTTAATGTTTATTTTTATGTTATTTAAGCAGGTGAATAAATTTTAAATATTTTTTTATACTCAAATTAATATAGAGAATGTATGTTTATTTTATATGGTTGATGATGAGCACTAAATGTACTATATATATATATATATATATATATATATATATATTTTCAGATTCAAGAGTAATCATTGGCAAATTCTATCAAAATGCATTAGAATTAGACTATCTCACTATTAACTTTGCTTTATCTAAAATTGATAGTTAAAAATTAATTTTAAATTTTGATCAAGAGTTAAAGATGACTATCAATAAAAGGTGTATGAAGTTTCACCATTTCATCAATGACAAAATTAAAAGACCAAGACTATATGACTAAAATGATTAATAGATGTAGTTCAACTGGTTGCTTCCCATCTCAGGAAGTGGGATGATACGGGTTCGAACTCCCATGACCTAACTTTGGTGTGCTCTAGGGGTAGTGGGCTCACCCGTGGGGGTTTTATGCTGGGTATCTTGCGGTTTCTCACACTAAATTCAAAAAAAATTAATTAATAGGTTGTGAAATTTGATACTCCATATTCATATAATCAACTATATATAAGCCCTTAATTTATTCAATGAAAAATATTATTACAATGTCTCTCAAACCTAACTCTCAATAGAAGCAGCTAGGGTGGTGTTGGCCCATTATAAGGAGCCCAAATGTGGTTGGGCTTCACTTTTTAAGTCCCTTGAAGCTCGAAACGAGTTCTTTCGCATTGATAAATGAAGATAAGAAATATTAAGGGTACAGGCAATCGATATCCAACTTTAATTAGTAATAAGAAGCCTTGAGCCTTCGACCTGAAAAAGCTCATTAAGGTGCAGCCTAAGGCTCACCACGCCCCGTACTAGTTTGTCCCAGCCAAACCTTGCCTAACTTTCTTTATAACGAAGAAAACCTAAGACCTCCACCTCTTTCCGAGCACAAAGACATTGAGTAAAATTCCAAATGCATGCAACTTTCTATATGTCATTGACATCATGTAACTACGGAACTCAAACTTGAGACCTCTGATTCTTGATCTTAAGTGTCTGCCAATTAAACTATCCCACAAAAGATTTTACCTTGCCTAAATTTTTTAAAAAAATTCAAACGTTTTTCTATTTTAGAGTTTTTTTTAATCAAAGAGGGCTCCAAGGGTGGGTTTATCACCAACTTAGAAATTTAGGACATGCAAATATGCAATCATTCATTAACATTTCGGTCCCATTTTTCCTTCCATCTTTGAATGGGTTAAAAAAGAAAAAAGAAAAAAGAAAATAAAATCCATATAAGTTGTATAATCAATATTTTACTTTAAAGTAATAAAGGATAGTACATAATAAGGAGTGCAACTTGCATGACGCTTGTGTTGTGCCAAACTTTTTTTTTTTGAGCAGTATTGTGCCAAACTTACTACTTGGATCACACAATAAAAACCCAACCTATGCAGAACTTCTCTTTATTATTATTATTTAACCTAAAGGCTCAACTATGGTAAAGTACTACGTAAATAACATAAAAATACCATTTTTTTTACAATCATCATTAGCAGCTAATATCCCATCAATTAGTTATATTCATTATAGTTTTTATACAGTTTGAGTTTTAAAATTTTCAGACTTAAGCTTGTATAACCTTGAGCCTTGTTCAAGTATAAAAATAGTTTGATACTTCTAACTATTATATCCTTCCACAGGCATTTTGTGTAATCCGACACAGATTTTACTGTATTGCTCATTTTGTTCTTCGAATCGACTCGTCGAACTTTTTGTTATACAGTAAAATAGACAATATAGTAAAACCCGTATCGGATTACCCAAAATACCTATAAGAGGATCACTACCCTATATAGATATAGCTTTTTGTACTTTTGATGTTATGTATTTTTTATTGAATTTTTTACCGCATCATTGAATGGCCGAACTAAATCATATCCAAATTTCAAACCACTGTAATTTTGTTGTATACTGAATGATTATGTTAGAAACTTAGAATAGCATTTTATCATGTTCACACACCATATCTACCGTCAGATGGTTATATCGGAAAATTGAACTCTTAGAACTTAATATAACATGCATGATATCCAATTAACAGCTTACGTGCATCAATTGCTAAAGTTGTATTTATATCAGATGTAGAAAAGTGAGTAGTTGTTCAATTGTTTCCAACAATTGCTGAGAATAACATCTGGTTGATATCTTCAAGATCTGGATCATGCTCTGTACCTCCTGAGATCAATTAAAAAGACGAAAAAAATAAGTATTCAAGCAATCATCATAATTATAATTAGCCATTTTCCGATAAAAGATAAGCAGTGAGCATTTCTCTCATTTTTTTTTATATAAAATATCATAATTTCTTTTGATTGAAGTGATTGTGCTACCCAAAGACACATATCCCCGCTTACAAGCAGCCAATTTCAATTTTTTTACTATAGGATCTTGCATGGTTTTTCACATCGCATTTCCCTCTTAAGTCCCAATAAAATATCCCTGCAATGCTAAGCAGCTCTGCCAAGCTCATTTGTGACATTTCCACACCACCCATATTGACCTTTAGTCTTGATAATAACTTGTAGAATCAAGGGACACCCTTAATACCTTTGTGTCAAAAAAAAAAGGGGTTCACTTTTAATAGTTTTGATGTTGGTAGGGGAGGTGTCACCAGAAAAAAAAAAAAGTCATCTTCAAATTGTAGAGTAATCATATATCTTTTGGATCCAAATGGCATGCTAGGTTGTGGAGCAACAGAAGAATTAGCCCCAACTAAGGATGAGTGAGGCCAATCCTGACATTGATAACAATGTTTATTTAGTGGAAATTACTAGAGGCCAAAAAAATAACAAATTTCTAGTATACGGTAATTTTCATAAATCCAAATATTCAAAAAGATGAAATCCAAATTTCTCAAGCCCCAAATACATTCACACCAAACAAAACCTTAAAACATGGCCTTGATAGGTTACCAGTCTTTGCCCTGACTTGATTTGTCCACTCGTCAATGATCTGCATGATACACACATTTTTAAAGATTAATGGTGTTGATTGATTTCTCATAGTAATCACCTAAAAAGAATCAGCATAGGCACCAAAATGCATGCTGATTTACATGTGAAATTACCAAGTGCAACATAGAAGAGGCTGAAAGAAATGGTGTAGTTTAGGTAATTGTGTCAAACTTTCTTTAAATCGCTCGAAAGATTTGCCAGCAGCCCAGCACAAGATTGGGCAGCATCCTAGGCAGCTTTGTGAATGCCAAATATTAAATATTTTTCTAAGTGGTGGATGACACCTTTGGTATAACCAATGTTTTAACCATCAGAGTTAAAATGGGCAGGTAGAGATGATAGGCAACTGGTGTAAAATTATTGGCACTGTAGGTCAATGGTAATTGGTGATATTGGAGTCATCTTTTGCTCGAGTATACATAAATTTCTGCAAGCAGCTTTTCAACTCTTGCTGCTCATATAAGATCAACAACAAAAAGACAAACGAAAGACAAACATGAGATGGAGTATGGTCAAAGTAGAGGTACTAATGCAGGTTCATCTCAATAACAGGTGTGGAGAAAGAAGTCTCTCCCAATAACTATCCCAGTCCATTGCCAGCCCCAGGTATCGATTGATCGGTGATGGGATTCACTAACGGATGGGGAAAGACCAAAGATTCTCTTGAGTTTGCTATATACCAATGGACAGGGCAAGGCCAAGATTCATATGGACTCTTAACCCTACTGTCACTAGATTACTGACTACTAAATACAAATGGATTGTTGTAAAGAGAATAACCCACGTTCAGAGAAATTATTAATGAAAAATTACAAATGTCCTGTAATCAAGTAGAATTTTGTGCAAGCCCAATCAACAGAAGTGTCATCCAGATCAATGGCTGGACAATAATGACCCACATGTGCCGAAATTGGTTGATGGGATTTTTGGCTTTGATGATGACAACGACGACAATGTAGTACAGAAAGACAAGAAAAATGTACACTTCTCAGGATCAACAATACAATACTACTACTGGTACCTTCATGAGCCTGATATTCATTAAGGCATACCAAACTAAGACAAGGTGAGCCACTAGGGCTCAACCCTAGAGCAACCCCTTCGTGACAATTACCGAATGTATAGGTGGCATCTGGGCAGGACTAAACCTCCCAAAGTGGTTTCCTTATTTACTATCTGGTGCTCTTCTAATATCAAGAATATGTTGGAGGATGCACTCCTTGCTTTGACAGAAGCAACCTGGACATATGATTTTTGTAGACAAGTAACTTTGTACCAGAATGTGCGTGACTTTCCCCAATAGTCTGTCCATTCTGGCACACTGACACTTTCCACTATTCCTGTTTATGCCAAACATACTCAAAGTTGCTCCATTCACTTTGGAAGACAAGAGTTGGCTAACAAATATAGGTTAGCTATCTCACATGTACAGCTGGACTTATAATATGCAACAGCAGAATTTTCTAGCCCATGAAAGATCATATTCAATCACGTAAGATATAGGGATGTTAAAGAGTGGAAATGATTATATGAAAAGATCCTCAAATAACTTTGTAATGCCAAGATAACATTTTGGAATTGGAATTAAAAAAGCCTCTGTCATGAATGCTCAGTGACTTCTAGTACAAGACAACAATGGAACTTTTTAGCTCATGAAAGAATTGATTTAACAATTTATTGTACTGAATGCTAGAGAAAGGATGTTGCAAGTTCCTGTAACTTTGTAATACCAAGGCAACACTTCTGCCTGGAATTACAAACAGCTGCCATGAATGCCCATGATGAAATTGCATTTTGTTCAATTTTGGTTGCTTGCTGGCAAACAGTGCAAATTTGTAGCACTATCTGGAAAATGCAACCACCAAACAAGTTCAAACTTCAATTAGCTAGTGAGGACAAAGTACAAAAGAATGAGCATAATCTGAGTTGCTAGGAGCACAGTTCAGGACAACTCTTGTTTTTGAGAGAACATAAAAATTTTATTAAAAAAGAGAAAGAACAAAGCAGAAACAAGGAGGGTCTAGAAATATTAGACCCAAGAACAAAAAACAGCAAAAGAGCTCCAACAAGCCATAAAAAAAAAAAAAGTAGAAAGCCCTAGGGCCCAATCCCCAAATACAAAAAAGCCCATAAGCCGAATTGTTGATCCCATTAGTTCAGGACAACTCTGAAATGAACTGTTATAAATAATAACAGAAGAGAGTCTTGCTAATGATAATTGATGGTTCAGAAGTACCTGGCTCAGGTTAGTGTATGCCATGTCATCAGAATCGCTTGTGACGGGGAGTCCTGAGGATACTTGCATCCTTTGCAATAAACTCCTGTTGCCAACCAGAGTTGTCCTGGCCTTGTCAATCAAATCCTGAATCAAAGAACAACAACCATAACAGTATTCATGTCATCATTACAGAATAAGAAAGGCCCATCCTGATCCCTAGAAACTATAAGCATTTAACAAAACAATATTGAAGACTGGTAAGTGCTTAATGCACAACCTTACAGGTTGTCGATTGTAGTCATGTTATAATTTCAAATTATAAAGAAGAAGAAGAAGCTATGAGCACAAGTGGATATCCCCTTGGAGAGAGATGTTGGTATATTCACAATTACAAGGAAACCTCTCTTGAAGCCTTATACCTGTATCAATGAAACAAAATCCTTGCAGTATTATGTGCTTTCCATAAGTTGTTCATCACATCATGGATGACGATCTGTGGTATCAAAGCCCTACTCCTACTATTTGGATCAACAAGAATGAAACCACAATAAATTGGGGAATTATTATAAAGAAATATAACATTTAATTGAATTTTAAATATTGACAAGAAAACATCAGATAGCTGAGCCCCATATGAAGCTCTCACCATGAGAGCAACTCATGGGTTTGCCGGCTACCCAATATCTATATAATTAACACCCATCTGTAGGCCAGTTTCACAAATCTTCCCACTCCAACGCCCTTAACAGCTACACCAATGCACTATAACCATAGTTAAAAACTCGAAAAAACTTGGACAAGTCAATCCGAATTAACTCAATAAAATTTCAAGTCAAGTGAGTCAACATGCTTTACCAAGTTTTTCCAAGTCAAGTTGAAAAACTCATCCAAGTTTCTAAAGTCAATAAGATTTCAAGTTGAGTTCAAGTTTTGAGTTTTAAACTATGCAACCCATGTCGGGTTGTGTCTTTCACATGTCATTCTCCGCCTTATTCATATTTTAAAGATTCACAAGAAAGTTTACAAGAAGCAGTATCTTGCCTTTCCAGTCCAAAGTCATCATGTAGCAGTGTTACCCGACCATTCTCAACATACTAGAAACTGAATCCATGCAACCAATCAGGGCAGAAGTTATGAAGAATCTCACATCTCCATTTGAACCTATTATTGGACGAGACAATTGGCATTTGTGTATTATCTCAACTAAAAAGGTTGTGGGTTCAAGACACATTACCATTCAAATTAAAGGTCTTGCTATTGTAAGATGCCATTTGCCATTCAGATGTGAGGTAAGTGCAGAATAAGGATACCCTATTAAGTGGAGCAAACTCAAGATAAAGAAGCCTTACAACCAATAAATTATGCTTTTTAGTTTGCCCTTGTTTGGTGTTCTCTAATGAATGTGGAGATGTAGAAACAATTTTCCACCAGATGTTTCATCAAAGAGTTTTTGATGAAACGGTAAGGTCATTTGCTGCAAATGGTGATTTAGACACCCACTACAGGTGCAAATGTTTGCACCAAAAGGCAGGGTAAGTGTTCACTTCTTACCTCCATTTTGATGTCAAACAAGCAGAAGGAAAACCGTTATCCCAGTGCTAATGTTCCCCCCACCACAATTTACCCCTATATCCAATTACCATCCAAGTCTTTGTACATTATGTTGCAAGGACACTTCAATTTAGGCAATGTGCCCGTGTCGGACACCCACGTTTCCATGTCAAACACTTCATTTTTATGTGTAAAGTCTGTTTCCTTGACATATCAGTGGCACGTCCTTGATGTTTCCATGCCATGTGCGGGCATCATAGGTACATGGTAATTCTTTTTTGATCTAGCTTCCTCCAAAAACACTATAATTGCATTTCATATTTGACTTAAAACTCAGAGAACAGTTTTTCAGCAGAAAATGGGAAAAATGAGAATCCATCCATATACTTCCAGATCAATATCCAATTGTCATTTCGGCTAGCTTACATGGACTGCTTGCAAGTTCCAACACAAAGAATATCTACAAGTGAGCTGTAAACTTTAGATATTAGACACTGAAAAAAGAACTTAAAATTCACTTCTTAAGCCAAAAGAGATTATTTTAGAGGAAAATATTAACAAGAATATCAGAAAGCTTTAATTCTGTATTCCTACAGTACACACATTCACACAATGTAAACATGATTTTTTTCCTAATTCTTCCATCAGGTGTTTCTCAAACTCAACAAAAAGAAGAAGAAGAACCTGCTTGGCAGTAAGGAGTTCACCGCACTGTTTTTTCACCGACAAGAGGTCAACTTGAATTTTCTTTATTCGAGAGACAACCTTACATGGATTTGCCTGCAAATTCACTTCTTCGATGGGTAAGATGCTTAAAACAACAACATACAAAAGATCAACAGATTCCTAATATTAAAGGAAAACAAAAAATAACAAATTTACACTAATAGTAGAAAGGTTTTTGATGTACGAAAGGAATGATTATTTCCATGAAAGAGCTTTCCTTTTCGTGCATGAAAGAAGCCTATAATTAAAATCATAGAAGACTCAGAATGTGCGGACACAATAAAAATTCAGCTAAAAACTTGCATTGAAATTCAAGTAGAAAGAGAGAGAAACTGAGAAGAACAGAAATGGGTTTTTAAAAATGATTATTTTCCACGAAAGCGCTCTCCTTTTCAAGCATCAAGGCTGCCTCAATTAAAGTTCAAAAACATAGACACGGAGTGTACGGACACACTAAGAAAAAGAGAGGAGTTACGTTGTGAGGATAAATTTGTTGGAATTCCTTCTCGAGGCGATGTTGAACGAAAGAGAGGTCGTTGTTCGCTTTTGTCAGCATGTTCTGCAATTCGTCTACTGCATGCTCTGCCCCAGCCATCCTCTTCCCCTCTCCTCCTCCTCCTCCTCCTCCTCCTCCTCTCTCTCTCTCTCTCTCTCTCTCTCTCTCTCTCTCTGCTTCTTACTTTCTTTCCCTCGTGAATTTTGAGTGTAGGCTAGGGTTTCGTCCTAACAAGGCCTTAGAAACTTGAATTAAGACACCTTCAAATCCACTCAATTAGAGCAATTTACTCGCGCCAGTGTTTCAACTTTCAACTTTATTTATATCATTAAAAATAAACTTGCTTATGGACCTGTTTTTGAAACACGGGTTTTTTTTTATAATACTAAAATGGAAATATTAATTAATTAATAAATAAAGATTTTAAATTTATTAAGGTGATTTTTTAAATCTTATATCCATAATTAGACTTTTTTACAGATTATAGTAGTCAGAACTTTGTTCTGACTTTATCTCCATTAGAGAATGTTCCAATGTTTCGCCATTTCAGTGTTGTATTTCAAAAAAAAAAGTTATAAAAAATTTAAAAATTAATAAAATATGAAGACAATAATGCAAACTTATAAGTATATTTAAAATATGCATAAATAAAAACAAATTATTATTAACTAACTATTTATTTTTGTAACTTCAATTCATTATAGTGTAATTATCAAATACCAATTCAAGAATTTTTGAATTTACTCTAATAAGAATCAAATATAATTAAATTAAATAATCTAAAAAATACCTAAGAAATAAACTTGCACTCTCATTTTATTCAAAATTAAAGGTCAAAACTTAAACCACATAGACATTGGGGTCCTCATTTTTTCTCAAATTCCCATCATATATATTAAAATTAAACCATTTGAATTAAAAATATAAACCATTTGAATTAAAAATATATATTTCATAAACTACAAGTTGATCAAGTTTTAATCCAAGATTCGACGATGTCAAGTGATTTTGATCATTAAGATCAAAAAGCTATAAATTGAATTTTAGACCAATTTTTTTCAATTATAGCCTATGATATCTATCTTTTAGTTGTATGGTTGGATTTAATATATATATATATATCTCTAAAAAAATAAAATAAAAATGAAATTTTTAGGTGTTAGTCGAGCTAGCCCGATGTCTAGAATAGTCCTAGAGGGGGGTGAATAGGACTATGGAGGAATTTTAATCATCTTTAAAATGTGAGTCAATTAATTGATTGGTCTTAATAAATTAATCCAATTTATCCCCAAATTGTGTGATTAAGATACAAATAAAACACAAACATAATAATAAGAGGAGATGAGAAAAGATGAAATATCTTGACACAAAGATTTTTACGTGGTTCGGCAACGTTGCCTACATCCACGCCTCAAGTACACCACTTGAGGATTCCATTTTCTCCTTCACAGGTGGAGAACAAACCTATTACAACCCTTGATCTCCTTCACGGGTGGAGATCGAACCTTTACAACACTTGATCTTTTTCACTGGTGAAGATTTGACCGATAACACACAAGAGAACACCTCTCTTGAGATTTCACAAAGGTTACACCAACCCTTTACAAATTTCTCAATAAATAATGGAAAGAATAATTTTTGAGAAATACCAAGAACACTAGTCTCGAGTTGCTTGAAGCAACTTCGGCGTGCTCTTGAATGTCTTTCTTCTTGCTATGCTCCTTGGTGATGAATAGATGCTACGTTGAATATCAAATCAAAGATTAGGAGAAGAGGTTTAGGGAAGATAAGTTATTTTCCTATAAGAACAATCTATCCTTAAAGGTTCTCTCAAATACACACTCAAGAATGAGCCTAAGATGCTCAAGATTTGCCTATGAGAGCTTTGAGTGTGTGAGATATTGAGTTCAAGAACTTTACTAGTCTAACTATAGAGTTTTAGTGCTCTTGAAATGATTGAGAGTCTTGGAGAATGTTAGAGAGGGTTTTGCTCATCAAGAATCAACCTTTGGAATGCCCTAAGGTCATATATTTAAAGCCCTCTTAAAGATATGACCGTTGAAGTCGAAATCAAAATATAGAGCCGTTAAAAATTTCCCATTGAAACATCTTCAGTCGACTGAAACATAGATTCAGCCGACTGAAACTCAAAAGTTTTGTACACTTCCACTAAAACGACCATAACTTGGATTCCCGAACTCGGTTTTGGGAGTTCTTGGGCTTGTTGGAAAGCTCACTGAGAGATCTATCTACTCACAAAATTTGGTCTAATTTGAGGTCCATTTGATACCTCAACTAATCTCTTAAAAAAGGTATATGTCAAAACTGTTTTGATTTGTTATGCACCCTTTCATTGAAATGTTCATAACTTGAGCTATACATTTCCAAATTGGGTGTTATTGGACTTTTGAAAAGCTCTTTTAGTGCTCCATCAAATAATTAAAATTTTACTAATACTTGGGAACATTTGATGGAAGAAAAAACTTGCCCAAAATAGGGCAAAATTCACCTAACCTAAGAAATCTAAATTAGTCCAACCAAATTCTAAGTTATGAATTCTAAAGTTTGCCCCAATGGTAATTCTAGGTCTTCTAAGTCATTTCTAAGGTCTAAATACCTGTGTTGGTTGACATTCATGAAGTTCTTCCAATTTCGGTGCAACACCTTCCAAATGACGTGTCTTTTGGAGCTTTAAACTTGATTTGACTATATAGGTTTTCCAGAGGCACGGTCTTGACACCCGAACAAGGTCACGACAAGTCACACAAATTGACACCTCATGACTCAGTCGGACACAGTCACGGAATTGACAACTCAGTCTGACTCAGGAGAGACAGATTTAACTTTTAAGCCAACAATAGAGTTTGTAGGAAGAAAAAATCTTAGAACTTTTTTTTCAAATTTATGTGGATCTTCGACTAGTATTTTGATTATATTGACTGGAATTTTTAAATAGCCACATTAATGAAATTTTCTGAAAATTAACTAAAACCTGTCAAATTTTGCTAAATTTCTTGTCAAATTATGACAAATTTAAATCAATATATATTTTCTTAAAAGTGTCACTGTTATCTATATTTGTAATTTAGTTTGAACTGAGGATGACAAATACTTGTCAAACTTTTAGATTTTGAATGAAATTTGTTAATTAAAGCCAAGACTATTTTTTTTTAGATTAACATGTGGAAAACTCATACACAGTCCTAATAAAACCCCACGGATGAGCCCAATACCCTTAAGACACACTAAGGTTAGGTTATGGGGCTCGGACCCGCAACCTCCCGCTTCCTGAGGCGGGAGGCAACCAGTTGAACTACACCCATGCAGGTAAAGCCAAGACTATTCGAGCTTGGGAACAACATCAATGTACTAAATGGGAAAAGTGACTAAACATGTATCCAGAAACACTAAGGCATGAATAATTTTAGTTAAAAAGCTTATGCTACGAACACCATCAATGTATTTAATGGGAAAACTGAATATACATTTATCCAATAAAGGTTGAGGGATGAATAATTTTAGTTAAAAAGCTTTCTCAATGAATGAACACCATCAATTTACTTAATGGGAAAACTGAATCTACATATATTCAAGAACACTTGAAGTATGAATAATTATCAAATGAGGGATTCCATATCTTGTGAGGCAGCTAACAACTGCAAGTTTGGAATGATTTTCTGCTAGTGAAACTTCAATTTGCCCTTGAAAGATATTGCTGCTTTTGCCTGTTCCAACTTGCACAATGTCTTCTGACTTTCAGACAGCCCGGAACATGAATTGTCGGCACCCAAAGTGACAGCAAAATAGAGGTAAATGGTGCAAAGGAAAGTCAAGAGTGCTAGTGTTGTTAAAAGAAAGCGGTGACGCTTGAAGAGAGTAGACCAACTGCCCAACTCTTCTCGACCATGAACTGCTTTCTTGAATGATGGAGAGAGAAGACCCAATGAATTTTGGGCCCTCCGATGAGGAGATGATAAGCCGTCAAGAACCATGGCTGTCCAAACACTCTTAAGACTGACAGATGTCCTACAAAATTTAGCAGTGATACTGACTTGATTAGGGATTGGATTTGTTTACAGAAGAGCAACAAGAAATATCATGACAAAGAAATACAAGTATGGTTTTCAATTCAAGAAAATAATCCATGCACATTAACAGAAGAAAAGATAATCAAGATTGACAGGAAAATGAAAATCATAGAAAAAAAGATTGTGATCTATACTCACTAAGAGAACCCTAGTATAAAATTTGAAGAAAAAGAAAAATAAAGGTTGTATGAAACTCAACATGCTGCAACTGAAAGCATTCACTTGCTGGTGAGAATGCAAATACACAGCGCACACCACATCTCACCACTCACCCCCGAGAATGAGAAGGATAAATTGATATTTCAAGTTGACAATATTTGAAGAATAAACCACAGAGCACGCACACCGTAAGACTACATATTGATGCATACATTTTCTTTAATAGGAAGTTTTTGAAGAGAATCAAGAACAATTAAAAGGATTGGGCTATTAGAAACAAAGCTTCTTTTAGGTTTTGGTCTCATAATTAGACAGATTGGATTTCTTCTCAGTTACTAGTTTGGGTTGGCTCCATTGACATTATGTATTGGGTGGGAGTATTCCCTATGTACCTGAGCTGATCTGCTGCTTTCATGGGATACAACTTTAATCAGCAAGATTCGAGTATCGTATCTCATTGGCAGCTGCATACTGACGACCTTTTGAATCTTAATTTTGATGGTAGTTTTAGCCAAGAAAGTAGCAGAGGCATTGTTGGCTACTTCTTTAGTTGTAGCCTCCTATTTGAGTCTACAGAGGGCCCAGTGCTAATGATCTAGAGGTTAAATATCCTCTAAGTGGGTTGTAAACTCTTCTAGTCTTTTTAACATTTCAAATGCAATAGTGGAAGAGGAATCAAAAAGAGCAATTGCTTGGTGTTCCTCTATTCAATTTCCTCGTAAGTTGTTGGACATGATTCTTCAGTTGTCAGACATGATCTATATTGTTACCTCGCATCAATAACAAAAAGCTGACCAAAATACCAACACATCTCTGCAGAACAAAAATCTACATGCAGCTCCAAATCCAACAAGCATTAGGCCTGTGAACTTCTGGTTATTTCTTATTAACCTACGAATACATACAAGAATAATATATGTACAAAACCCTAATAAAACAAAAATAAAAAGAGAGGCTAAACTACCCTTGTATAATGCACAATGACTAAACTACCCTACCCTTATACAAAAATGATTTGATACAAATTGTATTTCAAATACTTATAAAGCAATGACCCAAATTTCACAAGGGACCTAGCTATTTCATGGACTTCCATCAAAGATAGAAACCAGCTGTCAAAAGTGTGAGAATTTCTCCCCAACCACAAGGGTCATAAAACTGCCAACAGAGATTCAAAGAGCTTGATTCTTACCTCTAGAAGGCTATTTAAACTACAATTTGATTTCAAATGATTGACCAATTTAGCTAACTCCTAAATCATATACTTTGAGTGATGTGTTTGGGTTTCATCAAGAATGGACCGACTTCTTCCTCTTCCCTCCACCTCCACCTCCTCCTACTTCGAATGATGCTTTTGGATATCATCCAGGAATGAACTAATTGGCTGACTCCTCCTCAAGTTTCAAACTTTCTGGTCCCCTAAGCAAGTTGTGAGAGATAATCACTTCATACTACACCAACTGGCCAACAACCATAGACAAATTGTCTCTAACCTATGAATTCTTACACAGAGCACAGAAGTGTTCCATACCACACCTCTAGAAGCTACTCTTCACCAGATGACACATCAACTATACCAATATGGAATTGAATCCCTTCCACGAACTCCACCTTAGCACTAATGGTTGACCCCTGCTTCTGGTTATCAACAATAAAATCCATCCATTACGTACCATTCCATACTTGCTCACAATCACTTAAGCGAGGAATAATTTTCTCCCCTGGACTTTCCGCAAGCACTTGCCTAATTCATCATAACTCCCAAGTCCTTTATTCCAAGGCCCCCACAAGACTTTAAGTTGCTTACATCTTTCCATCAGACCAAAAGGCCCCCACAAGACTTTAAGTTGCTTACATCTTTCCATCAGACCAAATGAAATCTCTTATTCTCCTCCTTACCCCTTGAAAGAAAATCACAAGAATTCTAAGTTCTTTAACATGTTCTTTGGCCATTTGAACAATGGCATGTAGTAGATAGGGAGAAAGGATGGCACAAAGTATTGGTATTGTCAACATATTATATCCGGGACTAACTCAATTTGCTTTATCATTCAACTGACAAACTTCTGCCAACTGCAATGAAAAAGAGTGGAGACAAAGGATCAATATCCCTCCTGTTGCCAAGAAGCATTTCAGTGAGCCATTTGTAAGCAATGAAAATATGGGAAACTACAGGCTCCAACATCTGTTTTCTCCAACAAGCTCTAACCCATTCCACCAAATAATTAAACTATTAAAGTTCTAATGAACATTATCTTTCTGGGTCAAACTTAACCAAAATGCCCAGCAACCTAGATTGGCAACCACCTTCAACTATTTGTCCACCAGCCAAAGAAAAGCCTGGAAAACAGGAGATAACCTCTGGCAGAAACTCTCTTAGGTCAGGTAGATAAAAATTTAGCTAGAAACTTAAAACTACAGGCAAGGCTTATCACTAGAAAGTTCAAAGTCATTAACCAGTTTAGCCCATTTAGGAATAAGGGCTGCTTAAAAATAAGCTCCATACTATACCTTAAAAAGTTACCAACAAACATCTGAGGCATTTCCCAAAAAAAAAGTTTCAAGCATGTTTTGAATTCCTGATGAAACAAGGATATTACCGGGGCAACAAGGTGGAAAACCCACATCTTAATTCATTTCCAGGTACCAAGCATTGGATTTTCCCAGTACATTCCATACTAGTCAAGGCACAAAGGGTGTCCTAGGTGTGGCTGTTAATTTGATAGGTGCAATTGTTTTAATATTTAAGAATTATATCTTAATATTGTTTATGTTGTATCTTCATGTTACCAATGTTAACAAAATACAATGACATTCATCTCAAATGACAAGATATCAGTAGTAACTCGTAGGAGTTGAAAACAAAACTACGGCATCGACTCAATTGAGCAAGCCTAGGTGTGAAAAGGAACATTCCTAATTAGGGTGCCTGACTAGTGAGGTCAAGGCACAAAGAGGCATTGTAGCACCCCCACCCAAAGGTCCCACATCGGTTGGGAGCTTGGGTGGTGGGGACTTTATTTGAGAGCGGGCAACCCTCCCCATTTGTGAGGCCTTTTGGGCCTGGCCATGTGGGCCTGGGCCCAAAGCAAAACAGTGCGAATCGGGTAGGGCCCAAAGCGGACAATATCATGATAGAGTAGGGTCGGGTCGTCACAGGCATGGTGCTCAGCCTTTTGCCTAGGCGTGCTTTTCACTACTGATGTACATTCAATCCATCAGCAGGTTGTATGTAATAGATGCATTTGGATGCTCAAGTACCTTGGAGCTGACAGGACCCAAATACCAATCATGGCTTCGTCTTATTAGAGTGAGGAAAACAATGCGCAAAAATATAACAAAATAATGCTGCTTGAGCTTATCAAGATTTGCTAAACTGCATTACTCCAAAACTGCTCACGAGGAGAAAAATTTAAAAACAGCAAGCACACCAACCCCCAGAAGACCACAAGCCTACAATTCATTTCAAGAAAACAACACAAAAATCTCTTATTGTTGAAGTCTCGAAATTTCCACAGAAGCACTTGTAAAACAACAGCAATTGTGATTCCACATCCATCAATAGAGCATTAAACAAAGAAAGCAATTTGAAGCAAATTCACACCAATATATCCAAACAATATACCGTTTCAAAATGCAAATAAATATATATACAAACAACAAAACATAGAGATAAATATTAAACCAAAAAGGTGGAAATTAAATTCTGGGATCTACTGAAAGAAGAATGAAATTTGCATTAAAACAACAAACTATCTCAAAAAGTATAGATAAATATCCAAAGAACAAAATGATAAAGAGAAAGATTAAACCAAAAAAGATGGAAATGAAGTTCTGGGATCTATAGAGGAAATCGAAATATGTAAAAATATGGAGGTGCCCAAGCAAGTGCAGAACAAAGAGGCAAAAGCCACAAAATTTCAGAAAAGATGTCATGCCGATAAGGAAATTTCTATGTAAGTCCCTCCATTAAAGCAAATTTGCATACCAACTGCACATGAAACTGAACTTTTGTTTTGCATTTGTAACTGGTAAACATTATGGAATGAAAAATTACACATTGACCCTTGCCCCATAAACAGAAAATTTGTGGTAAGATGGGGCTGAACAAGGGTGCCCACAAATTTTCCAAAAACACCCGATGTAGGAAAATGAAATTTTACATTAGCTCGTCCCATAAAGCAAATTGCACATTGCCCCCACATGAAACTGAGATTTTATTTTGTATTTATAACAGCTGACAACTAGAGAAAAAAAGAAGTTGCATATGGCCTTGTAGAGAAAAATTGCAAAAAAAGCCCCATGCAGGAAAGGAATTTTTTATATACATGCCTCCCAATGAAGCAAATTTGCAAATTGCCTCCACATGTGACTCTTCTTTCTTTTTACAACAGATGGCCACTAGAGAATAAAAAATTGCATACTACCCCTCACCCTACAAAGAGAATTTGTGGTAAGAAGGGACAGACAAGGAGGCACTACCCACAAAATTAAAAAAAAAAAATGCAGGAAATGAAATTTTTAAGAAGCCACTCCCATAATGTAAATTGCACATTTCCTCTACACGAAACTGAAAATTTATTTTGCATTTAAAACAATTGGCTACTAGAGGACAAAAGTTAAATATTGAAGAACGAGACGATACCCACAAAATTTCATGAAAAAAAAAAAGGCAGAAAAGGGAAATTTTATATACATTCCTTCCCTTAAAGAAAGTTTGCACATTGCCTCCTCATGAATCTGAAAATTATTAAGTATTTATAAGAGGTGTCCACTAGATAAAGGAGGTTACATATTGAACAAGGAGGCGATGACCACAAAATTTCAAAAAGAAATGCAGAAAAGGAATTTTTATGTAAGCCCCTCTAGTAAAGAAAATCTGCAAATTGCCTTCACATAAAGCTGAAATTTATTTTGTATTTATAACAGTTGGCCACTATGGAATAAAAAATTGCATATCGGTCCTCACCCACAAAGAGAGAAAGTTTGGTTCCTCCCCTGACACAAAGCAGGTGAATATATTTGTAGATGCAGGAAGAGAAATAAAAGAGACAGAGAGAGAGCTTACAATTTAACAGCGGAGAAAGGGTAGCAGCCAACAATGGTTGAAGAAAAATATATGAAGCTCTTTTTCTCTCTCCGTAAACCAGAATATTTGAAGGAGGAGGAGGAGGAGAGAGGAAAAAGAAAATGGAAAAGGAAGGAAAAATAGGCGTTAATGTGATTGGCTCTTGAAGCTCAAGTAGGGACGGATTTTCCGCCAATCATGCATTCCCCTCCAAATTCTTGCCAACCCTTCACATTCTTTTTTTAACGTGAATGGGTCGGATTCGGGTAAATTTTAAACTCTAATTAACAACATGGGCCCGTACAACATCACAAATAAGGTACGGTACGACATCTTACTACTTATAAATCTAAAAGACTTTTGATATGGAGTGAAATTAGAAAAGTACTAATATATTTACTTTTAAATTTAGATGTAACGTAGTCGGTGAGTTGATCATGATAAATAATACTTCTTCCGTCTCATTTTAGTCGTCTGATTTAAAATATTTGTAACTCTTTATATAAGGTTAACACTCTATCTAATCTCATCCATTTTCAACACACTTTATACTAATCAGACAACTATTTTTGGACAATTTTAAAATCCATTTAGGATAACTAATTTGGCACAGAGAGTATTATTTATCTATTGATTTGTTTTTATTTTGAAAATCAAACATCGTTAATAATTTGATATTTTTCATAATAATCTATTGATTGATCTAAATTTTTATATCATAAAATGAGACTCATACTCTGACATGATTTGTTAAATCACATGTACTATAACACTTTCTTTCTATTTTTCGTGTTTATATTCAAGCGTCCTATCTGAAATTTTCACGTGTCCCATCTGACTAATTTTTTATGCATGTATAAACCTTTCAATATGCACACGTCGAATACAAACTTAAGAAGAGTGGCCCTTTTTATGTTAGAAAGAGCTTACTCAAGTTTTTGAGCTTGTTTAAGAGAAGGGAAAGTTAGATTTTATGTAATGCCCATGAAAGCCTATAAATTTTTTTTTTTGGCTTATTTAACCAACTATATATTATATTTAATTAATACATATATATCATTGTAGTAAGCTCTATAGTAATTCCCTTCTCACTCAAAAATAAAATCATATAAATTAAATTTAAATTACATATTAAATTGGACTCTAGACTCACTTTATTCAAATATATCAATCTACCAAGTCTAATAGGTCTATCCAAATAAACGGGCTTCTACTTATAACCCAAAAAAATGTCTAAATTGTAGGTAAGTTTGGACTTTAAGAATACAAACAGAGTTGAACTTTGTAGAGAAAAGCTTAACCCAAACTTAATTTTAAAATTGCAATTAAATCCAATGTAGAAGGTAAGATTTTTACATTCCCTTACCCCACCCCAACCCTCACTTAATCCCCAACCAAAGCCCAACAACAAAGGAGAAATATCAACCTCCCAAGGGTAAAGATTCTTTTTTCATGCCCCACTTGATATGATAATTGATTTGAAAGAATTCCATGTAATAAATAAAAAATAGCAGTTTAAAATAGAATAGAAGAGGTAGCATTTAAAATGTTCAATCTAGGAAGAAATGCATAAAATTATAGAGCCTAATATATAATATAAATTAATATAATATATTTTTACAAAGCCCAACAACCCCCTTTCTTCTCTAATGGGTGGTCTCGGGTTTTTTACTAATTCAAATAGGCAGGCCTGGGCGTTATCCTTAAAAATCCAACAGATATTATGGGATCAGACTTTTTATATTGAAAATGGGCTTGGGCTTAGATGAGGTAGGCCCGGCCGGCATGGCCCACGAACAGCCCCCAGTTGGGTGTTGGCAGGGTAGAAATATCATCCGAGATATCTCGTATCGGCCGAGATATCTAAGGTTTTAGATGCCCAATATATCTCAGCCGATATGAGATATATCGTCTGTACGGGTGAGATCCCGGCTGATACGACCGAGATCTAGCCGATATCGGCCAATACAATTGAGATTTGACAAAAAAGAGAAAAAGATAGAGAAATATCAGCCGAGATGTCGAGATCTCGGGCCAAGCAATATTTCTACCCCTGGGTGTTGGAACTTGGAGCAGGTTAGCTTTGTCATGGGGCCGGTGGAAAAGTTGGAATCCACTAATAATGAACATAGATAACCAAAGTAGGAAAGCGTGTGGACCATCACTAAAGTTTATTCTATTTAAATTAGTGATGAGAACATGTTTGTCACAATTAGGGTTGACAATGAGTTTCAGCCAATCATGTTTGAGATGAGTTCAGCTATTAGTAATGGCATACTTTTTTTTATTCAATTTAACTTTAATTTTTTTTGAAGTTAAATCAATCGGATTTGACTCGAACTTCTTTTCTAACAACTTGCTTCTAAATTTTATTAAAAAATAGAAAGCATGCAAAATAAAATAAGATGATTTTATTAAAAATAAAAGAGATAAGACTTCTTTTTTTGAAAATGCTAGGAGATTGCTCTGTAATAATCAGGGGTAAAAATCTCGGTTGAGAGAGATATCGGCTAATATCATTCTCTCTCCTCTATTTTCATTTTTTCAAAATATCAGTTAAATTTTTATTTTTTTATTTTTTCTTAATTAAAAAAATAAAAGATGAAAGGAGGCTCAGTTTTGACAAAAAAAAAAATGACATCATTAATACCAGTCGATATCGGCTCAAGCCCACCAGCAAAACAAATTTTTATTTATAAAAAAATAGATAATATTTAATAAAATCGGTTGATATCTACCGGCCGACATTTTCATCCTTGGTAATAATTGAAGTAGTCTGCACTTTTATTTGGGACACATGGAAAATGACAAATGTATTGAATGGATAAATTTTAAACATCGTTTGATCATTTTAGTTTGATTTTGAAATTTTGATTGCTATAAGCTATATTAAATTTTATGGTCGAATCTCACAAAATTATGATGATTAGAGGAATGAGTTTCTCTCAAATTTATCATCTATAAAGTTCTCCGCCAATCTTACATTTACACTCAACCACATGAGGCTTAATTTTTTTTTGAAAACTTTGGAGAAACTTTAGAGTTACACCAACTTACGCCTTAAGAATAGCTCTCCTAAA
This sequence comes from Chimonanthus praecox, assembly GCA_022113865.1. Taxonomy (NCBI): domain Eukaryota; kingdom Viridiplantae; phylum Streptophyta; class Magnoliopsida; order Laurales; family Calycanthaceae; genus Chimonanthus; species Chimonanthus praecox. The sequence continues at coordinate 62,965,201 of CM039091.1, read as the reverse complement.
ACTCTTGAGGAGAGCGTCATCTCACCCATGCTCCAGATATGAGTCATTGGGACTCGAACCCTGACCTCTCCCTTCCCAAGGGGAGAAGCCACCAGCTGAGCCATCCAATTTATGATAAATCTAGAGTCTCTCTACTAAAAATGGATACACAAGTCTTCTTAGAGCTGCTCCTCTTATTTCACATATCAGCTTGGGCCATGGGCAGAGCTATCATTGGCCTCAGATCCAATTAGAGTTTGACTTGGGCCCAAAACAATAACTTAGGAAATAGCAGGGGCCAAAAATTTGGCAGGATATGTGATCTCGGTAGAGATTTTTCTCTCTCCTCTTTTTTTTTTAAAAATATCGGTGTTTTTTTTTTGAAAATTTTCATTTAAAAAAATAAAAAAAGACTATTTTAAAAAAAAATTAAAAAATATAAATATCAGCCGATATCTAAGGCCGATATTTGCCTGTATCAGACGAATATCGACTGAGATATCGAATGGGTCCACATCGATATATATTTTTTTTTAAATAAAAAATAAAAATCGATCGATATTCGACCGAGATCTCAGCCGAATTTTTTTATCTCAGACAGCCGAGATTTTGACCCCTGGGAAATAGATAGATCAAACATGTCATAAAACTAGAACCGAGCTATATTTTAAGGCCCAAGAGTCTTATAGGACCAGACCCAAGTTAGGGGGTTCAAATCTACTTGACCTTGGACCTATGTCAGTCGAGGCTTGTTTCCATATTCTCTTTGTTTTCTATATATTGATGGGATGGTGTTGATATTAATGGAGATTTCTTAGCAAAATAAAGACAAGCTACAATCGACATGAGATATATTATACATATTTAAATATTAATATGATATTCAGAACCAAGTGACAAATTTTGGAATTTGAATTATATCTTATCTAGGATCTACAACAATAGCCAACCTATGCGAGGCAGTCTTCTCTAATGTAGAACATATATTTCTCAATCTCAACCATTTTCAGCTACATTATTGTCATGTATTTCTACGGTCTCCTCGTCACGCTGGAGGCGGAAATTTACCTGCACCAGCATAGTTCATTAGCCGGTGACTTCTTCTGCAACTATACAAAATAGATTTAATGTGCATTCTAAGCTCCAATATGATTCATTCAGATGATTAATACTCAAATTGTATTCTTGTATTCATTCAGGCGGTAGAAGCCAGAGCTTTGATTTCCTTCTCTTCCAAAAGAAAAAGAATTACTAACCCTATTCATCGTAGCGAATAGATTAGGCTACGAAAGAGATTAGGAGTTCGACGAGTTTCCAAATAATGTTTCTAATTAGGTTTTTTGGGGTCTCGGTCGACTGCTTATGAGGAGTGGTTGTTGCTCTTTTTGTGGTGTCTGGATGACGTCTTTGGAGTGGTGTCTAGATGGCGTCTTTGGGAGTTGGAATTTTTGGTGATTTCTTTCTTTTAACTTCTTGTTATGCAGATAGGGTTGCCAGTTTTCTGAATTGGGGTGGTGTCTTGTGATGTTGGCGTATCTGTGTTTTGGTAGGGGTTATATTCTTTTATTTTCTTCTTTTGGTTTTCTTTGATTTTTAGTATTTTAGTTCCATTAATGCCATCCTTTGTATCTTCTTTCTTGTTTTTTAATATATTTATACTTGTTATCGCTCAAAAAAAAAATTTGTATTCTTGGAAGTATCTGTTGTAAGTGATGATGAATACAGATGCTATGCTGAAATAGAAAATGTTAGTCAAGTTTCCCTTGGAGTAAAATAAAATGTTCGAAAAAATACAAAAAAGAATCTAAGAAAGAGAGGTAAATCACAACTCAGATATTTACGTGATTCTCTTTTGATACATTCATAGATTCATGCCAATCCACTGTAATCAAAGAGATAAGTTTCAAGGGGGTCTCCTCCTACCGTTTACCCATTTGATAGAATTCACCGACTCCCCAACAAGATTAGTTTACCTCAACCGAACTTAGTCCATAATTTCAAAGCTCTCTTTATCTCAACAAGTCTGCCTCATTGAAATCTCTAACCCATATTAAATCTGGAAAGGAAAGTAAAAAGATAATCTCACTGCCTCCGTTTCTCAATAAGGTTTTTTGTTTTTATAATTAGAAGATTTGGAAAAAAAAAACCAAGTATTCACATTGTGACTTTACAAATCTGTAGCAAAATTGCAGAACAATTGGACAAAATTAGATATGATAACAGCAGTAGGCAACTTGGTATAGTAGCACCAGACTGATTGTGATCAAATAGATTATTGGGATGAAGATTTCATGTGCTTGTACGTAGAAAAGAAATAATTTGAGTATTCTATTGAATACCTAGCATATATAGCCTCCAGCCAACTCTAAGACTATCACACTTAAACCGTAACTCTTAACATAATTATAAACTAAATACACCTCTTAATTAGAAGTAAATACAAACTGTATAAATCCTTATCACATAATAACTCTAATATTCTAAATATATTCCAACATTTTATGAAATCTTCATGGTTCTACCAAACTTTACCAAAATAAGATACATTGGAAATTCTAACCCTTAATTTATGAATAATATCCAATCCAACACTTGAAGATGTATTGGATGGATATAAATTTATATTAAATAAAAAATAAAAAATATCTTAAATAATATATATTTTCCACAAAGATGGGATGTTAGTCTTTAGATGATGATATTTACCACATGCAAAGATGCTAAACATATACTCTTTGTTATATCCCACATTAAAAAGATGACTAAATAAATCCACCATAATTTTTTTTCAAATTGTTATTTTTTTCTAATCCACCTCAAATATATTAATTAAATCCTTCAAACTAATTAATTTTTTATCAATGTTTTTAAATTACATTTTATTCTGAACTTTTTTAATCTTAAAATAGTAACTAATTTGATTAAAATGATTTTTAATGAGATGTATAATTAAGTCATGGATTTGTTAGATAAGCCTTTCACTGTTGACTCTGACTTATCTCGATCTAATTATTAAAATAGTTTTTGAACTTAAATTTTTTATTTTAAGATATTAGAACATTGTACCTTTAATACTATAAACATTGGTTTATATATAATATTTTCATATAAAAAGTTCTACTTATATTCCAACGAATACTGTGACTTTAGCAAGTCGGTCAGAATTCTCCAGTAGTAAACGGTGCGTATTACGCATACGGCGCGTACTCATTAGGGAGAGGGAGAAACTCATCTCAGCTCAGCCTCCTTTATATATTTTTACCCTCTTTTTATCTTTTTTCGAAACAGGAGAAATCAATTTCTCCCACTTTCTCTTCCCACGCCGAATCAGGAAAGGCGAAAAAGGTACGGATTCACTTCTCTAGATTCGTTTCTCTTTCGATTTCAATCACCCTTTTCAACTATTTATATCTCATTTATGAACGAATCAATCAACATTAATCGCATTTGATTTGGAATTTTACGGTTTTGATCTGTTTTTTATTATCCAATTTTGTTCAGCAATAGTATCTATGTTTTTGCGAGCTCGAAATTTTAGGGTTTAGGATGGGATGGCATCTGTTTGGGATGTGGAAAGACTTCGGTTTTGTTGGGTTATATGCGATGGAAGAAATTTGGATTATTGGAAGTTGAAGAGTCGTGGTTGGGGTTTGAACTTGAAAGTTCGGATTTGTGGTGGTTGGAGTGGATTTTAGGCTTTTGGTTCGATCCTACTATTTTAGCCTATGTTTCGGTGAATGAAAAGGAACATTTGTATGTTGAAAATTCGTGATTAGGGTTTGAAATGGAAGTTTGGATTATGTTGCAGTCAGAGTTGACTTGTAACAGTTTGGAGGAGAATTCCATTTTGATTTTAAGGTTTTGGTTGGGATCCTACTATTGTAGGTTCTGTTTGGATGTATGAAAAGGAAATCATTTTATTGAAAGTTGATGTGTAAGCAGAAGTGATTAAATGAATAAACTCCTTTCTAGTTTTAATAGAAAAATGGCAGAAATTTCTTGTATACAGGTAAATGTAGTACCTTAAGAATTTCTTTAATTTCTAATTTCCATATTCATCTTTCCTTTTCATGCATCTAAATGGAACTGTAGAAGTAGTGTGTGTGTGGGCTTGTCTGGTTTTTCCGCTGAATGTATAACCACTTCCACCACAAAACATGATGTCCATTTTCCCACTGAAGGAAATGGTAGGGAAAGGCCCCTCCAAAGTGATTTGGTGGGCCCTGACCTAGGCTGTGGACCTTCTTGATCACCCATGGATCCCATCCAACATGTAGGTGTGTGTTTTCATGAGCGCTGTTACACACGAATTGAAGAGCCAACTGGATTCTGTTGAGTGTTGCCAACCTGTTGGCTGGGATCACCTATTAGCAATTGTGTCTACAGCTGATGGGCCACTAATATTACCCAACGGTGAAACTATGGGGGTCCTCCTAGTAACACAAATGAATGCTGGATAGTGTGTATTGTTACTCATTTAAAACAATACAATTCTTGTCTTGTTATTCTTTAAAGGGTTTGGGGAAATATGTGATGATTTTTCTTCCTTTGGACATACAACTTTTAATGCAACATATTTGGGATCAAGAATTTTTAGTGTTTGAAGTTATTGCCTCACTACTTTTTTTTTTATGACCAAGGTGTCCAGTTTTCTTAGAGTACCCGATTAATCCTCAGGGCATGTGCAAACGTCCCTACCCACACATACCGGGTAACTCTACCCTTTGGGGTGGAGTGGGAATCAGACTCAAGACTCCCACATCCTGAGGCGGGTTCCTGGCCATCACTCCAACCCCTTTGGATTTTATTGCCCCACTACTTTGAAATAGAAACTTGTTGAAATTTTGACAAAATTGTTGTTGATCTTTGCTCCTCCTTGTAAGAAATCCTCATTGATTAATAAAAAAGTGAGAAATGTAAAATTTTGTTTTGTGAATGCAAATTGTGAATTGAAAGCCTCTACTGACATTGCTTATGGTGATGGCCATGTGGGGCCTCATTGCAGATGTCATGGGCCTAAAATCTCAGTGAATAGACATTTTAACCATCTTTTGAATAGTTGTAGAGATCAAGGAATCAATTTTAACCATCTTTTGAGTAGCTATAGAGATCAAGGAATCAAAATTGTCCATTGAGTAGTATCTAATGGAAAATTGTGGTGATTTGACTGTTGTAATTGTATGACATTACTATTCTTAGGGCATGGGCGTTCATGCTTGTGGTTTACTAGCTGGATAGTCCTGAATGTCATTATGTGGTTGTGTGCTGTGCAGATATTGAGATGTGTGGTTCTATTTTTATCTAGCAGGAAATAATCTAACTAATGTGTGTCTTTATGATAAAAGAATTTACTGAAGTTTAATTCTCTTTCATATTCTTTTTCCCCTCCAGCTGTAGGACAGGTTTGACGAGCAGACCCAAAGAATTCCCCTGCAATGGATGCACCTGAACCCAGTCGGAGTTATGTGAAGCGGGATATTGAAGAGAGTTCTGATTTGAAGGTTGATAGGGTTGAAGACGAGGATGACTGGGAGGGTGTTGATAAGAGGAAGCACCGGTCAAGCAAGTCAAGAACTAGGCATGGAAATTTGGAAGAAGGTGAAGAATGGGACAGTGTTGGGAAGAGGAAGAGTTCTGGGGACAGAACCGATAGCAGAAAGAAACCTGGTGGCTCAAGTAGAGCTGGTAGTGGAGATGAGGATGATTATGACGTGAGGAAGGACTCCCGTGCTAAGGCAGTGAAGAAAAATCAAGATGAGAGAAGTGATAAGAAATCAAGCAGCACTTATCAGGACAGAGAATGGGAAAGCAGCAGAAAAAGCAGCAGAGATATAGATGGTGGTAAAAGCTATGCCCAGGCTGACGAAAGTGAACGGAACTCATCAAGGAAAACGAGCATAAAACCATCTTCACATGAGGGTTCTCAAAGCAAAACGAGAAGCAAAGTGGATACTACTCAGGAAAGTGAATTGGAAAAGACAAGGGATCGAGATTCAAGGTACTCAGAAAGGAAAGAAAGCAGCAGAGAGAAAGGTTATGGTGCACGTGAGCAGGAAAGGATTCCACGAAGAAGATGGGATGAATCTGATTCGGTTAGAAAGACAGAAGAAAATAATTATTTGGATAAAACTGAGTCAAGGAGCGGAAAACCTTCTGATCATAAAAGTGGCTCTTCCAGAGAGAGAACTGTTGATGCAAAGCACGAAACTGGTGAAAGCAAAAGCAGGGCTGTTGATTCAAGTACTGAAAGGCCTGTCAAATCCAGCATCAGGGAGGATAAAAGGGTTGATAGCGAGAGGAGTAAGTCTAGAGGCAAGTCTGACGCTCCAGAAGAAGATAACAGGGCAATTGGCACTACTCGTGAGGATAGATTGGATAACGTCAAAGATGATAAGCACAGGGCTAGAGATAAGTGGGGTGGGTCGGCTGAGGATGTGGAATCGAGTGCACGCAGGCTGAGCTCCAGGGATGATAGAAACGAGAAATATAGTCAACAACGAGACCGTGCTCGAGGTGGCCGTGATGACACAGAGAGTCGAGAAAGGTCTATTAACGCAGATGAAGATGGCCATGCTCGGCTGAGGGAAAGAAGTGGTAGGGAAATCAGACGCACTAAAAGGTCACGTAGCCCCGATAGAAGTGGGAGGCATCGCCAATATTCGGATGAATTTGATCGAGGGTTTTCTGATTCTGACAACGAAAGAAGCATTGGGCCTAAAGGAAAGGAACGGGAAAAAGAAGGTTACAAAGATGATAGATCCAAAGGCCGGGATAGTAGCTGGGATGATAGGAGGGATTGGGAAGGTTCTAAAGATAATTGGAAAAGAAGGCATCAAACCAGGCATGATAAAGAGACTAAAGATGGGGATAATGATTTTGATCACGACAAGGACTGGGACTCACAAAGGCATGAGCGCGAGAGGGAGAACAGTGACAAGGTTCATGGACGCACTGGTTATAGAAAAGATAGAGGCAGGATTGAAGGCACAAAACCTTCAAGTTTTGGAACTACGAATGAGAGTTCTGATATAATTTATGTTAGGCCTAAACCTCTTGATTATGGAAGAGAGGAACCTGTGAGGAGAAGTGAAACTGGAATACTCCAGGAGTTTACTTCAGTGGCAAGTGATGAGGAGTGGGGATATCTGCCTGAAGAAAGGACAAGAGGGGTTGATTTTTATGGCCCTGATGATGATATGCAGGATACATATCCAGATGAAGATAATTTGGGAACAAGTTCTGGGAGGGGCAATTTTGATATGCAGGGTGCAAAGGGTAGAGGACAAAAGGGGACCATGAATTTCAATCGTATCAGTGGGGGACAGACTTCTATTAATAGTTCACAGGCCTCATTTGGAAATAACCAGGGATCTGGATCTTTTAATAGAGCTGTCCCACAAGGAGCTAAAGGAGGCAGGCTTGGGAGAGGTGGAAGAGGAAGGCCTACAGGGAGAGATGGACAACGGGTTGGCATGCCACTGCCTATGATGGGGCCTCCCTTTGGTCATCTTGGTTTGCCTCCAGGATCCATGCAACCAATTGGCCCCAATATGTCTCCAGCTCCAGGTCCACCAATTGGGTCAGGTGTTTTCATTCCACCATTTCCTGCTCCAATTGTTTGGCCAGGTGCTCGAGGTGTTGATATGAATATGTTAGGTGTCCAACCTGGCCTTTCTCCTGTTCCTCCATCTGGGCCATCAGGACCTAGATTTGGCCCTAACGTGGGAAGTGGTCCAAATCCTGCCATGTTTTTTAGTCAACCAGGCCCTGTGAGAGGAGTTTCTCCTGGCATGTCTGGTCCTGGCTTTAATGGTATGGGTCCACTTGGACGTGCAGTGCCTCATGATAAAGCTCCCATGGGTTGGGCTCCTCCCAGAACCAGTGCGCCTCCTGGTAAAGCTCCTTCAAGAGGAGAGCAGAATGATTACTCCCAAAATTTTGTTGACACTGGTATGCGACCCCAGAATTTCATCAGGGAGTTGGAGCTGACCAGCGTTGTAGAGGACTACCCGAAGTTGAGAGAACTCATTCAGAAGAAAGATGAGATTGTTGCTAAATCTGCTTCTCCACCCATGTATTACAAGTGTGACCTGCGTGAGTTCATACTGTCTCCTGAATTCTTTGGCAGTAAATTTGATGTCATTCTAGTTGATCCCCCGTGGGAGGAATATGTTCATCGTGCTCCTGGTGTGACTGATCATATGGAGTCTTGGACATTTGAAGAAATACAAAATCTTAAGATTGAGGTATGCTGTTTCCTCTCTCTCTCTCTCTCTCTCTCTCTCTCTCTCTCTCCCTCTCTCCCTCCTCTCTCTCTCTCTCTCTCTCTCTCCCCTCTCTCTCTCTCTCTCTTATGTTAATCCAGAGTCCAGACATTGATTTTGATTAGAAGATGGTATTGCCTTGATCAGTGTAGACTGTAACAGAATGAACACAAACAGCGGCAGATGCACTTTGGCCAAATATTCTAATAACCTTAGACGGGCCTTGTTCTTTTTTTCTTTTTTCGTTGATATAAAAAAACCCTTAGATGGGACTTGGGCCAAATATCCTGGTTTTTAGGATTTTCCAATTTGGGGGCTTTGGGCATCTCATGTGAATGGTGCGGCCCATCAAATCAAGGAGCTGAATCTGTAAAACAGGCCAACATTTACAGACGTGGGGGCCTTCAGCAAACTATCTACTTTTGTAGATCTGCTGACCCTATAAATACTCTTTCAAGCCATCAAAACCTTTTTTTTTTACTTACAAGCCATTAAATGCTTAGCAGAATGTGTGCTCAATATGCAACATTTGCAGTAAGTAGGTTTGTTATTCATGTGATTTGAGCTTTGATTCGAAGTCTTTAACACTTCTCTTCATCTTGCCATTAGGCAATTGCGGATACTCCTTCATTTATCTTCCTGTGGGTTGGTGATGGTGTGGGTCTCGAGCAGGGCCGCCAATGTCTGAAGAAGGTATATTCATCAATCTTTTTCGAAATTAAAAATATAAATTGTGTTGCAATGCCTTTTTATTGCTGTAGCTTAGTTGCGTATATCCTATCTTCTTATCATCAATAAAATTCCTGTCCTTTCATAAGAAAGGACCTTGTGGCTTAGTAATTGCTTTTGGTTATATTTATCTTTAAAGCAGTTGGATAAGAAGTAACAACTTTCAAAAGTCTCTACTCTATTTCCAGCTAAATCAGGCCTAGTATAGTAACTATTCTTACACTCAAAGATGGATAATTGCTTGAACATGTTTATTATTTTCTATATTTCCTTAATAGTGGGGATTCCGGAGGTGTGAGGATATATGCTGGGTTAAGACAAACAAGGCAACTGCAACTCCAGGCCTGCGACATGATTCCCATACTCTATTTCAACACTCAAAGGTAGGTAGTAACCCCTAACTCTATTCTGGAGCTTTTCTGCAGTTCCATTCGTATGTTGATTTCATTTCTTCTATGTACGTAAGTGGCTATTTTATGGTTGCATTTCTTGTCCTGAAAAGTTTTGAACCTTTTCTGCTGGATTTAGGAGCACTGCTTGATGGGAATAAAAGGCACTGTTCGACGTAGCACCGATGGTCACATAATCCATGCCAACATTGATACTGATATAATTATTGCCGAGGAACCTCCCTATGGTCAGTATTTCTTATCTCTAAAATTTGTTACCCATGTGCTGTGTATGTTTGTTGCCTGCAAGCATATGCATGTTAAAAGTATCCATCCATCATGTGAGTGTTTCATTTGGTATAGGCATACCCCATGATACACCACAAAGTAGTCAAGGTGCAAGGAGCTCTCAAGTTGCAAAGCATCGTAGTGCCAATCTAATTTTGCTATGAACATTTCCATTTATTGAAAATATACATTGAGTTATTTTATTGAATGAAAACATTTTATTGATAGAAAGAAAAATACATCCCAAAGAAGCGTGGTTGGACATGTCTACAAAGCAAACCTGTTCCTTCTCTGGCTAGTTTATCTGCTTTTTCATTTGCTGGTTATTTATTAAGCATGTAATTTTCTGCACGGTCCAGTTATGGTAACATATCCAAGAACATCCTCAGGTTCAACAAAAAAGCCTGAAGATTTATATAGGATAATAGAGCATTTCTCACTTGGTCGGAGGCGGCTTGAACTGTTCGGGGAGGACCATAACATTCGCTCTGGTTGGCTGACTGTGGGGAAGGGATTGTCTTCATCTAATTTCAATGGAGAGGTAAGAACCCCTTCCCACCCAAAAATTAGAACTGTAAATGTGATATATTTTATTTGCTTCTTCAATGCGTCTGCATGTGGTAAGGTGGTATGCAAGTGAGATATAGGCTCCCTCCTGGTTGGGTGGACCTGCACTAGTACATGCTCAGCTTAAGAATCAAGAGCATTTCTTTTGAATTGGGCCAGTATATACAAAACAAAGGGGCAGCTGTTATACCTGGCATCTTACAATTTATGATTTGAATCCTATTATTCAATGTACTTTCTACAGAGAATGATTTGCATGTTATGCTTGAATCCCGATTTTTAAGAATTTTGCATTTTGGTAAGTTTATTAATTTATATGTAGGTTTTGGTACAAGTTGGTTTTATAAGCTATACATGATTATATGTAAATACAAGTCCATACACGACTACCTTTTTGTGAATCTTTGAACACTATTAAAAATATATGACCACCAACTTTTACTTATGAGACGAGGCTACCATTGTTTTTTTTGGGTAGGAAGATCATTGTTTTATTTGCCGTTAAAATTTGATGAATTGAATACAGAATGTATAGCATTATGTATCTTTCAATAAAAATGTATTGCCTTGTGAAAACTTACTTTTTAGAGGATTTTTAAATATTTTTCCTTTGAGGAAATATTAATAGATCTTACGATTCATAACACAATTTACGATTTGATATGATTTCAATTTTTAGAACACTCAAAGTTTAAGAACTCAAAAAACCTGGACAATTTTGAATCTATGGATAAGTTTTCCAACTCAACTTGAAAAAACTTGTTGCAACGATCGTTCACAATGTCCATGTAGGTCCTACATTGTGGAGGTGGCTGGCCTTTTTGTTAGTCATTGTGTTCGCCCCCTAGGCTATACACAATGCAGTGCTTGGATGGTGGTGCATGTGTGGGTCCCTGGAAATGGTTGTAGAATGCTTGTGATATTTGTTGCACTGGTTCTTCAAGATGTGTGATACCTGTCTCGAATGTTTGCTGGACCTGTGTTGGGCACTTGCAGATATTCTTTATGGACGACTCTAATATTTTTTTATATTGTTTTTCAAGATAATTAAAACATGATGACACTTGTCCTCTTGAGACTTGATTAAAACATCAATATACTTGTCATTTGATTGTTTAAAGTAAAATTAGTACATTATTTTCTACTACTGTTATTTTAGCACCTTATTTTCATCTAAAATGAATTTAATTTTAAACTTGCCTTAATATGGTGTTGGAGTCTCCAAGTCTTTTTTTTTTGGTTCGAGTCTAACACTGGCACTCATAACTGTACCCATACCATTGCAACTAAATTTGTGATATAACAATCCTGCTACAAGAAGATGAATTCTGACTTTCATGGTTTTGAATGTTACCAAAACGTGCAGGCGTATGTCAGGAATTTTGCGGACAAGGATGGGAAGGTCTGGCAAGGTGGTGGTGGACGGAATCCGCCCCCAGATGCTCCTCATCTTGTGTTGACAACTCCTGAGATTGAGAGCCTTCGCCCAAAATCACCTCCTCAGAAGAACCAGCAGCAACAGTCAACATCCCTCTCTCTGACAACAACCAATCCTGCCAACAAAAGACCTGCTGTTAACTCCCCGCAAAACCCAACTATTGTACCTCTTGGTCTGAACCAGGAAGCATCTGGATCAAACCCTCCAACTCCTGTTCCATGGGCTTCACCAATGGGCATAATGAAAGGAATGGATGCTGGAACTAGTGGCACAGATGACAAATTCTTGGATGGATATGGGTTTAATGCTTCTTGTGGGCAAACAAGCGGAGACCATCTAGACTTTGAGCCTCACCGTGCAGTCAATTTGTTGTAATTTGAGCACAGACATGGCTCACTATCTATTTGCAATTTTTCCTGGCAAATGCCTTTGTAATTTTTGTCTCTGTTTGTAGGAATGTAACCGTGGGTTGACCTTGGGTCAGTTCAGGGTTCCATACCGGGTTTACCCCCCACCCGGAATCAAGTCGGACAATCAAGTAAGAGCATGTGTTTATGCCCGAGTCTGGGGTTGGGGTGGTCGATATGCAGTTTTTGGGTGGATCCTTCTGGCAAAACGGAATGAGGTACAATCGCTATACCATCTGAATTGTCTCCTTGATGAAATGAAAAAAAAAAAAAAAAATTGAAAGGAAGGCTTCCATTTGTTTCTAGTCAAGTTTGGCTTCTACGATATTTGCTATCATCCTTAAAGAACCTTGCATTGTCAATTTGGTTGGTTTTTGGTTTTTAGGTTGTACTTCTCATCGTCATTCCTCTAAGGGGGCAACTGGTGCTTCTTGTTTGCATGCACCTTTCTCAGATCGACAATTTTGATCTAAATGTTCCTTTCTAGTTCAAAAAATGAGACAAATATATTGGAAATGTTTTTTTTTTTTAATTTACGTATGGGAAACTGCACGATACTTAAGAGTGAAACCCCCACGGGTGAGCCTACTACTCCTAGGACACACCAAGGTTAGACTATGGGGGTTTGAATCCGCAATCTCCAGCTTTCAAAGGTGGAAGTCAATCAGTTGAACTCCACCGGCATGGTTACCTCTTCTAATCCATTTCAACTATTTTGACATATTTTAGTCTTATGTCAATGTTACTTTAGCCTTGTTTCATTAATTTTTGTAAAAGTGATATAAACACTGGTGTTTTTGATAAAAGTCTGTTTAAATTAATGATGAGTATATGTTGTTACAGTTAGGGTTGATAACAAGCTGGGGCTGATCATGTTTGAGAAAGTCTAATAACAGATTTTTTTAATTTGATTTGACTTTAGAAAAATTTAAGGCACTTACCCAATTTGATTTTGATTTCATTTCCTCGATCCAAATTTTATTAAAAAATAGAAAACATGAAAATGAAAGAAAACCAACTTTCAGTGAAAATGAAAGAGATGATGACTTCTCTTCATGTGGGAGCATTTGGTCATTATACGGCTCTATCAACAGTGTTGGGTCTAACTGGAGCTTGACTTGGGCCTGAGTCAATAGTTTAGTAAATCAATGGGTCAAACAGGTTATAAGACTGGGACTGAGCCATATGTTAAGGTGCAGCTGTCTTAATGGGTTAGACTTAAGTCAAGGGGGTCTCACCTGCTTGACCTGCCACCTTTTGATCTATAGACATGATTTAATGAATTATGAAGAAAAAATGAGGACAACAAGAAGTGCTAGCCAAAATGTGTTGAAAATGGATGAGATCACATAAAGTGCTAGCCTTATATAGAGAGTTCCTTAAAAAAGACAAATGTTTCAAATGATACAACTAAAATGAACGGAGGGAGTATTACTTATGAAATTAAAAAAAAAAACATTTGAGTAAAAGTCCAATAACTAACCATTCCAAGATGTATCTACCCATGAATTACATGAGTTTGTTCTCATACATGCAACACAAACATTCCAAACCATAATTGATCCAATTCATACTAATATTCTATTAATAATCCACCAATTATTATGACATTATTGGGGCCTGACCTAACCTGGCTTTTTTTCAGATGGGCTGCGTCACCATTTTAGGCCCATTTTGTTAAGGCAACCTAGGTCGACTTGTTTTCGTAGTGGGCCCTGCCCATAGCCTTGAGGAAAGGGAGTCCAATCTGAACTTGGCCAGTTGACAGCCCTAGCATGACGAAGGGGGGCTAGGATCTTTGCGCGTGGGTGGCGAGACTTGAGATACCGAATAGTGAAATATCAGACCCTTAATGGGACAAAACATTTTGATCGGAATGTCAGCCTTCAAGACCATGTTGGCATAGATACTTTATTTTTTTAAAATCCACACAGGTCAAAGTCCCTAAATATCAATGAAAATTGGCCAAAATTTGGACCAAAACATCGTCCCCTTTGATAATTAGGTAACTTTCAACAAATTTCAATTGTTATGATATTAACATCACCCCCTCCCCAAAACATAAAAATTTTGGTCGACATTTCAGATATTGGCCATTTTTTCTAAGGGCATGATAACAATTGGTCCAGGGAAAAAATTCCTTCAATTTGATGTTCACCTAGAGAAGCATTTGATGTTCGGATATGGCAAGCAATCAGAGTTATTGGGTCTGGAGGTAGACCCATGATAGAAGTTATTTCAATCAAAGCTGTTAGATTTCTGACAAAGTTTAACCAATATATTGAATAAACCAGGCGATATAGGTCATACCATGCCATTAGATGTCTAAAAATATGAGCCAATAATTTTAACTTACAACTGTATTCTTGGTTTGATGGGATGGTGTTGATGGTAATGGAGATCTCTTATCATAATATACAGCAATACAGCCATGGTAGTGAAAGAACAAGATACAATTGAAATAAGATAGTATAGTATACAAGTATACACATTTAGAACCAAGTGACAAATTTTCGCCGGTAGCCTGATAGGATTTACACAACAGCCGACCCATGTGAGCAGTGCTCATCTTAAAATAGAACAGGCTTCTCAACCATTTTCAGCTACATAATTGTCATCCTACAGAAATGGGTCATGTGTTTCTACGATTTCTTCGTTGTAGCATGTTGGTAACAGCCGATTAGTTGGAGGTAGAAATTTTCCTACAGCAGTGTAGTTCATGAGCCGGAAACTTCTTCTTGAACTGTACTGAATAGATTGAATTGGCGTTCAAAGCTCCATGATGATTCATTTAGAAGATTAATATTCAAACTGTATTCCTGGAAGTGTCCATTGTAAGTAATGATGATTATAGATGCCCTGCCCAATCAGAAAATGTCAATCAAGTTTCTCTCCAGTGTAATCTTAGGGCTGCAACTTAGGTTAGGGTCAGGTATATACACTCCTCATTTTTATGTCATTATTTGATGATTTTTTATAATTAACTTTCTAAAATGATCATGCTCTAGTGGTGAAGATTTATTTTTATAGATGCCTCTTCACTTGAAGCATATCAATATAATATATATATATAGATCAAATTATCTATTTAATTATATGGGTTAAACCCGTGACCTGATTTAACCCGACTTGTATTGGTTGACCCAAATTAGAAATGGATTGGGTTATGGACAAAGTGGAGGAAGCTAAAATATGACTTGAAAATTAGTGACCCTAATTAAACATGGGCAGGCTAAAATTTGGCTCTCAACCTGACCTGCCCGCTCAAATTGCACCCTTTGAGTGATATAAAATGTTGAACTTGCATGACTCTAAATCAAGATTATAGGAGATATTTGAAGTCCAATGTGAAAACAAACAATTTCAGTTAGGGTGAAAAATGAACCCCGGCAGCTTAGAAAAGTTGGATCATCTAAGCAGTTATATAATGACTTGAAACCAGGAATTAGGGCTGTTCATGGGCTCAAAACTGGCCCAAACCTGACTCGAGACTCGAACCTTTTGTAAAACATGTGTACTTCACTAATGGGTCAGGATTGGGCTCATTACTAATGGGCACGCCCAAGTTTTTAGGTAAAGCCCTTTAAAGAAAAGATTCTATCTTATTATAGATAGATTAACTATTAACGTTTTCATGGAACTCACCTACAAGCAGAAACTGGAGCTGCAGGGGATGTGCTGGTCATTTTCTCGACGCTGCGGAGCATCACACAGCTGTAAGACATCAAAATTTAGGAAACGCTGAAACAAAGAGAATAATAAGCTATGCTAAGAACTTCATGCAAAGATGAAAGATTGCCATGAAACAGGTCAGGCATATGGTAGAATGCTCTAGCCAAAAATTAGGCCAGTAGTAGGGTTGCAAGTCAAGTTTATACTAACCCACTTTGAACCAAACTTTAAAACCAAAATTGAGCCGACTCTGGATACCAGAAATATCCGCCTTTTTCGGAAACAACCCAAACCAATAAAGTACCCAAGACTTGAGATTCGGCCCCGAGAACCCAACAATTTTAATAGATTGCCCCCCAAAAAAAAAATAAGGGGAAAAAAACATAAACTATCATGAGACAAAAAAGGGTATATGATAGATCCCAAAAATGGAACAAATAAAAAAAAACTCCCACAAAAACACTCAAATTTAGTAAAATAGACAATAAAGAGGTCCAAAATGGAAGTAATAAACTATCTTAATATAATTTATGGGAGAAACAACTATGATTTATAAAACATCTTTATATAATTATATTTATATTAAAATACTTCGGTTGGGTCTCAGGTTTCGGGTTTTTTACTCCTTAAATCCAACCCAACCCAAGAAAATCTTAGGTCTTCATAGCTAGTTATGGTCAAGTTCATGAAGGTCGAATTTTAATCTGACCCGATTTTCACCCCTTATTTAGTAGGTCCATGCATGTACAACAAAAATAAAGCACCATCGTTTCATTTAAGTTTATCAAATGTAATGAGCAGATTGACCTAATTTTGGCTAGGTTTGTTTATGATGAATTAACCTAAATGATTTATGGCATGAATCTTGTACATGTACGGAGAAGGAACATGGACCATGAAGATCTTTGAAATATCATCTGCAGTTTTTATGTAAACTTCAACATGTGCTACCATGAACTATAGCTTCACCTTTTCACTCCAGCTGGGACTGCGTTGGGAAGCACATGGTGATTGGCAGGTTCAAAGGCATCGTTGATTTTGTCAGGTATCATTGACCCAAGCAGACTATTTGATCTCTTGCTTCTGAAAAATATGAGAAGCTTATAAGATCAAGAGCCAGGTCTATAAGGTTGCTACTTTTCTTTATCCAATGTAATCATGCCTGCAAGCTATGATTCCCTTATACAACATGGATATAACATAAAATGCCATAAATATCTCTGGGCCAATAATAATAATAATAAACAGTAACAGAGATGGTACAATATGGATGCGTTGGATATGTTTATCCACTAGTGTTGTCAATTGACTGGAAATGCGATAACTCAAATACCTGTATTCTGCTTTCATTAAACTTCAAAAATTGGAAAATAAATCAGTGAAAACAACATATTAGTTCTGGAGAGAAAGGGGACATGTTGATTGGTTCCAAAGTTTATCTTTAAAAGAAAGGAAAATGAGTAGAGGAAATGGAAGATTTGATGGAAGAAAGGGAAGTGAGCAATAGCTAAGCCATGGCCATCTTAGCTGCTACGATAGAGCAAACATTCGTGAGTGACATTGCTTATAGAGATATGGCAACATTTTCAGGCCAGCCAAAATTCCAATCCACTCAGTTCAAATGATGAATGTTTGACAGCTCACTCATTAGGAAAAAGAAATATCTTCATCATATGCCAAGCAAGGTGGATTTTTTATCAGTGACAAAAAACAGTAATGCAAGATAGTTGTAACTCATAAATGTTCCCAAGAGGTTTTTTTTTTTTTTTTGAACTTGTCTTGAATGGAGAATTTGGAAATACACATGGCATGCACCCAATCAAGGAAACCCACTGGGACTAAATGGCAAGTTGGAGTCTAACACAGATCGGACTTGTGGACTAGGTACTATACTGTAATAAATTTAAATCTACATTCATTTTAAATGAAAACAAAGGTACTGTCTCAAAAAAAAAAAAAAAAATAAATAATGAAGGTGGTGTGAAAGTAACACTAATAGAAAATAATGAATTAGTTTACTCAAAATAATCAAGTGACAAACATATCAATATTTTAATTAGGTTCAAAGAGGAGAAAGGTGTAGTATTTTAATCATCTTGGAAAATAATGTTAAAAAGTACTAGAAGAGTCCATGGAGTCAGACATGGATGCATCACACATTTTGAAGTGCAAGTGCAACATAGATGGTAGGTGGGTATTACAGATTCAAACTATAATTAGCAGCTTTGGGAAAAACTGATATTTTTTGGTGTTAAGGCTTCTTACCTTTGATTTATCATCAACTCAAGAGAAAAGACATGAACAGATCCTGATGAGCTTGTTGCAACAAGAATTTCTGGAAGTTGTGCAGATGGCCCAAATGAAAGGGAATATATAGTGGATGGGTATGTCCCTCTTCTAAAGCTATATGACTGCACAAAAAGAATAGTTAGATTCCATATATAACCAAGGAGTTATGCCTATCAGATGATTGCATTAATTAAATTTGGATTGATGACCATTTTCTTCCAAATTGTCTATTAGGTAGTTAGATCATCCGAGCAAAACAATTTTGAATACTACTTCCACAATTATACCCACTATTTGTATGATCTGGTATGAATAATGTATGCCAATCATTTATTGGATGAGTTAAAACCCATCAGAGTCTAGTTCTTAATGTAACCAATAGTTCAGCACTTTGACTTTGGCTCAGAAAGCTGATTTGAAGGAAACAAGTGTTAACAAAATAACATTTTTCTGCTCACCTTGGTTGCTTGAGAAAGGAGATGAACTCTGATTATAGTTCCTTGCTCAGAAGCTGTTGCCATGTACATACCATTTGAAGAAAGGACAATTGCAGCCAATGGTGACTGGTGAGCATCAACCTGTTATTGAAGTTTCAACACATGGATGATAAGACTAAATGCGAGTGTCCACAATTAAGTGCTGGCCTTGTAGAACAGGCTAATAATATGCACTGGAGTGTACTAATAGAGCGTGCATGTATCTCACTCAAGTGATTCGATCCTGTCAGGTGCTTACATGGTAATTTGGGATATCCAAGACATTAATCAGGTAGTGTTCAGTGATTAGATCCTAAGAGATCCAAACTAACAGATCATTGGGATCAAGATTTCAAGGGCAGTCATCGTATAATTGGATGGGCCAGAGACAAAAGAACAAGAGCTAACTGAAAATGCGACAAATGGATGAATGGCATAAATTTCAGAGATCTGTCTCTCATGATATATAGCTCATCTTCAAGGGTGCTTTCAATTTTAGAGAGAGAGAGAGTTTCAAGATCTACAATATTCTTTTTCATATTTTGGTAAGATTTCTCATGTCCAGGTTTCCAAATTTGACCCAAAATCTTTATTAAGAATTTTTGTTTTAGGTAGTTTTTGAATAATAGCTCAGGTTTAAAAAAAAACCAAGCCCCCAAAGCTGCAACAATTAGACAAGTAATTTTCATTTTCTCATAGTCTCTAGCTTCTCTTGAAACATACTTTCAAAGCTAAGATGGCTTTTTCCATATTTTAATGAGATTTCTCTGTTCCAGGTATCAAAATATGGCCCAATTTTTTTTGAGAAGTTCGACTTTAAGGTAATTCTGTAATGGTTTTACCTCTAGGTTAAAAGTTAATAGGTGTAAAGTTATTGTGGTTGGGATTAAAACAGAGAAGTTAGTTGCAGTGTTTCTTTAATACGATTTCTCTACAAGAGATTGCTGAATATTCTGCTACTGCATATTTTATCTCAATACATAAAGCCTCAGATTGACAATAAGTTATTTATTTTGCTGAACGCAGACCAAATGTACCAAATAGCAGCAGCAAATACAAGACTAGTGGCTGTGGCCTCAATCTCCTCAACTGCCCAAACTTAGAGGTATATTGAAGATAATCTATGTTGAGAATGACCTTGAGGGAAGAGTTTAAATTTTGAGGATGATGTTCCAAATCCAGGAAGGGTAATCGCATTTGAAGAACAGTTGAACTGGTTCCAATTCTTTGCTACAGAGAACAGTCACAGTCGTAACCAAGGCCTAGTTTAGCTAGAAATAGACATGATTTCCAAAGACATGATTCTCTCCTTTTGTGGCACAGTTTCTAATTTTGTCAAGTGTAGAACTACTTTAATTCTTGTTGGAATGCAACAAATTGCTGATTTCATTGAATCTTCGGAGAAGTTATTATTTGATCACCACTGCTAGTGGTGGTGGTGGTGGTGTAACATATGGGAATGGGACCCGTGCAAATCCTCGCGGTGTTTCTCTTTGGAAAAAAAAACATGAGTTGAAGTAATAATGGTATGTTGAAATGTGTCATAGATGCTAAAGGAAATATCAGAACTGGCACCGCAGTTGACAAAAAGTCAAACATAAGAACACAAGAATGGAAATTGTGTATGGTACATATCCATTTTCCTGTTATTACAAATAAAAATTTGTTATATAATCTTACATTCTATGCCACTGTGTCAAGTTAGATTTCAGCATTATTTGGATCTTCTATGAAACATGAAAACATGCCCTCATGCCCATAGGAACTCTCCTAGTTGGCCTGGCAGAGTGGCAACAAATTGCACTTCTGGTATAAAACTAAAATATTGATCATTTTGTGTCTAAATCTTTGTAATAAAAAAGCTTCAAATTAACCAAGAATATCTACCAAACCGTATGACATTGGGTGTGAATTTGAGCATGGCATGCGACATTGAAAACTAAATAGTGCCACAATGTGATAGGTTCTGATATCTGGAAGCAACTACAGATCAAAACAACAGACTTGATGATGGTGGACAAAGTGATTGTTATGTGATCATCATTGCTGCTTTCATTACAGAGACATTTCTACATGCCAGAAATTAGATTTACCATATGACAGCAGATAGATTAACATTATTATGTGGAGTCAGATGTTAGGCAGTGAAGAAATGACAAGAAGATAAGATACATGTGATTGAGGATGTGTCATGTGTGGAATAACAAAAAAAGATGCAATTAGGAATCGTTACAGAAGTAAACTGTGCATGACTTCAGTAGAAGAGAAAATCAAGAAGTACTCTTTGAGATGGACTGGCATACCAACCTGACAATGTGAATGGAGTTCCATTGCATTGTATACTAGAACAGACCCTTTGGTTGTACTTGCTGGAAGAGCTAGATAGCAACTGTCCAGATTAGGTGAGAATGCACAGAGGCCTGTAACCAAAGTTCAAGAAAGGTATTATCTACTATCTAACTACAGTGCTGCAGAAGTTTATTAAAACTTAAATTATTATGTTTTAAATTCTTTCAAGATCTTTGAAAGTTTATTTTAATTCATAAATGTGGGTGAGTAAATACATGAAAATGAACTGAGAACCACAATGAGGTTAGCTTTTCAATAGTATTACAAATGACACAACATTGCAAAACATCACCATGAATGAGAATAATATGACAACATTGGGAATTTGGATATTATGTGAACAGACAAGCATATGAATGGAATCTGTTATGATGAAAAGGCCTGTGACAATGTTTAGAACTTCATAGATGGGAAAGCTGTTTCAGAAAACATATATCTTTCTAGCCCATATTTCTTAAATTTGCGTAATTACGTTCTTGAAGTTATTTATCAGTTAGGTAACTTGGTTCTACCAAGCACTACAGTCAATGTATGAGCAACCTTTCAGAACTAAAGACTGCTCTAGCGAATAACTTTTTAGAACTAAATAAGTTATGACCATGAAATAACTATCCCTGTCAATATATGGTTTTTCAGTAAAGGAAGTATCCTATTTCCTGACCTTTGGTATTTGGCACAGTATCTATTGTGTCCAGAATTGTAAGACTGTTCAAATCATATATGTATGTCTTGTCTTGCAATACGACAACAAGCCTGCACAAACATATTTCACCATTATGCAACATTGGCAACAAGGACTGCTAAAAAAATATTGTCAACAATTATTGAAATTAGAGATTCATTATCTCCCAAAATGTCTGTCTGGATGGTTCCACAGCAAAATAATTTCTTACTGAAAAAAAAAAAAAAAAGCAAAATAATTTCTGAACAATTCATTACTAGTTCATTTTTAATGACATGTAGTTGGAAAGACTACAGGCAAGAAGGCAATTTTTTTTTTTTGAGCGGTAATAAGAAGGCTAAAGACTATTAGAAAATTTGTAATTCAAAAGACTGGGAAAGATATAAGCTGGTTAAAGGAGTTGCAGAGAGAGTAAACTAAATCATCAGCCACGCACCTTATAAAATGCTCTTGGTGAGAGCTCATTTTGAGCCCACCTATAATTATGTGGTTGGGTGGATTTGAAAGATATATATAGTGCTTCTAAAAAATCAACTTGATTAAATGCCTAGCCATGGTTTTGAAGAACCCAAAAATCAATGGTAGATAGGACATCAACTTCATCAAGTTCAATCCCATGGCTACATTCATTCAATTAAGCTGATTTTTATAAACATCATATACACACATAGATCTTTCAAGCTTACCCAACTCCATGATTATAGGTAGGCTCCACATGAAGCTCTCACCATGAGAGAACTTTATGAGGTCTGCGGTTGATCATTTCCCAGTATATATGTCCGACGGAAACTGAGTAAGCTTGCCAAGAGAAAGAAAGGAGAAGTTAAGGCCTTAATCATGTAAGGTGGATTAAAGATTGAAAAAATAAAGGGTCTTACTAAAAGATATGGAGATGAAACATAAATCATCATCAACATCGTTAGTTCATAACTTTCATTATCAACGTCATTTATTCCATCTATTTGGATTCAGATTTCTGGGTTCCAGTTGTCCAGTCAACTCATAAAAAATCATGTCCTTAGTTTCACCACATATTTTATCATGTCGTTTTATACTGAACCAATTCAAGTCATAAATTGTGTCCACCTTCTCCTAGCACTAGATAAAGTATAGATGAAGATTATATTCTAAAACCTATTAAATACAAAGTATATGGTTGAAGTTGATTGTGAAGCAGAGGTGAATGAAGGTATGATTAGAACATATTATAACAGAAGTAAACATGGCATCAGGTAAGATAACAAAAACATAGAGTATAAGGACCATTGGTATGCCATTATAAGTAAGGGTTCTAATTGGTAAATTGGGTCAGTTGGTTAACTAGATTGTTTGACAAAACCTTGATTAAAAAAAGAATGTAGGAAGAATTGCAAAAGAGCATCGTGGTTCCCTTCTATAGGAACAAGGGAGGAGAGATTTGACGCTGCACCGATTATTGACTTATCTATGGCCATAGCGTGAACTTTGGGAGACAAAAATAAGTCATGACTAAGTTAAAAATCTTATGTCCCACTGTACCAATGAGGGCATATGATGGGAATATCAACAATAGAAGTCAATCTTCTATTGAGACAGCTCATCATGAGTATAGAGAGAAAGTAGAGAGAAGGAAAAATTTACAAATGGTTTTTATTGATTTAGAAAGGCTTATGATAGGGTGTCAAATGAAAAATTTATGAAACATCAAAGATAAAATACATCCCTGATGGATATTTTGAGTGGGAAGTACCTAGAAAATGGGGCACAAAAATTGGGTTGTCAATGATAAGTTGAGGTCTAATGAGAAGGAAAACATCACTTACGAAGTGCCCATTTTACCTCTTTCTATTAACACGAACAGCAACAATTGAAGTCAAAAAATTCATTTCTCGGATTGCAGTTCCAGTTACAGTGTTGAACAGGCAAAGTCTACGTGGGGATAATGATGGCTGTCCTAGAAAAAAAAATGAAACTTAGTAAGCAGCTACAGTTATTAGTAAAGAAGTGGCATCCATTTATTGACCCTTACTGGATAGTCAACTTTATAGTGACCCCTCATTAGAAGTCAAATTTATGTATTTATCATTGGCCTCAAAGAGAGAATTGCTGGCTCTGCCACTACTTGCGTTCAAGGAGGGAAATAAATTACTTTTCAAAAAAAGGAGGGAAATAAATTGGTTATAGTAGAAAATATGAGAAAGTATTGATCATTGTAGTTGCATAAATGAAAAGGTGATTTGATAGTACCTGCTCCCCAGCACCAACTATAGCAAGAAGGCTAGAGCCAAATAGCATTTCCACAATGCCAAAAGCTCCAATGGCTAGCAGGAAATAGATCACAATCAGTATAAAGGAAACAGTAATTCCAATGAAACTAAAACAAAATTCTTTTGAAAGATATTGACGATAATTAGGGCATGCAATAAACTAAAAACTAGTAGAATAGAGAATGTAATGGTGAATTCACAGGATGGGAGGGAACACAAGCAAACCAAGCACCCTTCCCCACCTGCCCACCCCCCACTTAGAAAAAAAAAACAAAGGTGCCCTCTACAATCATAGATTATAGAGATCAATAGAAATCCAAAGATGGAATCTTTGGATTTTTTATCCTTTCCAACTTGATCTCTAGGAACTTATGTGCTGGTTTGCTTTAAAACCTCAATGATTATTTCTGTATTAGTACAATGGCACCCTTGAGTATTTTTTTGTAAACTAAACAAAGTCCACTAATGCAAATTAG
Organism: Chimonanthus praecox; assembly: GCA_022113865.1. NCBI lineage: Eukaryota > Viridiplantae > Streptophyta > Magnoliopsida > Laurales > Calycanthaceae > Chimonanthus > Chimonanthus praecox. Next base: position 62,940,950 of record CM039091.1, on the reverse strand, counting down.
TGCAACTATCCATCACAGTATCCATTGATCCAACAATTGTGTTTTATCCAGTGACTATTTTTAATTCCTAAGGTACAATTATAGGGGATTGTGTCATGTACAAAGTTTTCCAACTAATCTTGCCAACTTCTGAGTCTAAAAAACACGAGTATTTACCAACTAAGAAAGCTCATCCATTGATGTCTTCTTTTTATAACTACACATCAAAATAAGGACCAAAAGTCAAGGACTCCTAGCCTAGAATGGTTGTAACTCTAGTTATGTAGCAGCCTGGATCCAATTTGAAGTGGTGTGGCCTCCCTGCTGCATTTTATCTTGGAAGCTGGAGGTTTGGTTCCATGAAACTGTAGAAAGAAAATAACTTGTCGTCGTTTGGTTCCATGAAGCTTATTGTGTCATCATGTAATGTTAATATAGAGTTAGATTTGTGTAAATCCAAAAGCACATGTTCTATGATGGGACCAATAGGCTCCATAAAAATGGCAAGTGTTCCAAAAACCCATTGCAGTTATCTAAGAATGCATAGATGCACATAACCTAGACCTGGCAACAGGTCAGGTTGGGTCGGGTCTTATTCGGGTTTGGGTCAACAACTTCAACCCATTACTTATTTATTAAACGGGTCAATCGGTTTGGGTCTATTTCATGTTTAGGTCAGATCGCATCGGATTTCAGGTTATCCATTTAGACTTCTATCTCATTTTAAAAAAAAAAAGATTAAACAATAAAATACCCATAAATCTTTAAAAAATTGTAAACAAATGTTCAGTAGCTAAACCTTCATATATGGAACATTTAAAAACTTTGAATATCTACAAGAACATTAAAATATTTATGGGTGATAAATTTAACATATAAACAATATTTCAACAAGATCATAAAAATGAAAAACATATAAGAAGTCTTTCAGCTGTACCTTTATGGTAATCTTTTAAAATTCAATACACAAACTATATTTCAATGACACAAAAAACAAAAGAAAATATTACTTATAACTGACTAAATATATATTATAATCTCATTATATCAATCTTAATAGGTCTTCAGGTATATCCTAAGACTCCCTTCAAACTCAAGTGGGTCCACTACTTGAGTTTGAATTTATTTAGCAGCATAATCAGACAATTGGATGATAGCAACAACCAAACGAACTGAATATGGGCGAAAGTAGAGACTGAGACTGATTTTTTTCAAACATGCTCCCATTAAGACTGAAATTTGATTCTCTTAGGTTGGGTTCATGGATGGAGTCAACAAATTGGTGGGGCTCATGAGGGCGGGGAGGTCGTGTCTAGGTGGTGTAGGGTGAGAAGAAAACAATAGAGGGTGGAGAAGTCCAGATGAAAGGAATGAAACTGCTTCTAGTAGACCTAGCAATAGATTGCGTTGGGTCACCAACCCTCAACCCATTACTTACTTGTTTATTAAACGAGTCAGTTGGTTCAGGTCTATTTCGAGTTCGAGTCACAAAATTTTAAATCCATACCCATTTAAATGCTCGAATTTGGTTTGGATAATCGGGTCGGGCCAAATTTTGCTAGGTGTAACATAACCTGGTGTCTGGCACATGCAATTTGTGATTTGCTAATTACACAATGGAACTGGAGGTGCGGGTAGGATAGGAGAAAAAGGACTCACATGACCCCAAAGAAGGTCTGCACATGCAAATGTTTGCTATCCATGAAGCCCAGACTTGTATGATGCAGTAGGGACACGGCACAAATGCAGAGAGGACATGGATTCTACACATAAAAATAAGAATCCAACATGACAAGATACACAAATATTGCCTATCTTGAAATTTTTGGATATCATATTTGCTATAATATTTTTTTACATTTTTAGTGAAAATGACCGACATATCTAATGCATTTACTACGTTTCATGCCAAAAAAAAAAAAAATTGCCTCTGCACCTATGTGTGCAACTGCTGTTATATTGAAAATACCCTGTGAGTATATTAATGGTTATTGAGATGCATAAAAGCAGGTTACCAATTTGGTCAATAAACGCAATTTTCTTCTCTTCTCTTTTTCCTTATTATCCACACACACAACTTACAAATGATTTGGATTGCCAGAAGTTGGACCTCACCTTGCCAAAATTTGGTGTGAATGAAAAGGCCTCAAGTATGAGCTGAGTATTGCATAACAGTACTAACTATAAACTTCCACTTTCCTTTTTTCCCCCTTAAATCAGTAAACCTTCACATATGGAGGCATCAGATGCTAAAGAACAAAATTCAGCACAACCCCCACTCGGTCACCCAACATGATCACATTTCAATATAGAAGTATGGTATTCAAATTGTTCTAGTGAAAGTTATGACCATGAATCCAATTTAAGAAGATATACCCAAAAGAAACTGAATGACAAGCTTCTTCTTCGTTACTTACATCTTTCATAACACAGTCTTCCACTCTCAGAATCAAATATCTTGAACCCATCCCATGTGCCTATGGAGAAACCCCTACAATGCCCAAAAGGAAATTGTCATAAAAAATCCAGTAGAACATAAATACACACAAATATCTTGAACTCATATAGTACATTAAATCCACCAAGTCAAGCATGATCATCGTGGACCATTGTGCAACAATAAACTACACCATTTTGATGATTATAGCCATTCAAAGAGAGAAAGGTCATTGATAAAGGTGACTCTTAATTTTGACTTTGAAGGAATGGCAAAAATCAAGGGCAATTTTGTCTTTACATGGTCAATTTTAGTTTTGTTACCATTTTAGTAGGGGTCCCTCTATATATATAAGGGAGGTGCCTCTATCATTGACTACATACAAAATGTCATCCAAAAGTCCTGTACAATATAAATACCTGCAGGTATCTTGAACCCAAATTGTACATTAAATCAATCTGGTCAGGCATGATCATCACAGACCATTATGCAACAATACACCATGTCACCATTCTAAGGATCATATTCATTCAAACATTGACCTCTTGTATTTTGTAACCATCCACTGCCTAGAACACACACAAGATAGTTAGGAACAACTTAATTAATTCGACCACAATAGCCATAGGCAATCAAAGGCAAGTGGCACCAATTGGATGGTTCAAATAGACGATTTGACCTTGTTGTGAACAAATGGTCCAGTCTACCAAAAAAAAAGGGAGAATGGTGCTCCAAAGACAGAAGAAAGTGTGCATGACTGAATGCAACTTATAATACTGCAACTCAAACAACCAAGATGTTTGTTTTCTCAAGAACTCTCAATTCATCATAACATTAAATTAAAGTAAAATAAACACTAGACCACTTCATGTTTCTGTGCTCCAAGATCCAATAAGCCATGGTGATAGTTTAGGACATGTTTTTGTTACATTACTGAAAAGGTACTGAATGTGGGCCCTATCACTATCATTGTCACTGCAGGAGGTAATCTGTCATTGTCACATCACTAAAAGTTAAGAGTGTGGGCCCTCTCACTGTCACTGCCACGAAAAAGGCAAACTGTCATGTGTTAGCTCAGTACATCTTCAAGTGTATGTGTGTAGACCCTCTCAACTGAATATATGAATTGAGTCAGGCATCTAAGAAGTCCAGGGCTATCGCTCAATGGGCTCTACTTGCACATGACATGGTCTTAACAATACACTGATCAAACGATCCTAACCACTTGATTGGACATTGTGAAGGAAATTGATGGATCATCATCATCATGATCTAAGCCATTTATCCCATCAGTATGGGGTTGGCCTTTATATTTGGATTAGGCAAGAGCAGCTCTAGGGAGACTTGGGTACCTATTTTAAATGGGGAGACTGTACACTTACCATGGGATGGGCCCCATATGGTTGGATGCAATGGAAAGAGGACTTCATGAATGATATAACATTATAACCTAGGGGAAACTCCTCAATCCTATCATCATAACCTTTTGAGATGGGCCATGAAAAATAAATGGTTTTATAGCAATCAAAATTTTAAAATCTAAGACCACAAGGCCTCTATAATCGGATGGAGCTCAAATTTGACACAATCAGTATCCTCATTATTCTTAACATGTTCTATACGATAATATATGGGCCACCTCAACATATAGAGAGCAACCTCCCTGAATAGGGAGACTTCAGTTCTTCATTAAGCAACTTGTTGTCATGGGCTGAAGGTATATCTGACACCCATGGGACTTGTATCCATAATGTCTAAGCTACACGCACGAGCTGCAGGTTCTTGTCAATTTGATGGATGATTAGGAAAATAAGCAAGTGAACCTCTCTTAACCATCCACTTCTATTTCTATCGAAAATATCGAGATCAAAGGGATACAATTGCCCGAGTCAATTTTCTACAGTGGCCCATCCATGGAAAGTACGACAGGATGAACGGAAATGGGTTCGATTCAGTGACAGATTCAGAAAAAAGGAGGAAAAAAAGTCTTAGGCTCAGTTTATCTAAATTCCTTCTCCATGACTTCCTCCGTCTTAAAATTGCTAAAATCCTTGTGAATTCGAAGTAAGAAAAATGCAACGCAACACAAAATCCTCACCGAATTTCAGCAAAATTCCGTGCGAATTCTGTGAAAAGTAAATTCAGAGTACAGGGGAGGTAAAAAAAAAGGGATTTTTCGAACTATGTTTTGAAAGTAAGAAAATTTAATGGCTGAGATTTGTATTTAAGAACCTGTTATCTTGACTGAAAGAAGCGCAGAGGATGGGAGAGGAGGAGGAGGAGGACTGGTTTGCCATTTGAGCTTTTCCGACGTGCGTTTGCCGGCAAATGGAGCTTCCCAATCTCCGATGACAGCTTTCTCGAGAATATCTTATACGGAGTAATTTTTTTTTTCAGCTTCAGCTTCTTCTCACGTTTCTATTATTATATTGAATACGAGATTAGCCACTGAGTAGGGGTGTAACTCAGACCTGATTTTAATCCGACTGATGTGACCCGATTCAAAAAATTTGTGGACTGAGTTATGTGTTTATAATTTTAAGATCGAGTCGATTTGGAAAAAAAAAAACTGCATAGATTTTGGGTCGAGTTGGGTTTTAAAACCAGTAACTTGGACTTCCTGCTTATCTGGGTCAGGGGTAGAAATATCGTTTGGCCCGAGATCTCGGCGTCTTGATCTCGGTCCCAAGAATATCGGTCGATATTTTTCTCTTTTTTTCTTTTTTTTGGTCAAATCTCGGTCATATCGGCCGATACGGCGAGATCTCGATCGTATCAACCGATATCTCTCTCTTACAGAAGATATATCTCGTATCGGCCAAGATATATCGGGCGTCCAAAATCCGAGATATCTCGGGCGATATTTCTACCCCCGATCTGAGTGCAGAGAAAAATCGTGCTGCAGGGCTTGGGTCAACTGGGCCACAAGTGAGGCAGGCCTGATGTCGTGGGCTTGAGCTAAGAATACCATTTACACTATAAGTTTATAAAAAATTGAGTGCATTAGGCAGATTATTTTTTTTATATTTTCTAAAATGAATAATAACAGAGACAAGACTGAACTAGATAATTACAGTGTCAAAATAATTTGGCTACAAATTGAATTGGCGTCCAATTGTATCCATATTTTATTGCAAATCAAACGGGTTGGGCCGTGTTAGGGCCAATCCGAGCACAGGCCCAATTTGTAATTAATGGACTCAGCATTAATCATATGTGGATCAATGATATCAATTACGCATGACATGGAATTTGATATTTCTTATGTTGTATATTGTTATTATTATGACTCATTTCTCTTTATATATTTATGGAAAATACGAGTTAAGAAATTCAGTCTAAAGACTTAAATAACTATGAGTTTTTTTCAGAAAATTTGATACTTTGATTTTTTGGAAGATTGGAAATTTCAACTAAAATATTAATAATTTAAATTAGTCGGAATGACTTGATATTTTATTTTCTTTCCAAACACAGCAAGAAAAATATCTGGAATGGACTAAAACAAGCCATATTTAGGCCTATTTCGGCTGGAGTTTTTATCTAATAAAATATTTTGTAAAATTTTAATAAATTTTAATATTTTGCAACATCTTCATATTTTTCAACTTGGAATCTATGATTGGGAATTGGAATCAATAGCTCTATCCAATTTCATGGGTTGGTTTGCATTATTTTTCATCAAGTATAGATCATTTATGACAAATTTTGTAATTTCACATAATGATCATTAAAGAAAATTGGATTTCTATAAGTTTTAAGGTTTTGAGTCAAATATAAATTTGGACGTGTAAATGAGCTAGGCCCAAACCCAGGTTGACCCAAACACCTTTCTTGTGTGTGTTTTTCATGTCGACTCAGATGGCCCCAACCCAAGTTGCACCCTTATATGATAACGAGGCTAATAAAATATCAAAAAAATATAATTTTATCACTTTAAATTAATTTTATATATCTATATTTTATTGTCTTTAAAAGTATGACTTGATTGTTTCAATCAAATTAATTTTTGATGGACTACATAATCAAACAAAGATCTTACGCATAGCCAACACTTAGGTCCAACCCAATCTGCATGCAACCATTTCTGCCATCATGATAGTCCAAATCATGTGCCTTTGCATTAATGAGATGGCAAAAACCATTGCTCTTTACCTGTTAAGTTGCACCATTTGATCATTTATCTTTTAAAAAGACAGTAGGCTGGGCCCATTTTAAAAGTCTTAGGCCCACCAGAGCCTATAGAAATGAAATTGATTTTGAGTCCAGAACTCTCTATATCCTCACAGGCCCAAATTTAAAAGTTAAAACTGAGTCAATACCAAACCCAGATTCAAGCGTTTATGTTTCATTATTGGTGCAAAATCATCTCACCACTTTTTTCCTTTTTAAAGATTTATAGACCTAATTGTAAGGATGAAGCTAAGAATCACAATGTCCATGGAATTAGATTCGTGCCGAACATGATAATTTTTTTCACTTCTTTTTCTCTATCCAACCACTTATATATTAATAATTACCTCTGCACTAATGTGCACCTAAGTGTGAAACCTACATAATAGAAATATAGAATAGTGATAGTTTTATCAGAAAGGTCTCTCAAAAATAATATTAATTCCATTGGGCATGTAGCTCAGTGGTCAAGTTTGTGTGGGTTTGCTTCCCACATCCAGCCTTTGAATCATAGATGCTCCTGACTTACACAGGCTGGCTGTGTGGGTGGGTTAGGCGGCGCGAGTCTGAAGAGATTAGTCTTATTAGATAAGTGTGAAAGCTACATAATAGGGATATAGGATAGTGTTAGTTTTATCGGAAAGGTCTGTATTTTAGTATAAGGGCTCTCAAAAAAGAATATTAATCCCACTGGTCGGTGGTCAAGTTGGTGTGGGTTTGCTTCCCATGTCCAACCTTTGAATTCTGGATGCCCCTGACTTACACGGGCTGGCTGTGTGGGCTAGCGGTGCAAGTCTGAAGAGATTAGTCATGTTAGATGAAATGCTTCAGGATACCTCTCGTTTCAACAAAAAAAAATGAATCAGATCCATTAAGTCATGTTTTTAGAGTCTAAGTGATTGAAAAGATTAAAAAAATAGTTTGATTGATCCAATCAATGTAATTTTCAGTAGATCACACGTTCAAACAAAATCCCTTTCAATAAACTATCCACCATCTTACTTGTTGGACTTGGACCCACTAAAAACGACTTTTGAAGGTGATGCTGTTCATTCAAAATTAAGTCGAAAAATCATAATTTTAAAGGTCCAAAAGGTAAATGGTCTAAGTAGAGTCAATTTTTAATAAATTTTAATTTAATATGAATTTATCATTGAATATAAATTCGAAGGATAACCAGCTTTTCAAGGCTCTACAAATTTTGTTGTCCACAAGATTTGCTAACGCAGTGTAGACACAGAGACAGAGAATTGAAGTCTTTTTTACTAAATATTCGATACCCCCAATCTCTTCTTTCTCTCTTTTTTTTTTTTTGGTCTTTTGGCAGCAATATATGAGAAAGCAGATAGATAGTGACACATACAACTATTATTTCTAAATTCTAATGGTCACTCTTTATTAGAAAACAATAGAATCTATTTGACACTGAATATATTCATTCATCTAACACTTTGAAGTAAGGTGCCATTTGTATGGGAAAGAAACCCTTCTTTCTGCAATCTATGATTTCTAGTGGGAAATGAAAAGAAGATACCATGTGAGCTTTTTGGATGCTCTGCTGCATTTGCATTAGGGAATTTTTAAGTGAATCAATCATGTGGAATAATTTTAAATAATCTCAAATCTTTAAGATTTTAAAATGACCAAAATTCCTTATTGATTTCAGTAAAAATTCTTTTGTATAGTTCAACTGGTTAACCTCCCGTTTCAAAAAGTAGGAGATATGAAGTTCAAGTCTCTATACCTTAACTTGGTGTATCCTAAGGACAGTATCACCCGTGGGATTTTACGCTGGGTTTCCTTCGATTGCTCACACGTAAATTTTAAAAAAAAATCTTTTCTTAAAATTGTATTAAAAGAATTAAGAAAATATTTTCGACCAATATTTCTAGGTTTTTTTTATGATCAAGGTAGTCATGGATCTCACCTGTATTTAGATAGAGGATAAATAAAAAATAATAGAGTGGTTAATTTTAGGGAACCCATATAAATACTCGAAAAATCTTTTTCTACACACTCATTTTTCAAAAGTTGATAGAAATTACTATTTTTTGCCGCATCAACGAATTTTAAAGTAGACTGTGAAATGTGATTTTCAAACGAAGCCGTTTTTCGATCGATTTTTATAAACAATTTATCAAAATTCATCTACTCTGAATTTTATGCACTCCAAAATTGATTTTTAAGTTAAAAAGGTATAGTTTTGACTTCAAAAATCACACTCAAATAATTAGGAGAAAAATTCTTTACCATAATTTAAGTGGAAGTTTATTGTTTTTTATTTATTTACTCTATCTATTCATGTCCTTTTGTTGACTTTTGGTGATAGAAAATTAAACAAATCCCTCTACAGAGGATAGGATCACCTGAGACTCGCTATGGACGTTGATGGATTAGTCCAACTAAGTTTGACTAAGTAGGACCACTCAATCATTTCAAGACAAATGTTAGACTAAGAAGATATTAAAATTTTAAAACACAAAGATAAACTAAACATTAAACAATGGTCAACCATGGCTACTTATTTGATCATGTTCAATCAAATTAAATAGTCAACAAAATCAATAATGATTGACCATACGTACCATATGAAACAATCCTCCTGTACCACAATAATGAGTTCATATATTATTAGATTAGATGGATTCGAATTTCAAAATAAGTTGATAGAGAATCGTGTGCAGTGTAAATTATTTAAGGTGGATTTCGTAATATCATTTTAAAATCTATTTTTTAACTTTTAAATTTTAACTATTAAAAATATTTATTTTCTTTTATACTTTATAACATGGTATCCCCATTCTACAGTGGAGTAAGATTAATTACGTGGGCATATGTAAATCTTTCAATCTACACATTAATTAAGTCGATGAGGAGGAGTGAAAAATTGGATAGACTAGCTAAAAATGTAGACCCTAAAAGCTACAATCTTGACCTACTCAAAATGTGGGTGCCAAAATTCACCAAATATTTGCAAATCGTCAAGAATATTTATGGCTACCAAACACTTGTTGACATAAACTCTGGGACCCATTGTCTATGGGGCTCTCAACCATCCACTTGGTTTCATTGACAATATTTTCCAAGAAAATAATTTACTTAAAATGGCTTTTCCCGATTCTCCGGCAAAAAGGACTTAACCATGGTCTCATTTCAAGGAAATTGAGGGAAAAAGTACATGGCAAGATGGTAAGTAAAATGTTGAATGTTCCACTTTAGGGTCAAAGTAAAAAATGATTATCACATTTTGGTAGTGTGATTACATGGGCTAAAATCATTATACCAAGATAAGATTGATTTTACAGTGGTGTTTTAGGTAATTTCTTAAGTAGATTCTGTACAAGTGAAGTTTAAGATTGTCTATCAATCAACTTTGATTTTTTTTTTTTTTAAATTAGAGCAAGTTAAATCAAATTAACTTTCTTTTAAGAAATACTTTATCCAAACTTGATTTTTTTTTTTTTAAAAAAAAAAATCATAAATTGAACTCTTGGGCCCAGGGTAGGTAGGTCCTCTCTCTTATTTTGCCACTATTTTTCTGTCATATCTATGCTTTCCACAGCTGTCCTGGGTTTGTTTGGATGTGTGTACCTTGGCTCATCTTGCAATCAATACCTGACCATTTCAACCAAAGTTGGGAAATCAAAGAAAAAAGGGAAAGATTCCACTTGAACTCACTTGAGTATGAAATGCCTCTTGATCTTGACTAACCATGGTGGAGAATAGTTGGGTTTTTCTATATTAGGGTTTTTGGATGGTGTCAAAGGAAACACCTCCTCTTTTTAAATCGTTCAGTCCAAAGTTTTGCAAATGGGTGGCAGCTGGTTTGATAAGGACTCAAAAATTGCCTGGCCTCTATTTAAAAAATAAAGGTCTCATGAGTTTAGACATCAATCTACTAAATGGGATGATAATATATTTATTAGAAACATCTTCCTTTATTTATAGTTCACTAACCCTTCAAAAGTCATTTCATGTGATACCCTCGAGCCCATACTCACTTGGACATGTGGAAAAAAGTCTCACATTGCTCGGTCGGGTGCAAGCAAAATCTTACGGAAATAGATGAGGTTAAAGTGGACAATATCATATTCAGAGAGTCGAATCTTTATATTTCATCTTAATTAATAAAATTATAATTTTAAACTTTTCAAAATTCAATTAGTTTGAATTATTTTTATAATTTTTAAATTTTATAAAATTAAAAAGTATATATATATCTTATGTTTCAACAAAAAAAAATTCAAAAAATCCATTATCACTCTATTTAATGAACTCATGCTTAAGTGTTAAGGGTACTACGTGGTCATTTCACTTGTACATATATGGTAAGGGACTTTGGACCCTGGTTGTGAAGCTCTAATCCATGAAGGACGAAGGACGTGTTCAATCATTTGCTTGGGTCTCCAGTCACTTGGTGTGGCCCACTCTTCATGGGCCATCTGAACCCTTGACATTTTTCCCTATATCACTCCATTTTCTGGATCATGAGCCCGTTTTACCGGGTTCATGTTCTGGTCAGAATGGAACCCAGAGGGGTCAAAAATTTGGCTCATCCGAATTTTCGGCCGAGATTTTTTTCTTTTCTCAATTTTTTTTTTTTTAAATCTCAGTGGCTTTTTTTATTTAAAAAAATCATTTAAAAAAATAAAAAAATACTATTTTTCTTTAAATTAAAAAAATACTAGATATTGATCGGGCCCACGCCGATATTTGTTTTTTTTTTAAATAAAAAACAAAAATCGACCGATATTCAACAAATTTTTTTTATCTCTGGCCGATAGGCACAGTATCGACCGAGATTTCGACCCCTGGAACCCAGTACCAAAGCTGGACTCGTTCTATTTTATTTTTTGAACAAATTCAGAACAAATAAAAATTCACATGTAAGCAAAAGGAGTTATTCAAATAACTTTAAAAGATTACAAATGAAATAAACCCATTCATATTTTTTTAAAAATCTATTTTAAATTTCTAGCCATTTGGCTTGAACACCATTAAAAAAAAACTATTGTTGAATTTTTTTCTTTAAGACTAAAAAATTGTTAAAAGACACTGGATAGAATGAAATTTCCATTTTATCTCTATCGGTGTATTGCTTATCAAGCACCGGTGAACCGATAACACGCCATTCTGTATGTAAATGTTTTGTATATCGGTTCACCGGTACTTAAGCGGTACACTAGTAGAATAAAATGAAAATTTTATTTTATACTGTGTCTCCTAACAAATTATGACTCTGTTAAAATGGCCGACAAAAAAGGCTGCTAGCTTATAATTACAGCTAAATAACATTCAAAAGATGAAACACGAAAGAGGAATTAGGAGAAAAAGTAAACAAAAGAGAAAATCAAAAGAAAAAGTGAAAGAAAATCACTCTTTAAGTCTTCAAAAAAGGACGATCCAAATAAACATAGAGTCTAAGGTGAATATGAAAACGTCAAATAGAATGAATATATGCTGACAAATACTTTTAATTTGGATTAACACAGACAATGAAAAGATGTCAAATAAAATAAATAAATAAATGAAAATAATATTAAATCGCATTTGTTGAAGTGACAAGATCATTCGTATGGTGATTTGCATTATATTACCAGAGAAAGCCCACTAAATGGAGTATTGATGAGTTCATTTAAAAAAAAAAATCTTTAAATATATAGCCTTGATTAATTTTATGAATGTTTAAAGATTAAAAATAATTTAAATAAATGTTTTTGATAGTTTAATTTTATGAATGTTTAAAGATTAAAAATAATTTAAATAAATGTTTTTGATAGTTTAAAAATATGACTTTATTAATTTAATTAAGAACATTTTTGAGGTTATATAGTCAATAAATGATATTTTCAATAAACTTATTTTCATTCAATATAGTAAACTTTGTATCTAAATATATAGCATACTAACTTACAATTTATCATCTTCTTGTTTAAAACTTGAAATAGTTTAAAATATATATTTTTTTTATTAACGGTAGAAAATTCAGACACAGTCCTATTAAAACTTTCACAGATAAATTCACTACTCTTAAAATACACTAAAATTAAATCACGAGAGATGAACTCATAACCTCCCATTCCATTAGACAACAAATATGATTCTTTTAGTGAAAGGTTCTCAGCCTCAAAATACATAACCTTTTCTCTATTCACAATCACATGCATCCAAAATTTCTTCGTAGATTTGATTTATATAATAACACCCTTTTAATGTGGACACTGTATGGTGAATAGTTTGTTTGTCTTTTTCCTAGAAAAGAAAGAACATTTTTTAGTCGTGTTAGTCTTTTCTGAAAATGGAGTAGGCACTGCTTTTTCTTTCCTATTAAGATCTATGGTAATAGATATTTTACAAGATTAATGATCATCTGTGTATTTTTATAGTATAAATTTATCAATGATAATACTGATAATTTTGATGAGAAAATTTAAGTTAATATATATATATATATTAAAAATTACTGCAATTAGAATAATGAAGTTTTTATTTTAAAAGTAAAAAAAAATAGAGATTAAAAAATAATACAAAGTGATTAAAATTCCAAAGATTTAAAAGTAGAGGTGAAACTTGTGGGCTGGGTTTTAACCTGACCCGCATGATACCTGAGAAATCAGTGGGTTTGGGTTAATGTATTTATATATTTTGAGTCGGGTCGAGTTGGAAAAATAAAAATATATATGAAATTTGAGTCGGATTGAGTTGAGATTTAAAATCAACCCAATGTAACTTAACTCAACCTGCATGCATCAAGTTATAAAATACCATTTGGATTGACTCAGGTCAGAAATTTAGATCGGGTCAAGTCGGGTTGGGTTCAATAAATTTTGACATGAGTTGAGTTGAATTTATCAAAATCCGACGTGATTCGATCCGAATTTCAATCCTACTTAAAAGTTTAACTGTATTAATTATGGTAAAGTAAATTTTATCAACCATAAATTTAAATATAGATATTTTTAATAATTTTTTCATGTCATCATTACTGGGTTATGCCTAAGTGCACGTGGAGTTTGTACCGTAAAATATAAAATTAACTAATACACTGATTTGTACAGTATTAGCTAATCAAATTTACTATACCTTAAATTTATCTTAATTGGTTTGGAAGCAAAATCTCTAAATAGAAGTCTTCGATTCAAATCATGATAGTCTCAATGAAGGGTAACTTCTCATGTAAATATCTATAGAGTAAGTTTCCACTCATTTACCCAATATATATAGATAAAGAGTTTTCAAAGAGAATTAGTCAGAACTTTGGACAAAATCACAAAATACAAATGCATCACGGGAGGATGGATGGGAGATTGGGAGCACCAGGTTCCAAGATTCCTGACCTTTGTTGGCCTCTTCTCACTGCTTTGCATTTTTCCAAGGACAGGTAGGAGGAAGTAGCCAACTAGGTTAGATGGATCAGACTTCGAGATAAGAATCTGAAGAGAAAAGGATATAACCTAAATGGAATAAAACAAACCCCTACATTTAATCATGTTTTAAAATTGAGAATTGAGATCCGATCATAATATGGTATGGTTATGGAGTCTTTGGGCATTTCATTCAACTAATTTGAGAAGATGTATAAGTAAATCTTTCAATTCACACATATTAGATAAGTTTAATGGAAAGTATCCCTTTAGAACTAAACATGAATCGAGCAAAAGACCTCACTTATTCAAAAGTATATCGGCTAATATGAAAGTGAGAAAGGTTTTATTTTTTTTTCATCCTTGCATGTACTAAAGAATCCAACCATGTACCATAGATATCGGGGAATTATGTCATTCTTGCATTCAAATAGTTTTAATGTGTAACTTGACAAGTAAGTGTTTTATAGGACAAGAAATGACAATCAGAGACTAAGTGCTCTAACAATAGACCGTTTATAGTGTTACAATTCAAACAGTGCTATACATACAAAATAATAGTGTTTTGTTCATTTTAATAATTTCAGAGGTTTTCATTTTTAATTTTTAGATTGTTGTGGGTATCTTTACTCTATTGTACATAACATTAATCCCACGTGCACACAAAATCATTTAATAGTCCAACATAACAAGTAAGTTTCATAAGGGTTGAATTAGAGACTTTGGATCTATCCGTAGAAACTTAAACCAACTACGTAAAACTTAATAAAGTTTTTTGTAATGCCTTAAACACCATAGTTTTTTTACATATCACACTATTTAAATGGTGGTACCATAAATTGCCTAATGCTAGAGTTGTTAAAAAAGTAAAAAAAAAAAATAGCACAATTTAGAGAAGAAAGTAGAGGTTTATAAAGCATGACTCGTGACTAATAAAATTTAATTAATAGAAAGCATAATTTAAATTTCAAACATGCTTGAGCATTTGAAACGAAAGTGTGAAAGTATAAAGATCATTTCCATTCCAATTTATTCAACTGGTCAAAAGCCACTTTTATCTAAAAGTGCTAAAGATTCTATGCATGTAAAACTCCTGTTTTTTTAGCACTTTAGAGTTCTATATATATATATATATAGGTGTCCATCCTAACATGGATATTATCTTTTAACATACACAAATTTTAGTGAATTTTTTATTTTACCCTCCATCAATTTGCAAAAATCGATTCACTCATCGATGTATCAGTTGGTGCACCGAACTGGATTCCTTCAATTTTCAAGTGAATCGGTTCACTTATCACTGCACCAGACAGATAAATCGATTTACTGGAAAGTGAATCAATTTATACGAGAGCAAAATGAAAAATCTGAAAAATTCGTGCCTCCTAAAAAATAATGCCCATTTTAGGATGAACACCATAATATATATATATATATAGGCATAGACAACCCTCATACTTATACAAGAACTCAAATGTCAAATACGAGAATAGAGGCAGGCTACTAAAAGTATAAAAGAAAAAGAAAAAAGAAAGATAATGATAAATGGTAGATTGAGCGGCTAACTTTATAATTTTTAATATGAACAAATAAAGAAGTAAAATTAAGGAAAAAAAAAACAATCTCAGATAAAAGAGAATTTTGATAAATGACAATGATGATTATCATTTATCACGAAGGTGGAGGCTCACTTTGAGCTCACAATGGATTAAAATAATTAGATGTAGTGAATAATAATTATTTTCATAAATACATTATAATAAAATATAAAAGAGAGAAACCAATGAATGCCCCTTCCCCATCATGGTCAACTTGCTACACCAGAATTTTGTGAACACCAATACCAAGTTATGTGGCATTACCTGTAATGTTTGAATAATTTTTTTCCTCCAACTATGATGTCTAATGGATTCACCATTGTCCATTTATTTAAAAAACCACCCACTAACATAATATGTTAGTTAATTACAATTTCTTCAAGTGTCATTATCTTCTACTTTCCTCTTATCTTTTGTTACATTCATTGCTCATGTATCAACAAAGACATGAAAGTATTAGATAAATGAAATCATTATCCTAATTCAACCAACATTTGAACATATTGTATTATTACAAGCATGAGAGATAAAGATGATTTCTCTTTTTCTTAAGTGGTAACAGAAAATTTTGTTGAAGAAGAGAAAAAAATAAAAGGAGAAGGATATATAAGAATTAGACAAAAAAAAAAAAAATACAAAGAGAAAAATCAGATGTAGAAAACTCCAGTAAAATGATTGACGACTCCCAATTTATCGAAATAGTCCGCTACACCATTAGCTGAGCACCCAACTCAATAACCAAAGCTCTCACTTCTCTTACCACCTTGACCAGTCTCTAAGGTAGACGCTTCAAACCCTTTACGGGAGTTATATACTTATATGGAGATGACTTCTCTTTTATATTGAGGTAATTTAGTAATGAGAAAAAAAAAGTGAGTTTATATACATGTAAGTTTAGACTCCAGAGCAGTCAAGTTTAATATCTCTAATATAATTTAAAAGTTTATTTCAAACTGCACTATCTATATAAATTAATTTACAACAAATTCATTTTTGTTTTTCTAATTTATTTAATTTTGGGATCCACTTCAGACTGGCATAAAAAATCGAAAATGAGGAAGTAGATTCAATTTCAATGTTTTCAAAATCAAATCTTTGCTTTTTTAATAATGGTTTAGTCTATTTAGATTCTACTATTTGGTTAAATAATTTGAATCATGATATTAGTATAATAAATTATTAAAATTAAAAATAAATGTTAAATAAATGATGGAATTTTAATTCCGCTTCTCTTCGACTTATTTAGAAGTTATAGAAATTAATTTAAATCTAAGACGAAAAAACAAAATATAGAAATTATTTAATGGCTCAAAATGAAGGATGGCAATGTTAAAATCTGAAGAAAGTTGAATTTGTAACACCAAAATCAAGTACAGAATTTATTAAATGAGTTAACTTCACATTACACGGCTGCTAATTGAATTAAAATAGTAAACTTGAATCTTAATTTCTTAAATTAAATAAGGTAAGATAATCCACCGATGTGTATATGAACCCTTAAATAGGATAATGATGGTCTGGACCTCTGTGGAAAAGATTTTCATTTGAGCAGAAGCCTACCAACAATCACTTTAACGATTTAATCAGATGTATCAAAGTATATTTCTAAAGTATATAATTTTTTTAATTAAAATTGATAAATCTTTTAAAATTTTAAAAAGTATAACTTGATTGATTCAATTAAGATAATTTTTAGTGTAGTTCATATTTAACGAAGGACATTTTCAATAATTTTATCACTAACTCATTTGATAAATTCTATATACACGAGATCTGACTAATCATTTTACAGATTGCCCACCTTTTAATTTATAAATTAAATTTAAATTATATATATTTTTTAATTTACGTATAAAAAATTGTGAGAGTTTCAGTGTAAAATCTCCCCAAATGATACGGGAGGTTAACCGGTTACACTTTACGTTCAACTCATCTATTGGCCTCACCTAAGTTATTATTAATATCATCTATTTCCATTTTTATTCTTTTCATATTTTGAGAATTGTCATCTTCACAATTGGCGTGTAAAAATTATTTTTTTAAATGAAGATCTCAAACCCTACTTTCTTTTATTTTTTTCGAAGCGGTGGCAATGCATTTAATTAGTGGAGTCACTTTCGGGTTTCATTCGTCAACTTTTTTTTTTTTTAAGAAAAAACTTTAGATTGAAATTTGACTTATTTATTAAATAAATTTGAACAACTTAAAATTATTTTTTAAACAAGGTAAAATCTAATTATTATTTTTAATTCATTTCAATTATGCGAATGTTAAATAAAGCTCCAGTACCATAAACAGTATTTATCATTTTAGATTTTTGAAATTCAATATTAAAATCTCAGTCCATGAATCTCCAATATTTAGTAGTTATATTAGGATTTTTATAAAAAAAAAGTAGCGATCTTTCCACGGTGTATGATGTAATTGAACACGAGATTTAGGGTATTGTCTATTTTACTTTGCTACTGCGGTATAAATCAGTTCACTGAACAGCTCATCGGATCACCAACCCTCCACTGCAGTATAAATCAGTTGAATGACCGGTTCACTGAAATCGGATCACTGAAATTTATCTAAATAAGATTATTTTTTTCATATAGAATAATAAATTGAATCACTGATCAAATTATTGAAATCGGATCACTAACCTACTCATTTACTGAATCACTAATTTTTTTTTTAAATACTTTTATACTGCCGTGAACAGATAAAATGAATAATATTATAAAATCCATATAATTACACAAAATAGGTGGCGGATCGCTACCAAAAAATGCCCTAAATTATTAGAGTAGGCAACTGGAATCCGAACTTGGACGGTGCGTAGAGACTTAGGATTCAGAGTTGGAAAGTAAGATTAGGGTTTCTCACGTTGGAGAACGAGTCAACGGAGAATCTCTTCTCCCAGCTGTAAATTGTCTCTTTCTGAAGACTTGACACGCAATTATTACATATCAACCGTTCAATGCTAGAGATTAAATCAACGGTTGGGATTCGCCACATGTAAGGCTAACGACCCCAAATGGTAGGAAAAAAGTTTGCGATTAACAAAAGGTTTAGAGCAGTTTTAGGGAAAAGAGAATAAATCATTTTCTTGATTAAAATACATAAAATCTTTAATTTTTCAAAATTTCAAACAACCACACCCCGAATATAATATAAAGAGATCTTTAATATTTTATCTACTATATAATTTTTTGATATAATAATCGAATAAATAAAAAAGAAAACGAGAGAGAGAAAAAAAACCCTACATTGGTTGGACGTGGAAAGGAGTCTATAAATAGGAGGAAAACGCTTTCGCCTGCCAGACGTGCCTTCGTCAGAGAGAGAGAGCGCAGACGCGTGGATTCCGTTTGCCGAGAATTCCTACGCCGTTACCGTCACAACCTTAGCCCTTCTCTTTATAAATACCGATTACCTCTCCTCTCCTCTCCTCTCTCCCCTCTCTCCCAATCTCAAGAACAAAACTCATTGTTTTTGCTGGTTTTCTGGGCATTTTCTCTCTGTTTCTCTATTTTCTTCTTGGATTGGAAGAAGGCAATCTCTTGTCGAGTTTCTTAATCCGGATACCCTTTATTCTATTTGTTGTTGACTTGTAAGGCTTTCTCCTCCCTCCTCTCTCTGTATATTGTTATTTTTCTTTTTAGTCTTTTTTTTTCTGCTTTATTTTGATTCGTTTTAGATGTTAGTGGAGATGGTTTTTGCTCTATTTGGCAATCTCTCTCTCTCTCTCTCTCTCTCTACCATCATCATCTTATTTTTTTATTTTTAATATTATCTTGATTTCTATTGATTTGAGATGTTAATGGAGATGGTTTTATTGTATTTAGGAATGTGGGTTTTCTTCCTCTGAAATATTGAATACCTATTTTGGGTTTTGATTGCTTTCTATTTCTTAATTATTTTTTCTTTAAATTTTGATCGGTTTTAGATGTTAATGAAGATGTTTTTAATTTTTTGTACTTTGGTATGTTGGTTTTTTTCTTCTGTTGGAATATTGAATATCCATATGTGGGTTTTTCGGTTTTGGGGGTTTCTTCTCATCATCATCAACATTAGTCTTTTTCTTTATGCATTGATTATTATAATGGAATGATGGTGTTAAAATGATATTAGGGATTTTTTTTTTTGGTGTTTGATCTTCTCTGTTGTGTGATCTATCCATGCATCCAACCGTTCATCCATCTATGAGTCTATCTATATCGCTCTCTTCTGAAAATCTACATTACTGTTAGTTTTTAATGCCATGGATATTTGTTTATATTCCTTGCATGCGTTTGATTCTTTTTCCTCATTTTTACACGGCAAATAATGCCTTCATGGATGGTAAAATTTCTGGATCTGCCCAAATCCTGAATCTAAAAACCCTGAATGATTACTTTGATGTTATTTCAGGATAGTTATTGGAATCCTTGTTACTTTGTTTTCTGCTTTTTTTGTTCTTCCTTTCTGCCTAAAGTCAACTTTCTTCTCCAAATCTTTGTGGGAATTGATTTTAGCTAATATTGATTTAGATATGAAAAAAAAGTTCCGCTCTGTTTGGACTTTAGATGGATTTGGAGGAGAATGATTTCTTAGAAAACAACATTTTTAATAAAATTAAGAGGAACAATCAAAATGATGGTGAAGGCATTGAAAAGTGTCTATCATGTGATCATTTCTCAACAAATAAGATTAGGTCTTACAAATTTTATAGAAAACAGTTATTTCCATGAAATTGTACAGTGGATCATAGAAAAAGTAATAATGATTACTTGCAGGATGTTTCAGACCAGCACATCTCCACCATCCATTTTAAATAATTCATTTTTAAATTCATGGATTGGATTTCATCAAATGGTTTGTGGAGATGCAAGGCCTGTCCTGGATGTTTAACATAACATAAAATTTTATTTAATTCTTCCATGCTTTATATTTTCTGATGCTCGGTATGTTTTTGCAGGAAGCGTGAATGTTTTAATGGAGTCCAAAGGTGGCTTAAAGAAATCTAGTAGTAATTCCTTACAGTATGAGGTTCCCCTTGGCTACAGCATTGAGGATGTTCGACCAAATGGAGGCGTTGAGAAGTTCCGTTCTGCTGCTTACTCCAACGTATGTAGAAAGCCGAACAATCCCATTTCCAATTCATATGTTTTTCTCTAATTGTTTTGTTGTATTGGTGCTCTGTTTTCAATTATTTGGTTTTCTTATCCTCTGTTTGCTTTGTCTTGCATGTGTTTGCAGTGCGTGAGGAAGCCATCCTGATATCTCCTACAAATGCCTTCAGTAGAGTAGGATTTTCTTTTGCAATTTTCTGTTTTGAGTCCCTCTTATAATCAAAATTCTCTGGCTAGCTGCTCTTCAGTAACCCAAAAACTTCCTGTGTTTTCTCCTGTTCTCTCCTACTTGTGTTCTTTTTGTCTTGTGCTCCAAACCCCCACCTCGATGACGATCATGTTGCCTGACGTAAAAAATCCACATCCTTCTTCACCCATTGGATTTGAAGGGTATGAGAAACGCCTTGAAATATCATTCTTTGAGGCACCAATCTTTGTTGATCCACAAGGCAGAGGCCTCCGTGCCCTCTCTCGGCCCCAGCTAGATTCGATCCTTGCCCCTGCTCACTGTGAGATTGTTGCTGAGCTCTCCAATGATGAATTCGACTCATATGTCCTCTCTGAATCAAGCCTCTTTGTCTACCCTTTGAAGATAATCCTCAAAACGTGCGGGACAACCAAGCTGCTTCATTCGATCCCACCCATCCTCAACCTTGCAGCATCCCTCTCTCTTGATGTGTCTGCTGTCAAGTACTCTCGCGGAAGCTTTATCTTCCCAAATGCACAGCCTGCTCCTCATCGCAGCTTCTCAGAGGAAGTTGCAGTGCTGAATGGATACTTTGCAGCTCTTGGATCAGGTTCAAGGGCATTTATAATTGGAGACCCATCAGTCCCGACTCGAAAGTGGTATATTTATGCAGCAGTGGCTGATGGGAAGCCACAACCTGACTCAGTCGCACTTGAAATGTGCATGACAGGGCTCGACAAAGAGCGTGCATCCATCTTCTATAAGAATTCAAGCAACGGTAATGACAAATCCATGACACAGAGGGCAGGAATTCAAAACATTCTGCCTGGCTTTGAGGTCTGCGACTTTGAATTTGAGCCATGCGGCTACTCTATGAATGCAATTGAGGGTGGGGCGCTCTCCACCATACATGTGACTCCAGAGGATGGTTTCAGCTATGCCAGCTATGAAGTGATGGGCTTCGACCCAAAGTTGATAGATTACAAGTCACTGATTGAGCGGGTGCTGCGATGCTTTGGCCCGTCGGAGTTCTCTGTTGCCATCACCCACTTTGGTGATGCTGGTGCATGGGGGAAGGCCTTCTCCATCCAGGGCTACACCTGTGAAGAAATGGGGGACCAGGAGCTGCCCGGTGGCGGCGTGCTGTGTCTGCAGTGCTTCTCTAAGAAGGGTGGAATGGGAATGGCTGTAGAGAAGGGTGGAATTGGAATGGCTGTTTCTCCCAAGTCCATCTTGCTTTCGAGCTGCTGGGATGAGATGGAGGATGGAGCGGAGGTGGTCAGCGAAGACGGCAATGATGGCACTGCTGACAGCGGATGGTGAGGAAGAAGAGGTGGGTGGTGGTTGTGGTTCTCGTGTGGTGTCTTTGGCTTAGTGAGGTAGCCAGCAAGCCAGGGTTTTTTCTTTTACCTTCCTCTATATCTATCCTTTATTTGATGAACTTTCTTTTCTGTGTGCTTTTCATGAGTAAGTGCCCCCATTTTTAGGGTTATGAGGTATTAGAAGAAGCTGCACTTGTGGTGGTATGCGGAATAAATGGGGTTGTGTTTTGTTTGGGTAGTGAGAGAGAGAGAGATCTGCTCTCTCGTCCTCTCCTATTTGTTTTGCTGTGAGTCTTGTTTCTGTTGGATTTTAAAGTATTGAATAAAAAGTTGAATGTTTAGTCTCTCTCTCTCTTTCTATTTGATGCAATACAGCTTATGTTATATAGCATGTTATTGTGCATGGGGTGGCAATGATTTAATGTTGATGGGAACATTGTCTTTTATTGGGGGATTGGATTGATGTAATTGGTGCATGGAGGAGTCGTATAGATTTGCCTTATTTGATTGGCTTTTTCGCTGGGATTTTGTCTTTTGATTCATCATTCTTAAGTAAATGAAAGACGGCCACTATTTTTCAAGTGGTAGGCCCCCTCTTGCCTCCTCTTATGGGCCTCCACAATCTCCCTTTTTTTTCCACTTTTTCTCTCATATTTGAACCATTTAATTTTCACTTTGAACAGGGCCTTCTTCACCTCCACAATCTTCCCTTTTTCCACTTTTTCTCTCATATTTGAACCATTTAATTTTCACTTTGAACCATCTTCTCCCTTTAGGTTTCGCAATAGTGGTGCAACATGGCAGGGGCCTGATCTTAGTTTGAAAAAAATTTGTGAGTGAAGACAGGTCGGGCTTAGATCCGGCATATTTTCCACCACAATATATTAAATTTTAAATTGAAATTTGGGTTAAGCTTGGCACATCCCACTTATTACATGAAAATTTGAATTTAAACTAAGAAATAATCAGAATTTATAACTGCAATTTTTGATTAATATTATATAAATATGAGATTTACTCCATCTTAGGCCGGAAGAAACCCGAGTTTGCATGAACAAAATGAGTATAAAATTGTGCTGGAGTCCCACGTGTACAATTTGGACGAAGGTTAGATTAATAAATTGTGCTTGGGCTTAACTTGGCTTAGTCTCAAGCTTGGAATCTTCAATTACATTTCTGGCTCGAGCTTTGGCAAACCCAAAATCCAAATTTGGTTTCCTAAATGTGTTTTCGTCACATTTTAGGGATACTTTTATTTGTAAAATACTGTATTTTAAATATTTAGGAGTGTTAAAAGACCTTAAAGTCTTAAAGTATTTTTATCAGATTATCGTAATTAGTTCGGATATTTAATTTGAAAAATTTTAAAAATACACAGTGATTAAAAAATAACTTTAAAATTAAAAAAAAAATCGATTCATTAAATCAATTCGTTTGAATGAACGGGTGAACAGTAACGCGTGTTACTGTTTACCTAATTCATTCGAACGAATTGATTTTATACGGGGATTCGTTCGAACGAATCAAAATTGCATGGAGTATGTGTCAATTCGTTCGAACGAATGCCGAAATGAATTGGGAATTCGTTTGAACGAATGGAAATGCGGGGGCAAAATGGTAATTACCCATCCGCACCTGAAAATGGGTGTGTAGAGGCAGAAAAATCAGGTGTGTAAACGGATGGCCTAAAAAAAAATCATTCAATTTCCTTTTCAAGATTTTCAAAATTTTGCTGAAATGATTTTCGAAACATGATGTCAATACTATTTTACACTGCGTGTAACGACCCGACCCATATACAGGGCTTAGGGCTCAAACTCAGCAAGATATTGTCCGCTTTGGGCCTCGCACACAAGCGAGCCCGCACGGTTTTGCCTTTGGGCCGGGCCCATCTAGCCCGGCCCAAAACACGTCATGCTAGTTTAATGGGTTTTGGCCTCTTAAATACCCCTTCCATTTAGCCTCCACTACCGATGTGGGACTCTTCCCACATCGGTGGCAGGGTTTCACAATCACCCCCACTAAGCCTCGAGCCGCCCCCGGCTCGACCCGACTTAGCTCAGCAACACTAGGGAAGGAGGAAAGGCCCACACAGTCCGAGAGTTGAACTGAGGCTCTGATACCATTTGTAATGACCCGACCCATATACAGGGCTTAGGGCTCAAACTCAGCAAGATATTGTCCGCTTTGGGCCTCGCACACAAGCGAGCCCGCATGGTTTTGCCTTTGGGCCCGGGCCCATCTAGCCCGGCCCAAAACGCGTCATGCTAGTTTAATGGGTTTTGGCCTCTTAAATACCCCTTCCATTTAGCCTCCACTACCGATGTGGGACTCTTCCCACATCGGTGGCAGGGTTTCACACTGCGTCAAGTGGATCCTCATTAAATTTACAAAATAAGATTAAATTAAAAAATAAAGAAGTTTATGAAAACTTGTACTGACTTTATGAAGTCTAAAAAGAGAAAATAAAATGCCAAAAGTAAAATGTCTAATAACAAAAAAGAACTGATCAAAGATGCAACCCCACCTCAAAGGAATACCAATTTAGAAATAGAAAATGGTGGATTTTCTAGGGGCTTTTTATAATAAAAACTTCAAGAAATTTTCAGATATAAAATATCAAATAGTAGTTGGCCGCTATTGAAAAAGGTAAACTTCTTTGTTTATATAACATTTAGGGGGGAAATGATTCATAAAACTTGTGCAAGGTTGATAAAATCAAAAGAGTTTAAAATCTAAAACACAAAGGAGAGTGACCAGAGTGAAAATCTAAAATAAAAATAAAAACAACTAAAATTAAAATAGAAAGATGGGACGTAAATCTTGTCCTAAGTGCAAATACTCAAATACAACAAAAACTATACATGAACAGATTTTGGAAGGTAGCAACATATTATAGCTATGAACGAACACATTAATATGGAGAAAAACAAAGAGAGAATACAACAAATACACTAATTATCACAATATATAATCGAATGGCATCTAGAGAGAGATCTTGAATTGGAAGGCCTCTTCATCTCAAAATTGAAAGAATACAGACCGAAACGCGTTATAGAGGTAGAAAATCCAAGATCAAATATTTTAATTACAATATATGAGATAAATACACATTAGGGAGAAAAATAATAATAATACCCAAATTTGGATTAGATCCATAATCATATTTGGACCCGGATCCCCTCCCCTCTCTCTCTCTCTCTCTCTCTCTCTCTCTCTCTCTCTCCTGTGGGAAGGTTCTTACCCTCTGAATGTGTGCAGATTCGCTATCTCCGACTATGGTTATAAATTGAAGCTGACCAGTTTGAGAGTCTCAGATCACAGTTCGATCATAACCAATGGAAGTTCAATTCAGCAGTCCAAGATGGTGATTTGTGTTCAAGAACAGGGGTCAAAAAAAACGGCCCGGCCGATATACATATCGGCCAATAAGTTTCTCTCTTCCGATATTTACATTTCTCTCTTCTCCGGTATTCAAAACCGCAAAACCGTGAAAAACTGTATCGATTTTTTTTTTTTTTTAATAAAATAAATTTTAAATATCGATATTTATGCATATCGGCCGATATGGTGACCAATATTAAGGACCGAATATCGGCCATATCGGCCGATAATCTTTTTGTACGGTCGATACATATCGTATCGGCCGATATCGTTCGGTCTTCCAAAACCGATACATATCGGCCGATACGATATATATCGACCGATATTTCGACCCCTGTTCAAGAGTAGTCCAGCTGCTACAATCACAATCATCAATTCATAGTCCATCCATAGCAAATGTCGGTGTGAAATGTCTCTGACCAAGAGAAACAGTATTAACCCATATTAAAACCTCAAATGAAAAAGAATAATGGGATTATCTATCAGTCCCCAATCAAGAGAGAATATCTCACTTATGTATGGATGTGATTCATAGCAAAACTTTGGCGTAACGTCTCTGACCAAGAGGAGTAATAGTTTCACCCTTAATACAACTACCAATGAATGAGAAGAATAATTGGCTTCGCCTACAGTCCCCAACCAAGAGAGAGACTACTCTGCAGATGTGATCTCATAGTAAAATTTCGGCATTTAAGTGTCTCTCATCAAGAAATGATATTTTCACCCACGACAAGATTTCAAATGAATGAGAAGAATAACTAGCTCCTCCATCAGTCCCCAACCACGAGAGAAAATACCTCACTCTATGGATGTGATCCCATATCAAAATTTCGGTATTAAGTGTCCCTGATCCAGAGAAGTAATATTTTCACCCATAACAAAACATCAAATGAATGAGAACAATAATTGGCTTCTCCGCCAGTTCCCAACCAAGAGATGTTTGGATATAATCCCATAGAAAAATTTCGATGTAAAGGATCACTGATCAAGACAAATAATAATCACCCACGGTAAAATTTCAAATGAATGAGAAGAATACAAGGCTTCTCCATCACTCCCCAACCAAGAGATAAAAGATCTCACTACTCTCTGGATGCGGTCTATCTCCAGACAAGAAAACATGTACTCTCCCCTTCAACAGAATCCAACTGCAACCAGGAAATTTCCTCACACCCTTTAATCCCATTGCCTTTCTTAGTATGCTTTCCTCCTTATGCCACTTTCTAGCTGCATACATGTTACACATCAACACATGGGCGGGAGCGTTGCATGGATCAAGCTCAAGGACATGTAATGCTGCCCGTTTCATTATATCCATGTTGGAATTTCTAAGGCTGCATACGCCGAGTAATGCTCCCCAAATGGCAAGATCCGGCTTAAAAGGTAGTCTATTAACAAAATCCTCTGCTTCTTCAACCCTCCCTGATCGACCGAGAAGGTCTATCATACAAACATGGTGTTCAACGTCTGGGCATATAGAATGCTCTTGTATCATGGAGTTGAACAACTCCCAACCACGGTTGATCAAGCCGGTGTGACTACAGGCAGATAGAACACCTAAGAATGTAACGGAATTTGGTTTTGTGCCCGTGTATTGCATTGTTTCAAAAAGCTTCAGAGCCTCATTGGCCATCCCGTGATGAGAGAGGCCAACAATCATTGAATTCCATGAAACAACATCTCGGAATGTCATGTGATCAAATATGTAGCAAGCATCAACCTCTCCACACTTTGCATACATGGATATTAGAGAGTTGTCAAGAGTCACATCAAAGCTGTGCCATGTCTTCGAAACTAGACCATGGAATTGCTTTCCTAGTTCAAGATAAGCCATTGCACCAACAATGCCAAGAAGTGTAGAATATGTGGAATCCAAAGGACTAATACCTGCAAGCCTCATGTTGTGAAACAACTCAATAGACTCTGCGAATAGCTCATTTTGGGCATGCCCTGATATCATTGCAGTCCATGAGACAGAATCTTTTTGAGGCATTTTGTTGAAGAGACAGCATGCCTCCGTTACATCACCACACCGAAAATATCCAGTGATTATAGAAGTCCATGATATCTTGTCTCGAGT
The DNA here is from genome assembly GCA_022113865.1 of Chimonanthus praecox. Taxonomy (NCBI): domain Eukaryota; kingdom Viridiplantae; phylum Streptophyta; class Magnoliopsida; order Laurales; family Calycanthaceae; genus Chimonanthus; species Chimonanthus praecox. The sequence goes on along the minus strand of CM039091.1, from coordinate 62,913,327 downwards.
AGGAACTGAATCAAACAGACATCGTGCTTTTTCCAGTTGCCCAATCCTAATATAGCCATTGATCATAGAGTTCAAAGACTCAATTAACCATACATCTGAGTGCTTAGAAAAAAGATAGTAGGCAGTATCCATCATTCCAAATCGAGAATACATGTAGATCATGCTCTTCAATAATTTTCCATCACAGTCGCCATTGTCTAATCCATTCAAAATCAGATGGCCATGCAACTGCTTCCCAACAGAAAGAAAGCCCAGACCAGAACAAGCGTAAAAAAGTGAGATGAGTGTCTCCTCATTTGGTTTCATGTTATCAACCACTTTCATTTTGAAGAAGAGGCGCAATGCCTCTTCGTAGAATCCATTCCACGCAAACCCACCAATCATTGCAGTCCAAGAAACGATATTCCTTGTTGGCAACTTCACAAACAGATCATATGCCTCATAGACATCGCCGACTCGACAATAGCCCGCAATCATGCTTGTCCAAGTTACCACATTGGCAGTAGGCGCCGAATCAAACAAATACCTCGCTTCCTCCATTCTAGAATTTTCCACATAACCCGAAATCATTACATTCCAAGATACCTGATTTCTCTCAGGCATTTTATTGAACAATTGCCGTGCCTCCTCCAACTTCCCGTTTTGTATCAAACCCACAATCATAGAATTCCAGGAGACCACATTCCGGTCGGGCATGGCACCAAACAATCTCTTCGCATCATTAATCTTCCCAGCACGCGCGAACCCACATATCATAGCAGTCCAGGACACGACATTTCGCTCAGGCATTACGTCGAACAGATGGCAGGCTTCAGCAAGCCTTCCCGATTGCACGTAGGCAGAGAGCATGGCATTCCAGGTGACAAATTGCGTTCTGGCATGAGTTGGAACAGCTCTCGGGCTTCGTCGACGAAGCCTTCTCGGGCGTATTTTGAGAGCAGCGACGTCCAGAAAACCACTCTGCTGCAACCCCTTTGGGACAATTTGTCGAGCAGGTGGCGGGCCTGTGGCAGCATCCGCTTGGAAAGGCATTGGAGGAGTTTGAAATCATCACTGTCCGATTCAGGACTATCGACGACTGAAAGAGAAAGCTGATTTGTTGTGTAATTGATGGCTTGAAGAGAGCGGAGGCACTTCTTCAAAGATAGAAATGCGTTAAGTAGGTTTCTGTTGCGCTGGCCGGGTTGCATCGTTCGTCATAATTTTGGGCCCGTAGAGCTGAACTTCTGTGTCTGGTTGAGATGTAGTGGGACAAGGGCCGCAGCTCTGCGGACTGTGCTCAGCTGCGCCGAAATTGAAATTAGAACGCCTCAGATTGAGTCAAAGCCCGATTAACCTGAATTATTCAAATCCAAGTCCTGCATAAGTTGTATTTATAGAGCCCCAGTCCAAATTGTGTGTGTGGTCTTCTTCTAGCTTAGGCTTCTTTGGGTCTCAAATGATATTTCTTTTGTATAATTCTATAAAATAAATAATATTTTAAATAAATTTTATATTATACACAATATCAATTAGAGAAAATTATATTTTACAAAATATGGCTCAAATTCAAATTTTCATGTATTAAGCTGAGCTTAACTTGAATTCTAATCCCGGCCAAATATTTTGGACCCAAAAATGAGCCCAACCCAAACTTGGGTCAACCTGAACCTAAATTTTTTGAGTTCTTTCGTACAAACTCGCCTCAAGTTGCACCTCTAGTTATAAGTTGACAATACAATAAAGAGGAGTAGATAAATAAAAGTATAGAAAGAAAGAACAAAGAAAGACATGATAATAATGAAGTAATGTGTAGAGTTATGATAGTAAAATATAGAAGTAGAACTCAAAAGGCTAACTCTAAATAAATGAGATTTTGGCTTAGATGATGACAAAGTCTAAGATATGTCAACGAACCATAGATTTAGGGTTGTTTGCCACCAGATACATGTTCCAATTTTTTATAGAATAATAATTATAAGTGAAATGATCACCAAGCAAATGGCAGGACCTAAGGGCAAAACTTGGGTCCAAGGGTAAAAAATCTCGGCCGGGAATAATATCAGCCATCTTGGCCGATAGCTCGGGCGATATCTTTCTCTCTCATTTGATTTTTTTAATTTTTTCAAAAAAAATATAAAAATTACATAAAATAAAGAAAAATATGGGTTTATTGGATGTGTAATTTTTTCATTAAATATCGGCCATTTACATATTCAAATATTATTTTTAAGTTAGTAACTTGAGAATCTCACATGTTTTTAAAAAATGATGAAAAATTATAAAAAATTTGTAGAAAAAAAATTTAAGTGATCATTAAATGTCTTGATTATTTGTTTATGATTTGTTTTCATGTTAGTAAATAAGAAGTAAAAAATATTTCCAGCCATTCATAATTTCGAAATTTCATCCATAATTTAAGCCTAAAATTTTAATATAGTTAAGTTTGAAATTTATTCCAGGTGCCTGAGAAAGAAATTAGCAAACCCACAATTTTAGTGCTGATTTAAAGTTTTAAACAGCATACTACTCTAATTAAAAGCAAGGAAATCCAGTGCAACTCACAAATGTATCAACTAAATACGGGACTGATTTCCTAAGTTATGGAAGGCAATCAATTAAAAAATCCACACAATCGTCAACACTCAACACATGTGGCGGCAATCTGTTACAGACTTGCTGCTATGGCGTGAATCACACTGTAATTTCCATTTCTATTACAGATTTTGAAAATTATGGAGTCTCACATATGTTAGATAACGATACGTAGGCAATAATGTGATAAGCATATTTTTTTTTTTTAAAAAAATTGCTTTTAAAAAATAACAAAATAGACATCCTCAGATTTGGTATTTTTTTTTTTTCATATATATGCCAATTTTTTAAAATTTCATAATAAAAAATAAGAAAAAATATGTATCCGCCGATACGTTCCGATTATATATCATTGTACTGCCGATATATGATTTATGAAGGAGAGTTTTAATGAGAAAAAAAAGAGCTTTTTAATCAAGAAGTGACTTTTAAAAACCGATAAGCTTGAATGATTCAGTCCATTTTATTATAACATTTAAAAATAAAAAGAATTTGTGTAAAAATTTGCAATGTGGAGAAAGAATGATCTACCACTAATTCTTTTTACCAACTTCTCCAGTGAGAAGTGCATGCTTCTCACTAGTGCTGCTACTGCATGATTTCTTAACCAAGAATCACTTCTTGCGTGCTCCAGGCTAAACTAATCAAATCCAAGAATTTCCAACCCTTGATTCATTTTTCCATTTGAAGCTCTCAATCTTTGGATGTGACCCCCAAGGGGAAAAATCATGATGGTTGTCGTGGAGGTGCTGTCTTGAATTCATGAGACTAAATGAATATTTAGCCCAGGTGAACTCTTACAAAACGAATTGCTTCAAAAATGGTGTGAACTGAGTTTGCAACCTTCATTTGATTCCAGAAAACAATCAAACTGAAGACAAACCAAGCTCAGAGAATTGGATGCATTAGGCACTGATGAATTTCAGAGTACAAATAACAAATCCAAAGAATTATCATAAAGTAGAAGAGGATTGTGGTGAAAAAAGGATTATCGGAAAATGCGGTTGCTGTAGGGTTGGGTATCTCCTGTAGACAAGTTATTTCTTTGTTCTTTGCAGTGTATCATACCCTTGGTTTCCACATGTATTTTTGACCCATATCTATGGGTGAAAATGGATCTCCACAAACTATCCATTGAGGGAGATGGAAGTGAAATCAATGGATGAAAATGGTTCTCCAGTAGAGGGGAGACTAAAGTGAAAATGGCTCCTCAAAGAGCAAGGCAAGTACAGCCATGCTGAAGCTTCTTTCAGACATGATAGTGGGCCCCACCTGGGTCAACTTCCAACACTATTAGTGGGACCCACACAACCGAGTACTGTGCCCTCGTTATGTTGACCAGATATTTGTCCAACCAAAAGGCAAGACCCGCATGAAAGCAGGGCTGAATCTCACTCTACTCAGTCTGTCTCCTCATAATCTAAATCATGCATCACAGTATCATTATTAGCAACATAACCAGACCTTCCAACCTCCTCCATTAGCTCTCCCAATCTCTCATAGATCTCTTCCATTTGAGGGTGCGAGTGATCTTCAGCATTGAAAGCATGGACCCTGTTCTTCACTTCAATCCAGCTCCAACCAGGGACCTTTCTCAGTCCTTTCTCCCTCATCACCCTCTTGATTTTAGCTATTTCTTCCCACCTACCACAACTCGCATACATGTTGGATAGAAGAACATATGTTGAATGCTCTTCTGGCTCTAAAACTATCAAAATTCGTGCTATGTAAGTTGCTAATGCTATGTTACTATAGATTCTACATGCACCCAATAGGGTCTTCCACACCATGGCATCAGGTTTGAATGGCATTGAATCAACAAGAGCTTTTGCCTCGTCGAGACGCCCAGCCCGACCTAAGAGATCAATACTGCAAGCATAATGTTCCATCCGAAGTGCAATCCCAAACACAGATTCCATAGTCCTCAGAAAATTTAAACCTTCTTCTACCAAACCAACGTGGCTGCATGCAGAAAGAATGCCGACAAAGGTTATGTGATCTGGTTTCACCCCCATTTCTTGCATCTGGTAGAAGAGATCTAGAGCAGTTTTGCCCTGTCCATGTTGTGCATATCCAAAAATGATTGAATTCCATGTAATAGTGCTGTCCATTGGTGTTTCTTCAAAGCATTTTTCTGAATCTTCAAGGACACCACATTTGGAGTACATGAACATTAATGAACTAGCAACAAAACCGTTAGATTGAAACCCCAATTTCCGGACTAAAGCATGAACTTGTTTACCCAATTCAAGTACCGCTAAATCTGAGCAAGATCGCAACATCGAAGAGAAGGCATAGTGATCAATCTCAATACAGGTAGATCTCATCCGCTCAAAAAACTTAAATGCCTCTTCACTCGAACCATTCTGTGAAAACCCTGTCAGAATTGAGTTCCAGGAAACATTGTCTTTTAAGTCCATGGAATCAAATAGTTTTATCGCATCTACTGCTGATCTATCGTTTGATTTGAGATACATGGCAATCAATGCATTACAGACAGGCATTGCAAGATCAAGTCCTGACTTTATGACCAACCCGTGTAAACATTTCCCTTGCTGTAGGAGACGTTGATCAAAACAAGCACTTAGAACACTAGTATATGTATACATGTCTGGTTTGATACAGACATCTTGCATTTCGACGAAGAGCTTGATAGCAAGGAATCCAAGATTGTGTGATGCATAAGCAGCTAGCATGGAATTCCATGACACTAAATCTCGGGCATCTTCCATTTCATTGAATACCCTTTCGGAGTCTATGATCGAACCGCAACAAGAGTATGCTGTGATGGCAGCATTGTAGGCAATGGTGTCGGCTGCCCAGCCATGTTTAAAAATCTTCGCATGGATTTGCAACGTCAACCTATAAAACTTGGGATTGTCAAGTAGTGACAGTAAGCTAGCAAACGTGGCCTCATCAGGCAAGGCACCCTCTCTCTCCATCCGATTTAGATGCCAAAAGGCACCACTAGAATCATCCTTCTGTGCATAACCTGAAAGCATTGCATTCCATGACACTGCATTACGTATAGGCATTTCCTCAAAGAGCTGACAAGCATCTTCCATTCTCTCGCACTTGGCATACATGTCCAACAGTGCACTTCCTGCAAACACATTTTGCTCGAAACCCGTCTTCACAATGAAAGAGTGCACCTGACGTCCAAAACCAACGTAATTCGCACAAGCTGCTGCCTTGAGGATACTCCCATATGTATACTCATCAAACTGAAACCCACAGCTTCTCATGCTTTTTAGAAGCAACCAAGCCATCCCATGACACCCCCGATTCACATATCCAGCAATAATCGAGTTCCAAGTGATTGTATCTCGTTGAGGAATTTCGTCAAACAGTTTGTGGGCATTCATTAATTGTCCGCATTTTGCATAAGATGTTAAGATGGTGTTGACCGTGTAAGTATCTGTGATGTTTCCAGTTTTGATCATGTGACAATGAGTTCTGGGTGCTGTGTTTTGGATCCCAGCTTGGGTGTGGAGGAATGGAAGAAGAAGATAGCAGCTTGGAATGCCTTCTAGTTTGCAGTGGTTTCTGATACTGTAGTTTGGATGTGGAGCAGTGCGGTACATTTCTCTCCATTTCAAGTAGGGCTGAAACTCGGAGGGGACGGGTCGAGCCAGGTTTTGATAAACCCAACCCTAATGTATGGCGAAAAATAGTTGAACCCGACCCGACCCAACTTGGACCTGATTCTTCCAAAGAGAGAACAAGAAAAAAGTCTTAACAACTTTGGTAAAACCATCAATTTTCACACAATTCCATTTTCTTCTTAGCTTTATAAAACCATTGAGGATACCGATCCACCTTTTGTACACCATCAGTTTTCACAAAAGATTCCATTTTCTTCTCAGATTTGTAAAGTCAGTAACCTGACCCAACACCTGTCTCTCTTGGTTTCATCCAGTTGATACTCATCTTATCATCTTTCTAGTGTGATTCTAGGACTACAGCGCATGTTCTTTGGATATCCAATATCGTAGGTCAGACCTGAATCTCACTGCTTCTAACACATGCTCTGCTTTGCAGGCTCATGTTTTTTTATTTTTTTAAATCTCTTCAGAATTATGAAATGATGGATGAAATGCAAGAGGTTCTCGGCATAGATGGTGCCCGCCTCGCCTTTTGGTGAATTAGGCCGCCGCCCAGGACTCTCAGATTGATAGGCCCTCCAAGTCCCCTAATTTTTAAGTTCCCGCTTCTTTTATTTATAAATTTATTTTAATGTTTAATTTTATACGCAATTAGATTTGTGGTGTAGTGGCAGCGTGCATTATCCACAATCTGAAGGTTGAGCAATCGATTCACACTTTTTTCAATATTTCAACCAGGGAGTATCCATTTTGCAAATTCTTTTTTCAAATTTTAAATCTATAGATAAAAAACATGGGGAGTATCTATCTTATTGATTTGCTTAATTTTTTTTCTAAATTTTAAATATAGAATTCTAATAAAATGAATTAAACATCATGATAAAAAAACATTTATCATGTAGTCTTATTTTTTTTTTTAAATTAAGAATTGAGATGATTAATTGATTCTATTATATGATTAAAATGATTATATAAAGGTCAAATTTTAACTAATCATTATTTTTATCATTTTTTTTTGGAGAAATTTTAATAGTAGTATGACCTAAAGAAATCCCTAAATGAGAAAACTTAGTGTTCAATATAATATAGATGGTTGAATGGAAAGAAAATGGGTTTAAATTTAAATGACTAATATAGTTTATAATTGACTGATAATTTTTTAATATAATTTTACTTTATAAGTTATTTTAAATGCATTATATACTTTAGCATGTCAACTACTCTTTTTAAATACAATAAAAATAGTAATAAAAAATCAACATGCATGACACAAGTGAAAATTAAATTTGTAACAAAAAAAATTAAATGGATTAGCTATCATATCTATTGAAAAAGATATGTTAAAAAAATTTAAATATAGTAATTTAATTAGTAATTTTGCATATCAAAATTTGAGAAGAATAAATTTTATATAATACTTTGTTATAAATTTGATTATGATATTTTATTTGGATGTTTTACACTTTTGTAAAAAAAATTGTATTATTTTATTTTTTGTAAGTGCATAAATTGGCCATTTTAAGAATTAGACCCTGAAATCTCAGGGCCAGCAATGCCCATCATACCTCATTTTTGGATTTCACAAGCAAGAGATTGCCACAGGAAGATTCTACAACTGAATTTGATAAGGGGTACATTGTCTAAATTCATGTCCATTTCATGATCAGTAGCTCTTAGTTCATTGCTTCTTTTTTTCTGATACATTGGGTGATCTATTTATTCATTCCTCTGTTACAGCAGTTCTCTTCCTAGCATACTTGATAAAACAGCAGATGGTGGTTTAACTGCCCTCCATATGGCAGCACTATATGGACATGATGAGATTGTGCATTTACTTGTGAGCTTAGGAGCTTCGGTGTCAGAGGTCATCACAGACGAAAGGACAATGATAGACCCAATTGGTAGTTCTATTTTTATCCATTTCTGTTCGTTGTTTGATTTCTGCATTATTGACAACTTATGGTTTAGAGAACTAGTAGGGACCTGATTCATTAGGATGTTCATGGTAACTGATGTCCTACCAGATGCTTGATCTTTTTCTTTGTTACCACATTCATTTTGTCATGTCACAATCCATTAAGTACTCTATTCTTCATTATTCAAAATCTCTCGGTGGTTCATAGTTTTTAGTTCTATCTCGACACTGTGATAACATCACAACTTCATTAAGTCTACATTTGGAAAATCATGAACTCATGATTCAACTACAATATGAAGAAATTGTTTCATGAAATTGCATTCTCGAAAATGGTGTAGTGGATTATCCAGCACAATTGATCTCAATAACCATTTAAAGCTTAAATTACTATTCCAAATATTTATTTTCTGATAAAATTGGATAACACAGTTTAAAAAATGGATGCCTCATTTAACTCTCTCATTCGGCAACTCTCTTTATTCGGAGCTTACTCCTGTAATTTTGCTTCAAGACAGCTCTCGACCATCATCTACTCAATCACTCACTATAGTCAGCCGACAACACCCTGGTTATTACTTTATTTTCCATAGTTCTCATCACCAATTTTGTTGTAATTTCTTCATCGTCAAAGCCTTTTGTCACTACTCTCTTCCATAGTTTAATACCCCCAAAAAACTGCTCAAGTCGGTGTCCATCAATGCAATTCATAGAAGTCTCAATGGATCAGCTTTAGAGTTCCATGATTTCTGTCTAAACAGTAACATTATCTATCATACAATGTACATTTAAGAGCAAGGACTGTGGCTCTTCGTATGTAACTGGGGGTAGAGTGGTAGACAGAGGACACTTTGATCTGGATACAGTTCTGTGAAATTGGATATGACTATGCCCAAGTTCGGTTTGTATGGTTCGTATATGGCATTTTCATAATCGTTGCAGTTTATAGATCTTAAACCTTTCAAAAAGTGCAGTTTATATATTTTATACCATATATATGATATATAGTCATGCTTTTGTCCTTTTTCTTATCATTTAATGAAATTGATTTTCACCTACTGAGAAAAAGAAAAAGAAGAGACTTGATCCGAATCTTGGAACATTACATCTCTTCAATTTGCTTATGAATGTGATGGCTTGTATCATTTCCTTTTGTTAGTATAATATAATAGTAATAATATCTCTGTGTAAATGTACTGCAACCTCATGAGAAATTATATGATCCACTACTTGGGATTTTTGGTATCCTCAGTCTTCTCTGTGGGTTATATAATCCAAATTGATAATCTTATGGCCACCACTTTGGGTGGATTATCCACTCCTGCAATTAGATGCTTTAGTATCAAATGAATCACTTCATCTAGAAAGGGGAACAGGAGAAATAAAGGGCTGTCTAAATCTTAAAATAATAATAGTAATAGTGAAAGTAAGGGTCCTATCAATGTCAGGTCCTATTGGATGAACATCTCAATCACCCAACCAAGGGACTTAACAGTACAATCTCAAGCCATGAGGATAATATGTGTATCCTCTTGTGGTGACCCATAGCTGAATACAGCAAAGGATACTGACATATTGGGTCTTCATTCTTTTTATTTTAAAATCAGTGAGCATTGAGTGTTATTTTTTTATGATTTTTTTTTCTTGTTTTTATGAGTACTGGGGTACAAGTTGTTACACTTACATAAGTGGATCCAAAGCTGCAATTTGGATATGAAATTCATTCCACCTGTGCAGTTCATGTTCTGTAACCTTGATCGGGCCCTCACTGTGGGTGATTTCCACACCCATTATTGGTGGATCCAAACTTTCCAATCAGTGTTGCCTAAAAATACATAGTTTCAATATCTTCACAATATACATACATGGTGAGGACTAATGATGATTCTGGATTACATAACTGTTTGGCTCTAATATGTGGAATTTGGTGGTTTTTTATTGCATCCTGCTACAAAATAATTTTACGAGGGAAAAACGAAATGGCTTTTGAGTGATTATAAAAGTTATTTTTTTGGCTTTATCTTCACTTTTTTTCTTCCAATTCAATGCTTAGTTCTACAAATTATTCATGCACACTAGGTGGGAATCTGGAGGAATCCCTACCTAAAATAAAATTTTCATTCAATTTGACAGGCCGACAAGTACACCTCTTCATTATGCTGCCTCTGGTGGAAATGTACAATGCTGTCAAGTATGTTGGTTTACTCTTTAACTGTCATATTTCAGAAACCCTTCTTAGAAAATGATCATATTCTGTAGTTACCCTTCTTAGAAAATGATCATATTCTGTGGTTACTGTGAGAAATGCAGCTTTTGATTGCCAAGGGTGCTAGCCTCACTGCTGAGAATTCTAATGGGTATGTATGGGTATGCATTGCTTAGTTATTCAGTTAGATATGAGTGTTTTATACTAATAAGATCAATCATTCAAATGAATGGCTGGAAATGGACAAACCATCTTGCTCATACAAGTGCCCACATTGTTGGGTTGGGATCTGATTTTGAGGTTTCATGGGTAAATTTTGATCTGTTCAGCCCTGCCATCAATGGGCCCAACAATGCTTACTTTTAATGAGCTCTCTGTTTGCACCTGACCAGAGTCATGGTCCATCTCCGAGTTGAGTCCAAGCCTAGGCACAATTCAAGCCTAAGTTTTAGTGGTTGGTTTGTTTCTTCTAATTGTTTTTGTTGTTTTCGTAGTTTGGCTCCTTTGATGGTTGCTCGTTTGCGGGAAAGACATTGGCTTGAGGGGATTCTGAACAAACTACAACCAGAATGTCAGCTCGAAATTCTTCCATCACCATCTGTCCCTCCCCCTTGTGAGTATTGTGAAAATTGCTCGGTGAGTGGGCTCTATATTATTTTATTGGCTGTAAAACTATGTATTTAATAGGAGTTAAACATTTAAATATGCATTTCACCATCCCACATTCTACCAGTATCAGTATCAATGTGGTGTAACACAAGGATCCCAATAATGTTAAAGATATCTGGTAGAATTTCAAATTCCTCTTACCATGGAAATTCATGTTGTCACCTCTTTTTCATCGTTAAATCTGTCATATTATCCAATTCATCCATATTTTTCTTGCTTTAATTGCCATTCATTGGTTATGTTCTGTTCTGGATGTCCTCAATTTTGCTCACATGCATAGATAGGTTTACAGGCCATGAATGGCCATGAAGGAAATCATTTTCCTATTGATATGAATACATTGAATAAAACAGTCGTCATTATTGTTGCCATGCATTGCAAGACACTTATTATGATTTGTTTGCAGAGAATGTGGATGGAGAGATGATCTTGATTCACTGTCAAGATGTGTTGATCCATGCTCGGTTTGTTTGGAAAGAAAGTGTACAGTAGCAACAGAAGGTATTTTCCATGGAAGATTCATGACTAATTGTTCACTTTTTTTTAGCTTTCTGAATGTAGTTCTTGTGGAAAATACAAGTCTCTCATTTGGGTTTTGGTAACATCTTTCCATTTTTCTGTCATTGTTTTAAGGGGAAAAAAATTTGTACTCTTGTAGAATTACATGTGTCATCTTAGATTGCCTTCCATATCAAATTTATTCTGATCAGCAAAATTAACAAGTGATAGGTTGCGGGCAGGAATTTTGCACCAGCTGTGCTCTGTACCTTTGTTCTACCAACTGCACATCTATTCCAACACCCTTCCCTCTGGGCTCAATTGCATGACCACTCTGCCGGCGTGGGATAGTTTCCTTTATCAAGCTCCTCAACACAGACCTAATTAATGAAATGGCGACTACAAGCACTACATGCTCAAGCGATGGCTCTTCCGAGATTGCTTCATTCTCGACCCTATTCTGCAAACATGATATCCAATGTACCCAGATTTTGCCTTTCAGATCCCGTTCTTTGCACGCCTTTATCTGCCAGAAGTTCCCATCAAGGAAACTCAATTCTAGCCCCTGCATGGGATCTCCAGACACAAGTTTATCTCCGGTTCCTTGTGCCAGCAGTATGCATCCACATAATTAGATGGGCAGGTGTTCTAATCAGATGGGTACGTGTTCTAAACTCGGTCTACGGCGATGAGCCTCTCAAAGAGATGGAAGAAGATCTTGCCTCTCTTTAAATTCAATATGTAACATCATTTAATCTAAGAAAAAATCAATGTTATAAAGTATGAAACATCCAAATAAAATATTATAATTAAATTTATAACAAATTATTATTTAAAATTTATTCTTTTTGAATTTTGACATGCAAATTTTGGGCTTATTATTTTTAGTCCATTTTATTGGATTGAATTTTTTATTTTTTGGATCTACATAAGAGAAGAGTTTATGGACTTGGGGGCTCTATCTATTTGGAGGTCTTAGAGAGCGGCCTACTTCACCTATAGACAGAGTCGGACCCTTATGAGAGAGACGTGATATTCTTTTATCATTAAAAAAGAAAATCACGAACAGACTCTAATGTTGTTTGGAAAAAAAATGCATTTTCACATGGAGTAAATGCTACAAATTTTCACTCAATATTTTGAAAATTAATGTAAATGATTGTGAATCTCATCTTATTGTGGCACAAGGGGTTGAGAACTATGTTTTGCTTAGCTTTTTGTGTAGTTAGTTTCATGTATCATTTTTTTTTTCTTTCTTTCTCATGATTTGTATAATTTTCTTATACTGATCATAGACTTATTTGTACATTCATATTTTAATCAAGTAAAAAATATCTCATCTCATTTTGATATATATAAATTTATTTTTAAATTTGTTAGATAAATATTATCAATGATTAGGAAAGAAATAAAAAATAAAAAAGTAAGACGGTGAAAGAGACTTATACCATATAATGCATTTTTATATATAAATGTGTCTCTATATTAATTAATCATATTAATCTTTTTTAACATTTGGTCATTTTAATTACAATCAACAGTTTTAAAGGCTTTAAAAAGTCATGTGTAGCCCACATTTATTACAAGTTAATGCTTTTCAAAAAGTAATTATATTTTAAATATATCTAAAAAAAATTCAGGATACAGACAATACTACCAATTAAATATAATATTGAAAGAAAATACTACGAAACTAACGTCATCCAATCTTATTATAAAAGCATGTGAATTGCAGGTGAAAGATAAATTTGGTTTATGGTGGAGGGAGATAAATTTGGTTTATGGTGGAGGGAGTGAGATGCTTGATACTTGTAATTTTGGCAAAGATCATAAGAAACCTATAGAAATGAAAGAGGATATAGTAGAGAGCTCCAATTCAAAAATCATTTTAGTTGAGTTTAATTTTAGTGGATTAACATTATTATTATTATTATTATGTATATGCCTGTCTCATGAAGACCTCATTAGAAGGAAAGGATGCAAATTAAAGTTTTCTTTTTCAAATTTTAATACTCAAAGACCTAATTGAAATTTTTTCAAAAAAAAAAAAATCAGTTGAAAGGTTATATATATATTATTTTTTCTTTAAAATTATTTTAAAGAGGTATTTAATGTGCCTTTCATCCAATATTTTATTTAAAAAGTTGAAAAACTTGGCTGATTTAGTTAGAATTAATATGACTTAATAAAAAATTAAGTTGAACAATTCAAAAGTTATTTTTTTTTAACTAGAACTATATAATTCAGATTATTAGAGTACTGGGTTGAAAACAGGTAAATGGGCCTTTATCGGGCTGTGGACTGTCTGTCAGGCTTATCGGGTTGGAGAGGGCCAAGGTTAATTGGAGATCAAGATGCTGGGCTGGGTCGAGGGTTGTCTGATTATTCAATCGGGCCGGGCCGGATCCTGTTGGGGTGGGCTGGTAGTGGGTTCGTTTACAAGCCTAATCCTTCCCTTTTAGTTACTGAACATGGATAATGAGGAATAACACCTTATTCCCTTAAAGACTCCCCTCATCCAAACGCAGTAAGAGAGATTCCCCTCATTCTCTTGAAACTATTTTTAGAACTTTTAATATACATTTTTAATTTTTCCTTTTAATATTATATATCCACTTTAAAATGTATATTCCTATTATTACTACCTTCTTCACTTATTTTTTCCTTTTATTTTTTTATTACTTAGCTCTGTAAGTCATTGCCAACTGGATATCCATCTAACAAAATTCTTTTAATGGACATGGCACCCTTCACTTACATGCAGCAAGCCACAAATCAACCTGAACCACATTAATAGTTTCAGGCCCAGTTTCACAAGCCCACAAATCACCGACGTTCATTGAAAAATCAGTCTCCATGGATAATGGACATCAACCAACTTATGGAGTATTTGCCTAGTGAGTATTGTATGGATAAAGAGTAGAAATGGCTAAATCTGATTCAATTCGATAAAATCTGTATCAAATTAAGGAGGTATGGGTCTAAGTTTTATGACCAATTTAATAATTGAATGAGGCCTATTTAAACCCGTTTAATATCGGATCGGGTCTATGTGTCCAGTAATCAATTTTTCCACGTTACCCAATTATCCTTATACATATGAGGATGTAAACCGCAAAACCCCAACTCACTGTCGTCCCTGTGCCCTCTTGCCCTGCTTTCAGGCGGTGTAAGATTCTCTCTCTTGGCTTCTTTCTTTTGATTTGTTTATCATTTTTTTTATAAACTAAAATCTCTGTTCCCTACTCTCTGCGGCCCTCTGCTCTTCTCCTACTACTCTCAATACCTGCCCTATTCTTCTTCTTTTTAAAATACTTAGAATATTTGGAAGTTTAGTAATTGAACACTTTTATATAATTTTTAAAGATTTATGAATATTTTATTGTTTAATATTCTTTTATTTTTTAAAAAAATAACAAGAAATCTACATGATTTAGTCAAATTAATGAATAATTAAAAATCCAACCAGAACTAAACTGAACTAAAAATAGATTTAAACCAACAAACTCATTTAATAAACCCAAACCAACTCGACCTGTTGCCAGATTAAAGGACTTAATTACATGATTCACTTTTTACAATGTTTTGCCCAAATAGATAGTGAGTTACATACTTTAGGAAGTAAGACAAAAAAATCTTCATCAAATGATGCACATCTTTTGTCACAAAATTGACATGAACCAATGCCCCAATTTTTGAAGACTTGGTTCCACATGCCTCCTCTTCACGCATGCGTTGGACTAATTCTAAATATGACCTGGATAAAGTAGGTGCATGGTTGAACCATAGTAGCAATTTACTGTTTTAACAGTCATTATATTTTGATAAAAAAAGTCCTTCCTTCCTTCCTTTTTAGATCCACGGACTGAATCAGAGGTTTAAAATTCGGTATCGGCCGATACGATATATTGACCGATATCTCATTATCGGCCGATATTTTTATCTCTTTTTTTTTTTTAAAAAAAACGGCCGATATGATGCGGTCGAGATATCGGCATATCGGCCGATATTCGGATCCCTAGACTGAATCATATCTGAATATTTTTCAATACCATTTGCCATCCAACTGAGACTTTGGGTTCATCATAATCAACTCAATCTTACAGCAAGTACACATAAATGGATGACTAAATTTTAAAGGAATGGACTATCAACTTTTGGAACATCAGATCAACTGTATGCATCACTCAAGGTTCAAGGTTCATCCAGAATATGAAATATGCTGCAGCATCTAAAGCGCATGAGAGAGTAACCAAGGGATGACGATAATGATTATTTAAATATGAATAACAATAAATCACTAAATTATTCATAAAATCTCTCAACTACAAACTGTTCTGTATACCGGAAGCTATTAGAGGACAAAGTGCAGGCTCTTAAAAGGCAAGAGGATAATCTCCATAGATGGATTATTTAGAAATAATCACTAACATTACAAATAAATGATGTAGAAATCCAAACCACTGCTAGTACTTCCATACTCCATGCTTCCAACGATCCCCAAGACATGTTTCCTATTTCCAAATAGCATCTTTATGCACTGCATACCATACCATGCCACCTGTAAAGCAACTCAAGAATCATGAGTCTGATATCAAGTGTTTAACATTGAGAGAGAGAGAGAGAGAGAGAGAGAGGTGGGGGAGCTAAGAAGGTTCCCTTTCCCTATTCAATCTGTTCAATAGCAGCCTTTCCCCAACAGAACTCCAAAGTTAGGTATTCTAATTTAAATTTCAATTTTTTTTTCTCTTATGGAGATAATAATTATTCAATCATTACCACTAGTGGTATCAGTAGCAGTGTTTAATAAGGCTGATAGGCAGCGATAGGTATAAAGGTAAAGAATATCCCAGAGAGCACAATAAGCAGGATTTCAGAATGGTTAGTAAAAGAGTGAGAACAATAATAATGGTAGAATTCATGGCAGGAATTTGGTTCGTAAAAGAGTGAGAACAATAATAATGTGCCCATGGAGAAGGGAAATATTAGGGAATCGGCAATCACATTGCTAACAATGAAAAGTCTATAGGGCACATAATCTACCTCATCCTTGATCATCTAAAACTAGGTGATGTGGGATCTACATCCAGATCTGCAAATTCCATAGAATGGATTTAGAATGTGCATAGATTATCATCAACATTCTAAAAATTATCTAGTTGGTGTTACCTTAATCAAGAATATCTCCAATATCAAAGGAGTCTAAGCAGCCTGCTAAAAGTAGAAAACAAAAAAGAAAAGAAAAAGCATGATAAGAGTGAAATATGAGCAGCAGTAAACTTCCAAACAAGTGTGACATACTTTCTCACGCGTCTCAGAGAAAATGCTTTTGACTTGCTCAAAAACCTCTTCAATCTGACCAAAATTAAAGCAGTCATCAGTTGCCAAAAGTATGCATATGCAAGGGAAACATGACTAGTTATTCTCATTTTGGCTTGATGAAATAAAGACGAGCATCTCAGTGCATTCCACCCTTCCTAGTTCAAGTCTTCAGATATTAGTAGTACGCAAAAGTTCCAATGATCTATCTAATCTTCTTTCTTTCTTTGTTCTTTGTCGTCTTCTTTTTATTTATTTTTTATTGTTTGAAGATAGTTATCTATCATATTCTAGTCAGAGTAACCTTCTCCATGAGTGGAAACTTAACAGTATGCTATTTAAAATCCACAGGAAACTGGAGCAACAATTTAGACCTTCGTAGAAGAAAAGAGTAAAAAACAGTGTCTTGAATAATATTAAAACCTGAAACTTCTTCACATCTTAATAAAAGAGCAATGATGAATGAAAGATTACCTTCCGAACCTTCCCTTTTGAACTGTAATATTCAATTACTGGTAAACTGATTCTACAAAAACCTTGAACCGCTTCCGTATTGTCTCAATGTTGTCATCAACTCTCCCCTTTCATTACCACAAATATGAATCTTAAAAATAGAAAAGAAGTGAAGCATTTCCTTAATGAACTAACTAGAAAAATATAAAAAATGAAAAGACATTTGCCACACCTGATTTCTATTCAAAAGACGCTTTTCCATCTCTTCTTCTGAGCAATCAAAAAATAGTACAAATTCTGGTTCAATTTTGTCTACAAGATGATCAATAACAATACATGAATAGGGGATAAATCGAGTAGCTCAAGTTCCAAGAGAGAACAAACGAGAGTTTTTCATAACTAGCATAAATACTTAATAACAGAGACATTGGGCTCTGAACATGTATGTAGGAAATAGAAATTAAGCCTTACAACTTCCTCAAATGCAGTAGGGTTTTCTTCATTTCTGGGAAAACCATCAATAAGAAACTTGTCATTATCGTTCTCCTGAATTGCTTTCTGTAGAAGTTTACTTGTCTTAATCCATTTCATCTGACTTCATTCTGTATTTTGACCATCTTCATCATCACTATCATTCTAAAATGGAAATAATTATATTATCGGATCTTAATATTCTATCATGATTTATCACACAGATGTTAAAATTTAGAGATTTTTTAATTAAAAGTGAATTTATTGACAAAAACAACTCAACATAGTCAATGTAAAATTCTGAAATCAGACTAGAGGCCTTACTTAGGGCTGCAACTTGGGTCAGACGGGTCGGGTTCCTTAAAACTCAACCTGACCCAAGTTAATATATATGGAACTTGACCCGACCCGACCCGACCCGACCCGACCTAATCCAAATTCTCAACCCGAACTTCACAACCCGACTCGACCCGAGAATTGAATTCTAATCCGACCCGCATTCTGAACCTATTTTAGCCTAATTTTAACCGGGTCGAATTAACTTGTAAAATCCTCAACCCTACCCGACCCGACCCACATGATTTCTCAGGTCGGGTCATGCGGGTCAGGCCAAAATTCGACTTGAGTTGCAGCCCTAGGCCTTAGGTTCAACTTCCTTAAAGTTTACTTGATACACGAGACTTATAAATAATTTTATAACTTTGTACGTAATTTCCTAAATTTAAGATATATTAATTATCAAAGACATATATTCCTCTATAAAATTCCTCTCCACCATTCATTAGGCACAAGCCGGTATTTTGAATTTGAATTTTGACTAGAGCTGCAACTTGGATGGGCCAGTTTAGGTTTTGGGTCTGCCTAGCTTGGGCCCAAATGGTAATTAAAGGGCTCAAATCTAAGCCTGGGCTTGGGTCAACCCAAATGAGTTAAACCCAAGTCCTATTTGATTTGTATGCAAGACCAAATTTAGTTTCAAACTCAAAATGTATATGCATGTTTATTTGGATTCGAATCTATTTGAGTCTAAAAAGAAAGTTTTTTTTATTTTTTTATTAAAATATAAAATATATTATATAAATTTTATATTTATACATAATATTCATTTAAACTTAAATTTTATAAATTATGATTCAAATTCAGACTTTTACGTACTGGGCTCATTACAACTCAATTTCTAATTTGAGTATTGATGTTTTTAAGTCCAAAAATGATCTCAAACCAAGTCGGATCAACCTAGATAATTTTTTCTTTCAGATTTTTTTGCATGATCCCATGTTAGATCTGGCCCAAATTGAGCTCTAAACCCACGAGTTGCAGTCATGTCCATCGTAGTTTACTACTGTATTTTATTTTATTTTAAAGTATTTTTCTGTTCCATCAATTAAAAATTGAGAGAGAGAGAGAGAGAAGGGGAGAGAAGGGAACGTTGGTGACTTGTTGCCTTTCCATGATAGTAAATTAGTAATAGGGTGGCAGACACGATTCTATTTTCTGCCGTGGAGAAAAATGGCACTTCAGTGGAGCGCCTGATATTCTACTCCATCCTCACTATTTAACTATGATTTTTCTTTTTCTTTTTAAGGAAACTTAGAAAATTTTATCTTTGTGTTTTTTTTTTTTTTAATGAGAGAGGGTGTTCAGACGTCTTACATAGGGGATTTTATCCTATTAATCTTTTGGAGTATGTGCACACCTTTCTACAAATACATATTGAGTAGGACTGAAATCGGGTCAGGTTGGGTCAGGTTTTTTTAAAGCTAACTC
The DNA here is from genome assembly GCA_022113865.1 of Chimonanthus praecox. Taxonomy (NCBI): domain Eukaryota; kingdom Viridiplantae; phylum Streptophyta; class Magnoliopsida; order Laurales; family Calycanthaceae; genus Chimonanthus; species Chimonanthus praecox. The sequence goes on along the minus strand of CM039091.1, from coordinate 62,893,850 downwards.
GGCCCGAGTTACTAATATATGAAACTCGACCCGACCAGATCCTAACTTTTGACCCGGACGTCTTGACCCGACTTGACCCGAATTATAACCCTACTCAACTCAAAACCCGACCCGACCTGCATTTTGAACCTACTTTAACAAACTTTTTACCGGGTCGAATCGGGTTAACTTAAAAATCTCTCAACCCAAACCGGCCCAAATTCAATGCGGGTTTCTTACTTCTCAACCTGACCCGACTTTCATAACCCGACCCATAGGGCTACAACTCGGGTCGGGTTTTGGCCCGACCCGCATGACCCAACCCGAGAATTCATGCGGGTTGGGTTGAGATTTTTGGGCCAGCCGCTGGTCGGGTCATGTTGAGAAGATAAAAACCCACATGAAACAGGTTGGGCCAGGTTGAGGATTTTACAAGTTAACCTGACCCAACCCGCCCGACCCGAGTTGCAGCCCTATCGACAAGCTTGATTTTTGGGTCGGGTCATGCAGGTTCAGGCCAAAACCCGACCCGAGTTTCACCCCTAATATTAATTCCAAGCGATAAGAAGTAATCCCATGGAAAGTGTCCTAGAGAAGTCAGAGTGTTAATTGAACTCAAGACCTCCGATCATGAGAGGAGACAATAGAGAATGATGCATTTTGTGTTGACGGGGACTAGATCTCAAGACCTCTTGCAAACAAGAAGAGAAATTGATCATCAAACTAACCCCTCTAAATCAATATATAGGTTCATGGTAGCCTCCACGTTTTAAATCCCTAATTTACTTAAATAGAATGATGAGATACGTTTAAATAAGACTTGTTTTTATATTTAATATATCATTATCTCTGCTTTAATTTGATATACCATCTATTATTGAATTCGTGATTGAATCACAAAATTATGTAACACCCTTTTTTTTTTCTAATGTTATAATTCCACTGTATCATGCTAGAGTTTTCGATTATAAATTTATTTAATTACCATGTAAATATGTGGGACCGACTTTATTTATCCTCATATATATAATGATAATAACTCGGAATCCCCGTTCTTCAAGAGAATTTCACGAAATTACCGGGATTATTATTTCTATTCTTTGTTTCTTTCCTGTTGGATTATTTGGAGATTACTCAGATATACACGTGCCGTCCATTGGACGATTAGATTGATGTGTAATTGACCGACGAGAGCGATTTTGATTTCTTCGTTGTCATTTTGGTCTATGCAGTGGCAGAACCTTCTTTACTGGATTTCTGTCTTTTTCTTTTTTTCTTTCAGCATCGTGGGCTATTTGATTTGATACATATATAATGGTTTTCTCCAGACTTGAACTAGGATTCTTCTGTTTGATATTGTAGGTTACAGTGTTACTGTGTGAGCTTCAGGGCCTATTCATTTGTATGTAAAAGAAGAGATTTCGATGTGGGTGTTTCTCGTTTTTAGGTGGAAATGAATGCTGTTGATGTAGAGAGAAAAGAGGGTGTTGTTTACTTCATTGGGTCTTCTTAATTCTTAGAAAACATAATATTAGATTCATCTTTGGTAATTGATTTGGATACAAAAGGACTGACTTTGAATCCAGTTGTAGATGTTGCGGTGAAAAGAAGCTGAATTGAACAGAGAGAAGATGATCTTTTGAAGGTCATGGAAAGTTCAGTTGGAGTAATGGCTGGAGAATCTAACTGGGGTCTCTAGTTATTATTCATTATTGTCACCTTTTCTTCTACAAAAATCCATGAGATTTCTAAGCATTATGGGCAATTCTTTTGGATGCTCAGTGTCAAGTGTGCGGCTTATGTCTGCTGCAAGAGATGGAGATGTTCAGGAAGCCAAGGCTCTCTTGGAATATAATCCTCATCTCGCGAGGTATTCGACTTCTGGGGTTCACAATTCTCCCCTGCATTATGCTCCTGCTCGAGGCCATCATGAGGTATCCAACATCTCCTCTCTTTATTCATTTAATTTGTTATTGTTAGAAAATCATGACATGATAACATTCTTGAGGTAGAAGTGTAGAACTCACTCTTAAAAGCTACCCATTGAGAGAAGGGTGCATCAAGTGTTATATGGAATCGCTGGTTTCTCAAATTAACCAATGTGAGATTTTTTGTCACTTTCACATTTCAATTTCATCTCTGAATATTGTGAAGGATGCAAACTCCAAATTGTAAAGCAAAATGAAAGACTGTTTCTTACAGGTGCAATGGAAATCAAAAACTACATTGAATTCGAAGTTTGGATCCTTGTTTTGATCCCATATTGTATATCCCATTGACCCATCTGATATTATTACTCTACTTTGTCTAATTCAAAAGAACAAATAATGATTTATTCTGATAAAACATTTGATCCAAAATTCCAAATGAGATTTGGAATACTCATCTTAGCATCCAACAGTCATTAGTTTGTACTTTTTCTTAAGAGGTTGATTTCATTTTTTGTACCTTCAGATTGTCTCTCTCTTGCTTGAATCCGACGTCGAAATTGATCTTGAGAATTACCGTGGTAAGGTTAGATCATCTTTATCTTTTATGATTGGGTCTTCTGTACATTTTTCTTTATGTTGCTTCTATTTATTCTTTTAAGACTAGTTAAGATTAACAGTTTAACACAAATCCTAAAATTTGAATTACAGTGGACAGCAAGTGCCTACTGTTTAATTTGTAGAATCCATGCTCAGATTGTCAGTACATGAATACTAGACGTGGAGAAAACTAGAATACCAATACTCCAGCACATTTATAACGACGTCAACATTGCTGTGTAAGATTTAGTGAAAAAAATATATGCAAATAAAAATTGTTACTCTACACAAGTAGTGTATTAATGTCTATTACTGCTATTACTGGAAAAAGAATAAACGTTCACCTGTCTCAAACAGAACGTTGCATGCAACATTTTATGAAACATTAGAGCATGTTTGTGTTGGGTTTGGCTGAAAAGGTCCAAGTTGTTGTGTTTATGTAAGTCCCAATACATAAGTGCTATTTCTCTCTAGGGTTTTCAGATAGGGGACTTTCACAGTATCGGAGAGAGAAGAAAACATAGAGAGAAGAAAGGAGAGAAGACCTACTTAAGGGATTGAGAATCCATTGTAACAAGTTGTCTAGATTTCTCCATAGTGCAATTGAACAGTATTCCATTGTAACCCCTTGTGGTGAACCACGTAAAATCTCTTGTTTTGTGGTTTTGATTGATCTGTGTGTTTTGTGATTTCATTCCTTACAGTTTGTTTACTAAATTACACCATAGGAATGTTACTTTGCCATTTTATTGGATGTCTTTCACTAATAGAAACTTGTTCTGCATCATAAACAGTCCGCTTTGATGCAAGCCTACCATTATGGCCATTGGGAGGTGGTTCAGAGTCTAATGCTTTTCAGAGCTAATGTAAGTTTTTACTTTTGCTTTCCATTTCCTATATGTTTGTATCTTATCCATGTTAGCAAAGTCCCACATTGCCAGTGGACCTTTGGGTCATGGAGTTTATAAATGCATGGGCACCCTCGTCCTATAAACCAGCTTTTAAGGATGGATCGGGTCAGCCAAGCGTGGAGGCTGAGAGCAGAGTCTCTCCAGCCCTGGTGCTAAGGGGATTGTTAGCAAAGTCCCACATTGCCAGTGGACCTTCGTGCCTTGGGGTTTATAAATGTATGGGCACCCTCTCCTTATAAACCGACTTTTAAGAATAAGTTACTACTCATGTGTTCTTACAATCCAAAACACACGCAACAAAGTGTATTCATAGAACAAGCAGATATCTATTACCCTCGTGCATTTGAGCTGCATGTAAATCAGAAACCAGCGAGTTGATGAGTGATGATGTTTTTCTCCCTTTCCTACTAGTTTCCATTATCATCAGATGTTTGGTTCGGTCATGGAAAAATTGGAATACACCATCCTACCTAATGTGGTTTCCATTTCCATGCATCAAATTGAAAAGAAGACTGAACAGAAGCCTGTTCCAACTTCCAACAAAATGTCTAAATTAGTTTCAACTATGTGTAGATCCAAGAAAACACATTCATTTAAACTCAGGGAAGTAATGCTCACAATTTTGATTGTTTGTTTGGTTTTAGGTTCACAAAGTCGATTATCTCAATGGTGGTGCAGCACTCCACTTTGCAGCAATAAATGGTCACACTCGTTGCATCCATCTCCTCTCGCTGATTATGTTCCCAGCAACTGCCTAGATGGGTAAAAGTCAACAAGAACATCATCAATAGCATTCTAAGGTTGTTCTTCACAAACCTAATAAGAAATTTCTAATTAAGTCTTTTCACAAACCTGTGTCAGAATCAGTGGCCTGAAACGGACGGATCTGTTCAGGGGCAGTGGGCGAACGAAGATGAGAGAAGTAGATAACTAGAGAAGAACGGATCGATTGACCCGCAGATCAACCCGCTAGTTTAGGGTTTGGAACTAGTTCTATATGATTACAAAAATCAAGTTAGATTGGGTCGGGTTATATTGGTTCGAGTCAAGTTGAATTTTCAATTCTTCAACCCAATCTACTCAAATTTTATGCTCACGTTTTTACCTTAACCCAAGCTTGACCCGAATTTCAAAAATATATAACTCAGCCCATAAATTTTTTGGGTCAAGTCATGTGTGATCAAAACCCGATCCAAGTTTCACTTCTGAACTTTCAAGGAAATTAGAGCAGATACATTGCTAGAATCTCTCTCTCACCGGCATTTATGGCAACCATTTTACAATTCAAAATATGTCACTCTAAATCTTATGCAATATTGTTTTAGGAATATGTTCGTATAGGGAGTTCCTTATTGTTCTTTTATTCTCTTTTATTGTTTTAGCAGTCTATCTCTTTTAAACTTCCCTCTCTTTTTTTTTTGTTTTTTTTTTGCATTTTCTTGTACTCTTTCTCTCTTCTAATGAAATTCTTTTGTTATCTCTAAAAAAGGGTACAACTCCCTTTTTAATTTTTTAGTAAATACAAACATATATAGAATTCTCTAGTTTCTTATGCTCTCTCAATTCAAACAAATCCTCATAGGATTTTTAAAGCCTATGGAATCTTTTTATATTATTTTTTATAATCACAAATAAAGGGAGTAAAGAGAAAATAAGGGAAGATAGGGAAAAAAAAGACATGATTTTTCTTTATTCTCGAATTTTGATTTGTACACGGTAGTTTATCTTAAAAGAGCATTGAATAATGTAAAAAAAAAACTTTCTTATTTATTAATAAACTTTTTAATGCATCAAAGGCAAAAATCAAAGGCGACAAAAAGATTTTCATTTTTATATTATCTAGTTTTAAAAAAGAAGTCCTGGTGCACAAATCTTATGTACTCTTAAAAATAAGATATTGATTTTAGAGAAAATAGTAGAATCTACTTTCCTCTTATTAACCTCTTTTCAAATGGGGCTCTTCTAGATCTGTTGCTTTTATGATTTTTGAATTTTCTTTTCTAAGATTTATCCACACATTGAATTTTGAAAAGAGATTCTATATTATAATATTAAGATTTACTTTTAATTGCAACATTTGAAATATATGAGATTCACTTTTAAAAAGATCTAAACTATACAATAATTTTTAAATATAAATTTAGATTTTGTTAAATTATAAGATCAATTGTTGAATAAATTAAATGACAATTACTTGATTATAAGATCTATAAAATTTATTACACCATTCTTGATCTATCAATCCAAAAAATATAATTATAAATATCTTTATATTTAAAAATTAACATAATTTAAATATTAAAAAGTAAACCGCTTGATGACAGCACAAATCATCTCTGTTTTGAAAAGAAAGAGTGGGAAACGTACACAGTTACCGGACTAAAAGCGCCATAACCTCCTAGGGTTTTTCTTATTTTTCATTTTCCTGCTACGGCTTCCCTTCCTTTTTGCTGCTGGAGGAGCTTCTGCTGCTTCTCTTCTTTGGGAAATTCAGCTTTCGTCGACTCGTCAGCTAAAATCAGAGTGATGAAGCTCACTATCAAGACATTGAAAGGAAGCCATTTCGAAATTAAGGTCCACCCCAATGACACGGTCTGTTCTGTTCCACTCTCTCTCTCTCTCTCTGTACCTGAATTTTGAATGCAAGTTTTTAGCTGAATTCTTGTTGTGGTTCTATACATCCTGGGTCTCTTGTGATTCTAATTCCATTGCAAATTCTTACCCCGACGATTTCTATGCTTTCGTGGGAAATAATCATTTTTTGGAACTAACTTTGTGGAGCCCGTTTCTGTTTTGAACTAAAACGGATTATTTTCCTACAAGGTATTCTCCTTTGCAATGACATCTCTCTCTCTCTCTCTCTCTCAATTCAATTGTAAGTTGTTAGCTGAATATTTATTGTATCTGTACATTCTGGGTCTTCTTTGATTTTAATTGTGGGAGGAATGCACTTGCATTGAAAATGTTAATTTCTTAAAACTTAATTGAAACCCATTTCTGTTTTTAATTAAAAAATGGTTATTTTTCCAAAAAAAAAGGTACTTTACTTTCGTTATGACTCATTCTTTCTCTACTTGAATTTTAATGCAAGATCTTAGCTGAATTCGTATTGTGTCTGTACATTCTGGGTTTTCTGTCATTTTACTTATAGGTTTCTTTGGATGCGTGAAGAGGGAAGTGCTTTCGTGGAAAATAATAATTTGTTTGAAACTAAATTTGAGAAACCCATTTATGTTTTTAGTTAAAAATGGTTATTTTTCCAACAAGGTATTTTACTTTTATTATGACGTCACACACTCTCTCTACTTTAATTTTAATACATGTTCTTGGGGAATCCTTATTCTGTCTGTACATTCTGGTTCTCTCTCTACTTTAATTTTAATGCATGCTCTTAGTGAATTCTTATTCTGTCTGTACATTCTGGTTCTTCTGTGATTTGAATTGTAGTCCTCTTTCAATGCATGAATAGGAAAGCACTTTTGTGGAAAATAATAGTTTTTTAAACCAATTTTTTAAAACTCATTTCTGTTCTAGTTATTTTTTTTTTCCAATAATGTACTTTCCTTTCTAGCACAATCAAGCTGTGACATAGTCTGTAATCACATCTCTCTCTCTTTCTCTACTTGATTTTAAATGGAAGATCTTAGCTGAATTCTTGTTCTGTCTGTATATCTGGGCCTTTTATCATTTTAATTGTAGGTTTCCTTTGGATGCCTGGAAAGGAAAGCCTTTTGGAAAATAACCATTTTCAATTAAAAAAAATTTAAACCCAATCTTGCTTTTAGTTAAAAATGCTCATCTGTTTAAGAACAAAGTACTTTGCTTTCCATGCATTTGAATGGAGGATTATGATTTTGGAATTGGCATTTATTGTTTTCTGAAGTTAACTGATTGGTGCGCTTCTGATGAAGAAAACAAGTACCAGATTTGCTATTTTAATTGTGTATCACAATTTTGAACCTTTGGTCTCTTAGTGCCAATTCTCTGATACAGTAGCCATTCCTTTATTGCTTCTGTGGTTGTTGAATTTTCCCATCTGGTACTTGCTGTTTTTATGAGTGGGGGAAGGCTCGTTGTCTGCAAATGTGCGCCAACATTTTTGGCAGCATGACATGGGGGCATCATGAATATTCTAAATTGCAATAGTGATCAGATTGGATATTGATTTCTGGGGAAAAATATTTGCAGGGCTTTAATTTTTTATGCCAATCTCGTAAGGTTTCATATAATGCATAGACATATCATTGTATTTACTATATAGAAAATTTCACTAGAATAGAATGCAAAGTAAATACTTACTGCTAAAAAAAAAAGAGTAAATTTATGACTTGCTGTTGCTGCAACTTCAAGTGAACTAAGGGAAAACAATTCAGAAATCTAAATCAACCTGAGAGGGTTGGTTTGGCAGTCAAGAACCTGCCTAAGATGCGGGAGGTCTGGGTTCAAGTCACTCTCAACATAAAAGGGCCACTCCCAATAGTGTTACCTGCTGTGTGTGGATAAGGAGGTTTACCGATGCCCCAAGGACTAGTTATGTGCTCTAAGAGGCCTGGATACCTTGGTATTAAAAAAAAATAGAGTTCAGAAATCTAAATCCAAATGCTTGTCATGATAAGGGTGTACAACCTATTTAGAAAAAGCATGCATCATTTCGCTCATCACTGGATGATTGTGTAGTCTGGGATATGTCTTATTAATTTTCTATTGGACTAGTGTGTTAATTGTTTCTTTGGGACTCACACATTCCTCATAACACTGCAGTAGTTTTTATCTTTTCTTAAATTATTTTTGACTTTCTCATGAAGGAAATAGTTAACGGGTTTCACTTTTTTCCTATAGATTATGGCTATAAAGAAGACTATTGAAGAGTCGCAAGCAAAAGGAAGCTATCCTTGGGGACAACAACTGTTGATTCATAATGGAAAGGTCTTGAAAGATGAAACTACTTTGGAAGAGAACAAAGTTAGTGAAGATGGTTTTCTTGTTGTCATGCTTAGTAAGGTACAACATTATCATTTATTTTAATTCTTCTAGGATGCTCATCTATAGCATAGCTGCCAATTTCCTGCATCCTGCTCAGATTGTTTGCTTGTGGGATAAAATTAGAATTATGTGTGATCATAGTCAACTCCCACTTAACTAGAGAGGATGTTTTAAATAATTAGAATTTTGTAGAATAGAGTAGTCGAAGTTTAAAAGATTGTATGTATAGTTGAAATATGCAAATTTTTTTAATGGATATAAGGTAGTAGGAGGAGAGAGAGACCTTTGAAAACATGGAGGGAAGGGATAAAAAAAGGACATGTTAGACTGTAGAGTGACTGATGGTATGGTTTATGATAGGGTAAGTTAGAGAAAACGTGGTGTTTATTACATCTTTTTGGAGTTGTACATTTATTTGTGATTTGACTGATTGATCTGGATTGTTTTACTTTTGATTGGATTTGGATTATGCAATTAGAATGTGAGCCATACAGTCATTGGTGTAGTAACAAATCATTGCCATATGTATCAGCAGTTGTTTATTTGTCTTCTCACTAGAATCTTTCATTTCATATCACATTTTGCTATACAATCTAATATGTATAATGCATTCTACAATTTTTGGCCATTTGCAATTTGCATAATCAATGTGGTTTTCTGTACTTATAGTTTGATTTGAATTGTATTACTGAAATCACAAAGAAGACTATTTTAGATGACATTGGTGTAGTGATCGATGCATTTATTTGTATTGGTGTTTCTGTATGTGCCATTGTCATCCTTAGGCTACAGTTTTGGGTAGTTAGCAAGGGTTACGCCCAACATTAAGGCTATGTTTGGATGGGGAAAACTTGAAGGAGAAGTCTCCTTACTTCTCCTAGGGTAGGAGAAGTCAGGAGAACCTCTGCCCTTTGAGGTTCTCCTGGAGATTAGTGGTTTAAATGGTATTAGGTGGAGAGCTTAGTAAGTCTTATATGAGTTGTATATTGGTCTTTTTTATTTATTTTTAAATAATCTTGAATCCTTGATAGAAAAATATCTAGTGGGATTGAAGATCATTTCAAACGTGACATGGGGAACAAATTTCAAAAAAAAAAAAATAGCCACTTGATCTTAGCATTAGAAATCACCAATTGACTTTAGAAAAAATTTGAAGGACGCTTGGTATTTTCAATTATTAAAATTAAGTGATAGAATTTGATTTTTTTTACTGAAATTTTGTCTACTTGTTGAGTTTGAAATGAACTTTCAATCCCACCGGTTAATTTTTTATTAAACTCCAAAAAAGAAGAAGAAGAAGTATGACTCTGTGCAATCTATCACTTGGGTTGCACAAGACACCATCATCCCCTGGAGGAGGAGAAGTTTGGCATTTTGTGGGGCCCTCTTTCTCCTATAAAAGAGATCTAAACAGGAGAAGTTAGGAGAACTTGGGAGAAGTCTCCTCACTTCTCCCCATCGAAACACAGCCTTACTGGTAATTTTCCATGTTTTTCTTGTGTTGATATCATTAATCTCTTCTTTCATGTCAGTTGATATTAGATTTGATTCCATTGTTTGTTACATTTGTAGAGCAAAGCCTCTGGCACAACTGGAGCCTCATCAGCTCAGGTACTTCTTCAAGTGTTCTTTTGATGCCAAATTTCTCTTTTTTGAACGTACAGAAGGTTGGTAGACTGGAGATTCTCATTACTATGGGACCCAGAATAGGAATACTGAAGCCTTCTTGTGGAATGCAAGACTCCCCAACTGTACAATCAACGGGAGTCCAAAGAAGATTAGCATTTTGGCTACTAAATTGTCTTCCTTAGAGGACTCACTTTTTCAAGTACTAAATTTGTATTGTATTTGAACAGCCCTCAACAAATGTGCCTTCTTCTGTACCCATTTCCTCAAATGACACTCCTTCACAAGCTGTACCCATTTCCTCAAATGACACTCCTTCACAAGCTGTACCCATTTCCTCAAATGACACTCCTTCACAAGCATTGTAAGATACCATCATAAATTTCTTCTATCATAGCTTCCTGCACCTGTCAATTTCTTCACATTTGTTTGTGGACTTGTATCATTGCAGGGCTTCAATAAACACTCAAACTTGCTCTGATAGAACAGCAACCGAGTATGTCCTCTTTGTACTCCACCATTCTTGTTTATTATTGTTTCTTCTAGAATTATACAAATAAAGGGGAAACATTGTGGTACTTACGGAACGAAACCATCCCGTGGTTTCCCGTATTTTAGCCTTGTGCAAGCTTTGATACCTTGATCTCTATCTGCTTTTCTTGATGCACCATGTAATTACAACCATTATTTACAAGTAGAGTCCATGATTCAGTGATTCAAGGTTATTGTTCTATGACTCCCACCGTGGATGGGATTGCTTCGGGCTGTCCTTGAGATATTAAGAATCTATCCATCCCACAGTTGGCCTTCCTTTTTTCTCTCTTTGGATACATACTTGGGATCTTTCCCCGAAAAGTATTGAAAAAGCAGAAGACTTGCAAGGGTTAAGATTGCTTTTGTACAATAAAAGGACAATCAAAAGCAAAGAGGCACAGATCACTGTTTAACTGTGGAGGCTTCCTAACAGCGCATCAAATGGCCCTTAAAGCTGGCTGCTTGGTAATTAAACAATTCTCTCCACCTAGATATAATGCCCTATTGCCATGTTTGGTGCTTGGGGCCCTGTCTCAGAGATTAATGGATGTTTGTTTAATGAATTCCACTCATTAACCCTTGTCACTTAGTCTGGGAAAGAATTCTATTTTTCTTAAACTACCCATACATAGGTAAAAGATCCTAACCAAAAGATAGTTTGCAATTTTCATCAGATCAATGGGTTGGAATTTGACTTGGCAACCATGGGCCATTGGCACATTAAGACATCACATATACTATTGGCCCCAGAAAAATGATATCAAATATCATCAGTTTTCAGTACCTTATTATTCTTAGTCCTAATGGGTGAAAGGTTTGAACTTTGAAGAGCCCCCCTGGAGACTGGTTATCATAGTTAGGGAGATGAAGGCACTCGTCCGGGCCTTGAGGTCTCCTTCGATCACATCAGTCTTTCAGCAAATGGGGTGGCAGATTTCTTTGCCAAGAACGGTGTGGAAGGTCCCATCTTTGGTGTCTTCTACATTTGAGACGGTCGGGGAAGATTGGATTGCTTTGGACAGACCCTCATGTCTTCTCAGAGATGTTGCTTTACTTTAATTGCAGATTTTCACTTTATGTTGCTCCTCTTTCTTTTCTCTTGTATTTTCCTGCTTTGGTGGGGTCTATAGCTTTTAGACGTCCCCCTTCTCATGTATTGTTTTCTCTTTAATAAAATTTTCTCTTGTTACTGCTAAAAAAAAGCCTATCAACTTATCATTCAAAAACTCAATCTAGTTATTGACATATTCTCTATTTTAGGGCGTCAACTGATGTATATGGTCAAGCCGCATCAAATCTAGTTGTGGATAACAATCTTGAGCAGATGATCCAACAAATTATTGATATGGGTGGTGGTAGCTGGGACCGGGAGACAGTCATCCGTGCACTTCGTGCAGCTTACAACAATCCAGAGCGAGCTGTAGAATATTTATATTCTGTATGGCTAATTATTGGTTATGATTGTCCAATAGCTTAATGTGCACTCTTGTTGAAGCTTGTTAACTGATATTTATTCTGTCTCCAGGGTATTCCAGCAACAACAGAAGTTGCTATTCCAGTAGCTCGGGTTGCTTCAAATGAGGCATCAGGTCAAGGAACAAATGCTGCCACAGAAATGAGTTCTGCAGGGGCTGCGTCTCTATCTGGATTACCCAATTCTTCTCCTTTAAATATGTTTCCACAGGTCAAAGACTGCTCTGATGCATAATTGTTAAAATCTTAGGATACAATATGATTTTTTTGGAAAATGATTTGGATCTTGTGTTTAAATCTTTGTTTCAGAAAAAAAAAAAAAAAAAATGCTTAACCAAAAAAATCTTATGTTTAATTTCTGATTTTTAAGAAAACATTTTTGGTCACTTTCTACTATTTAAATGTCAGTTTTACCAAAATCTGATTTTCCTTTAAAAATTTTAATCTTATAACCATACATGATCACATGTAATATCAGTCAATGTGTATGAGTTTCTTTATTTAATATTAAACAATAATAACATGAATGACAGTCAAATTAATATTGATACTATCATCATTTTATTTGTTAGTTTACTAATAATGGTTTAAATATAAAATGCATCAATTCTGACTATTATTTTTTACTTTTTAATTTTTAAAACATTTTTTCCCTTTTTAAGAAAACAATAAAACATCATATGATTTAAGACATGTCCCATAGTCACCCGATGTCTACCTGCAAGGGGCTGCGTGCATCCGAAGTCTTGGGGTTCTCCACCATAAAAAAAATTAAGATATGTATATGATTCAATATTGATTTGATGACCAAAGAACAGTTTATGATACAATTTCAATTCTCAGAACATGAGTCATATATACTTATTGTATACTTCATCATAAGAAATTATATGGGTTGTGTCTGTTGATTCTCAAATCAGTCTTTTGGATCATGCCATGATGATCCACAAAAATTTATATGCATGCTTTCTGATGTTTTTCCCTTTTGTCATTTCATTGAAAGGAATCCTGTTTTGGATTCCTTTAATGGTTTACTTCTATTTCTCCAGGGCACTCTAAATCTTGATATTGGAGGTGGAGGTGGTTCCCTTGATTTTCTGAGAAACAATCAACAGGTAAAAATAATATTTTTGCTTTTTTTCTTTTATAAAAATTTCATTCATGCTCCCACAGACGCACTCATCGTGACTTTTCTGCCCAATTGCTGTCAGGATGCTGCTAAACCTTTTATATGGACCCCCACCCAGTAGCCCACACTCTGTGGTCAATTATAAGTGGCACACTGATGATCAAATCACTAAGCACATGCCACACATTTTTGTATATGTTGTTATATCCTCATCATATGTGTGTGTGTGGACATGGAGTTCTGATCTAATGATTTGATGGCTCCATGTTTGGGGTCTGCAGATATTGCCATTTCCAAGCCTCCAATCCGATAACTAGAATCTTACATATTACTAAGTCCATCCATCTTATAATGAGGCTCACTGCCCATGGTCCAAAAGAAAACCTAGATACTGAAAGGTGGGCTTTGCAACCATTGCTGGTCCAACATGCGCACATGTATACTTGTTTCTTCATGGGATTGTTATTACCTGGGTTGACTTTCAGATTACGTGTGTCGTTGAATTTTGCAAGAACACAAGTAAACAACATACTATGAATTTCAGTTCATAAACAAAAGCATGATGCTATGATATTTCATGTGGATCAAAATGTGGTAGCCGAGAGCCTGAGGCATGCTAAAGATCTTTTTGCTGTGTACTCTTTTATTTGATTGTTTTTTGCTTAGTTTGAAACATTTTCGTGTGTATAATAGTTCCAAGCTCTGCGCACAATGGTTCAAGCAAATCCACAAATTCTACAGGTTTGTGTTTTGTTTCTTGGAGATCTTTTAATTGAATCCTAACACGCTGGAGTAAACTGTTTAAATGGTTATTTTACTACAGCCGATGCTTCGAGAACTGGGCAAGCAAATCCCCAACTTCTGAGATTAATTCAGGAACACCATGCCGAGTTTTTACATTTAATAAATGAACCTCATGAAGGTGCTGAAGGGTGAGAACACTTGGCTTCCCTTCATCATGTTTGTTCTTTAGCAATTATCAATTGAGAAACTACCACCATGCTACTGTCAAGTTCTTTGATGCACTTGCATTTCAGTGGTTGGGTCTATCTGTTCATAAAGTAAATTTTCCATCTTCATTGGGAATCTAGATTTCTAAGTATTTAACTGAAGGTATGCCTTTTTCCCGTCTTCATTGTGCATTAGATTTCTATCACAAGTGTATAACTGTAGGTACGCCTTTTCCCCATCTTTGTTGTGCATTAGATTCCTAAGTATTCGACTGAAGGTATGCCATTTATAACTTAATAACAGCTACCTAGGGTGGCTTGGGTATTTTAGCTGTCAGTTCATTTCTTATATCATTTTCTCCCATCTGCTCCATTTCACTTACCTCGGCAACTCCCGCTCTCCTTTAATATGGGAGTTCGTCGGCCAATTCCTCAACCCCATATTACTTGGATTTTCTCTATCCATCCCCCTCCTTCCCCCTCCTTCCCCCCTCCCACCAACAATTCCCTCCCGAGATAGGGGACTGGAATTTCCTTGAGGAAGAGAGATCAATGCAGTTAAAATAGCAAATTGTTCAAGCCTTGGTTATTCTGGGTCAGGAAGAATGGGTTAAAATTAAATCTTTACTGGTCAGAATCAGTTTAATGGTACTTGAAAATAAATCCACGAAACAGATATAAATCTTTAAATCAAGCTTCAGATGACCCTTAAACTTAATGTGATAAGATTCAACTTAGGTGATCTTATTGAAAGACAATAGAAAATAGGGCCATACTACCTTTCAAAATGATAACAATAATAATACATAGATAGATAGTAAATAACAATAGGGCCTTACCAGGAGAACTGATGCTGTCTATGGTGATGGAATGCCCACGTGTGCCAAGAGAGATAGAAAGCAAATGGAAGAACCACAAAAGCAGGTGGAAAAATGGATTGGCTCATCTCACTTTTGTGGGAACATTCAATAAAGTGACCAATTATTTCTCAATCAATTCTTCATGAGTTTATGACATATGATCCTTCATGGGTTTTAAACTGGTTGCAAGTTGGAGACTAATTTTTGAAGGAAAAAAACCTTAAACCAAAGGTTATTCTATTTCATGTGTAGTGCTGGATTTGTTAAATGTAGGATGGGTGTTTTCACAGTCAATATGTGTGACCATTTATGTCATGGACCTTTTGCTTCAAAAATATTTAGAGGAAGGTTGCTTTGGCTGTATTCATTTATGGCGGTCAATTGGTCCATTTGAATGGAGCAAAATTGGCAGTGTTCTAGAAACATGTATAGGCAACCTCATAGAGTTTGTGCAGTGTCAAGTGATTGGGTGGGTCATGGTTAAAAAAAAAATTGTGACCTTTGCTGCTTCCGATGAGAGGTTTTGGCTTCAATTTATTGGAGATGTCTCATTACAGGTTAGAATAGCTGTTTGTTTGAAGCCTTTCCTTCCAAATGCAGTTCGACTCATATCTGAAGGTAGTGTTTTCAATTGTCTAGGGATGGTAGGTATCGGGGCGTTTTTTGTGATTCATTGACTAATGAGATTACCACATTGGGCGATGGTCAAGGCCACATTTATTGGGCTGAATGAATCAGTTTGTTTTGATGTGTAGTGTTATTTAATGATAGTTTGAATTTTTGCATGACCTACCACTCAAAAACTTCTTTGGATAGCTCACAGGATCCGCTTGTGTTTACTGCTTAAGCAAGCAATTTTTTTTAAATATCATCATTATCATCATCAAATGCCAGAATTTCATCTATCTGGGGTCTATTTTTTGAATATTACTTCTCCATTTGACCCTGTCATAAACCATATTATGAGTCAGTTTATTATCAAACATGTCCTTATTTATCCTTTTCCTTTATGTTTTTAGTGGTCTATCTCTCCTCCTTTAGCCTGTGATTTGTAACCTCTCAACTACCCACTGGGGCTATGTCTGGTCTTTAAACTTACATGATTAAACCACCTTGAACAAGTTTCTCTTAATTTGCCATGTATCGGGGATATTTTTTAACTTCTCCCATGTCGTCATTTTTTACTCTATGCTTTAGAGTTAATCTACTCATCCAATGTAGTATACTATATTACCAACTTAATGCAATTTGAACGCACAAATTATTCAAGCATGGCTAGAGTTAGTGTCTTCAAATTAAATATGGCCTAATTAAAACTAGTTGATAACTACTTGAAAGAAAAAACGAGGAAAAAGTGATCGTCATCGTCTTCATCATCATCATCACCCATTTATCTAGGGTCGGTTTTACGAGTTCTTCTCCAATTGACCCTATCATAAATCATGTTATCAATCACTCCACAATCTAACATGTCTTTTTATACCCATTTCCTCCATGTTTTCAGTGAGTGACATCTCCTCTTAGTGCTTTCAATTTATGGCCTCTTAACTCTATGCACTGGGGCCATGGCTGGTCTTCTACTAACATGACCAAACCAAGTTAAATGAATTTCTTTCAATTTGTCATCTATCGAGGCTATTTTTAAGCTATCTTAAAGTGTTTGTTTCTAACTCTATCCTTTAGGGTTAATCTACTCATCCACTGTAACATACCCATCTCCACCATCTTAACTTTGTCTTTTATTCATAGCCTAATACATTGCACCGTAGAGCATTGCAAGCTAATAATTGTTTTATAAAATCACCTTTTAGGTGAAAGGGGACTTTTTAATCTAGGAAAAATTGATGTCTGAATCAAACTTCCAGTGACTCTACTTAAATTAATATGGTAAGATTTACTTGGTTACCTTGTTGAGATTTGACAACCAATAGAAAATGGGCTTTTCTTAGAGACATAATGCCATCTTTGGCGATAGGGAGGAATAATCGTTTTGTATAAAGAAGAAGAGAGGAGCACCCACATACCCGTGTATGTTGAGAAAGATACTATGAAGACAAAAGAAGTATGGACATGAAGAAGAAATTGGCTGTTTGCACATTGCAATGTTGTGGCTACAAACCACTAGAGACCATGCTATTCTAACTTCACACCCAAATGAATCATGCCAAGTCAAATCTCGACAATTTTTACATAAATTTTTTCATGGGTTTTTACTATTTGCATCCTTTAAGAAAAGAAAAAACCATAAAGCAAATCCAAGCCATATATACTGGAGGTAATCTAAAGCCCTTAGATACTCATAATGGTAACATATATCTTTAAGTTAAGTCTAATTTAAATAAAGTGCTAATTAATCCCATAACATAAATAGGAAAGGAAGCAAATAGCCTTGCATTTTTAAGGCTTACCACAAGTAATCATGGTCCCACATAGGAAATTGGCATAAGATCCATGAGGTCCAATGTGTATGATCGGGTTCTTGGACTTTGTCAAGGGAAGGGTAAATGGGTGGGTGGCCCAAAATCCATTGACATACTTATCTGTATTGTCATCTTTTTTCCCACCCATCTATTGTGTGTGTGTGTGCATTGGAGTTGCTCATTTGGTTTTCATGAGGTTCTTTGCTGGTTTTAGATTTCTGTCACTATCCCTAGAAAACCATTCATCACATCAAAACAGCAAACCATGTCTTAATGTACCTTCACAAATTCTTTCTTCAGGGATTTGTTTGAGCAGGCAGAACCAGACATGCCCCATTCCATCAGTGTGACACCAGAAGAGCAGGAAGCAATTGCACGAGTATGGCTTTCTTCTCACTGGTGGAACTTTTTGATTTCCAGTTCTGACAACCTGATCAACTTTTGTTATTGTTTATAGCTTGAAGCAATGGGGTTCGACAGAGCACTTGTCATTGAGGCATTCTTGGCCTGCGATAGAAATGAAGAATTGGCAGTGAACTATTTGTTAGAGAATGCTGGCGACTATGAGGATTGACAGGTACTTTGAATCCTCAATTACCTTCTTCACATCCATTGTAGCCAGCTATCTAGCTGGGCTTCACTCTTGCTATGCTAAGATGCCTTGTCTTCCTTATTTTCTTTGAGCACCCTCAAATGATAACTCTCTTGTCGACTATGGGTGGAAGGAAATTATTTCATTATGATTTGTACTAATTTTTTCTTCACTTTGACCTCTGTCATTACTGCCATCGCATCCTTGTCATTTTCATCTGGTCAGAATTTATCATCTAACTGGCCATTTGTCTATCTATACAAATTGCAGGGAAAAACGACCTCAGAGTTCTGTATATTTGAGGAACCAGCATTACTTTCCTCCAAAATAGAGTTTAATTGTTTCTGGGTTTTATACTGATGGTCAGGTGATTGTTTAATTGTTTATGTTGGGAGTCTTAACATTTCCTAGAAAGATCTCGTTGGTGAGTGCCGATTCAATGATTCTTTTTTAGCCGTGGTGCATCTGAATTCTGTAATGACATGCACTTGCATTTGGTTACTGAGATTTTTCTCTTATGGGTAGTCTGACTCGTTTTCTTGCTTTCGATGTGTGGTCCATGATCTGCCTAGTGCCTACTTGCTTGAGATTTAATTTCAACCTTGATTGATGCCTAATTGATGATTTTTTTCCATCTGATTGAATATTATAGGTATAAACATTTCTTCAATAGTTTTATTTTGGTCTTAAAAAAATTAGGCTTAAGATGATTTGATAGACCGCATTTTAGACAATTGAATAGTCCCATTATCATTTATTCAATTATTCAATTCTTTTGATTACGGGATGAGTCTCTGTGTAACCTATACAGCTTTTTAACTTGGGTGGATGTTAGACCTATCTTTGTACTTAGCTTGACTTTCGATTTCTACTCAGTAGCTATGACACTCAAATTAAGACCATTCAATTGAAAATTTAATATTTTGGGTAGTTGAGTTGTCTAAACTTCTAAGCTTAGATTAGAGATTTTGAATTCGTCTTCTCTTGGACTTATTAGATACATGAAGCTTAAAAGTGGATAAGGATATACCCATATTATATATATAAAAAACTAAAAAATCATCATTCAGGGTTACTTCAATAATCGGCTGATTTTTACATGATCTATTTAACAGAGTTTAAACGATTGAATCAAATAAACCTTAAAATATATTGCCTTATTATCACACTCAATGTATTACTTTTTGGAACTTCCTTTTGAATAGGGTCACATGCAACTTGCTTTATCTCATAAATTAGCCAAACACAATTGTTGCTCCTCTAATTCAGGTACGCAATATGGAGAAAGAGTAAAGCTATGAGTCAATTAAATCATCTATTATTCTTTATTTCATGCTAATGAAACTAAGACCTCCAAGTGATTTCTATATCAAAAGGCATTATTGTTATTATTCTTTTTTTTTTCCACTTCAGCCAGTAATGATTGCATGTATTATTTTTGTTATTATTACAATGAATGTTATCAAAACCGGACCAGACCGTGGTCAAACTGCCGGTTCAACCGGAATCGGCAAGGTTGCGGTTCAGTTAGGTTGTCAAAACCACATAAAATCGGTCATAACCGCGGTTTTATGCGGTTTTGAGAATAAAACAGTGAACCTTAAAATGCGGCTCACAAAAATTTATTTTTATTTTAATTTTCTCCTTTAAAGTATCAAAAATTAATATATAAAAAATGGATATATTCGAAATATAAAGGTTTCTTACCATTTCTATCCTACATTTTTCACCGTTTTGCTATATTATTCAGAGTTTGAATGTTATTTGTAATATTTATATTAATTTATTTGTAAAAAATATCTTACTTAATGTTATATATAATATTTATATTATATTATTTATTAACCGACTTTGACTAGATTTGACTGCAGTTGAATCCGGTTGAACCCAAAATGCCTCGAAAACGGTTCGTAAGACGGTCCGGTTCTGATAACATTGATTACAATAGCTGAGTCTCTCTACAATCTGATTATGTCTCGGTTAGATTCATATAGATAGATGGGTGAATTAGAATTCTATCTTGATGGCATAAGTAAAGTTTTATTGTTTACCCACACGATTTAGTTCAACTCGTTGTCTGTAGTCTTAGGAAATTTGAAGTTGCGAGTTCGAGCTCTTATGGTCTAATCTTGATGTGCCTTAGGGATAGTGGATTCATCGGTGGCGGTTTTAGTAGGACTGTGTCTGAGTTTCCCACTCGTTAATTCAAAGAAAAAAAAGTTTTGTTTTTTAATGGTTTTAAAAAATTCTTTATTTTACTGTAAAAATTGGTTGAGTTAGATTGCCGTATAATTCAAAGGAAGGTGAATATGAGGGAAAATAGATCTATTGAGTTTTATTAAGGGTCCTTTGAGCTCAAGATCTCATGAGGCATTAATTTTAGAGAAGAATATATAATTATTGCAATGTGCACATGATGGTTAGGAGGAATCATTAGTCCTAATCATAATAAATATTGCTCATGTTTAAATAAATCCGGGGTATATCAATTGCAATCTTTGGTATAGATTCATTATATTTTTAAATATAAAAAATGAGAACATTTATTCTGATTATAACTATTTCCGAACCTTTCTAAAATTACACTTTATTAAAAAAAAATTGGAGTAAACATGGTGAAATGAGTTTTTTTTTCTTAAAAAAAGCTGTAACATTTAGTGCGCTCTAAAATTCAAATTATATTACAACTATAATAAATTATATATAATATATCTAAATTATATAATTATGAAGATTTTAATAGGATTGTATCAGAATTTTCCACACGTTAATTAAAAAAATCAAATTTCAGTAAACCCTGAATGTGGTCACCAAGTGGATGAAAAATTGATACTAAGATTTGGACGGTCATGGTGGGTTTACAATACGATACGTGTTGGATTAAAAGTCCAAGAGTCACAGCCCTCAATTAATGGCCACACGGCTTTTATTTAACACGTGTACAGACGATTCACCGTAGCTAGTTTCACTCCAACTGTAACCAGAAAAGTAGCATTAAAATCATAAATTTTAAATGACAATCTGCACTCGTACTGTTAATATTCGGTGTACTTGTCTCTGGGCCTTAATAGGACATGAAGGTTTAAGTATTAAAATTAATTTAAAGCCATTTAAATTTGTGAGTTTATTAATCTAATTATAATTTCTTCATTATCGTATCATGGCCATACCTTTCTTCCAAATCCATTACATTAGACTAATATTAGTTAAAAATGATCTTGTTACTTCATTAATCTAATCAAAATATTTTTTCTTCTAGTCTCACATTCGTGCTTAAACCTTTTTAATTAAATTTTCACATTCAGTGTAACTTACTCACATGAGTATAGTTCAATTAGTTATCTCCCATCTTATAAAGCTGAAAATTAAAGATTTGAATCCAATAGTCTAATATTGGTGTGTCTTAAGAATAGTGACCTTATATGTAGAGTTTCTTTCATGTTAATAAAACAAAAAAACTAAATTATCACATTGTTATTTTCTTCGATAATTTGACATGCACGTTTTTTATTCACAAATCATACTAGATAAAATATACTTTTGAAATATGATATAAATTTAGAAAGAATGAATAGATAAGTTAAGATGTCTTAATTTTAATTTTAAAAAATTAAAAAAGGTAAACTTAAGATTTTTTTATGAATTACAACTGTTATAATCAATAATGACCGAAATAGTGGATGAAATCTATCGTTATATGCTTTAAATTTAAAGTTCCACAATAAAATCTGAAACCGAAAAAATTAAAAAAGAAAACCGAAAACATGAGAGTGACCGCCGCTCAGTGTCCTTTATGTATTAAAGAATTAACAGAAAGGCTTTCAAAAAATAAGGGTAGTTTTGTCAGAAGTCATCCTTTTATCTCTCGTGATTTCTCTCTTTCGAAGGTAGTAAATGTGATCCGCCTGCGTTGCACGTGGCTACCCGCTTGTACCCGGCGCCCGGTGCGTAACTAACCATCGGTATCCTGTGCCGCCACCTAGAAATGACATTCTGCGTTCGTCGCGACGAACTGAGTCCATCTCCATTTGTCATTTTTTATGAGTTTTGACATGAAACTTCTTCTATAAAGTGATCTGTCATTCAGCAATCTCAACTGAAGTGGTACATAGTATTATGTTTTTTTTTTTAGAAATTATAGAATATATGTTAAAACAATTTTTTGTATAAATAATCATATTTTATCGAATAATTTTTACAAAGTACAAGAAATATATATAGAAAAAGAAAATATTATTTTGATGGACAGGTGGCAGAAGAAAAATAGAGACACTACTAATATAAAGAGTTAGGAGGTTATAAATTGAAAAAAATAGATTATGAATAATTCAAAGAAGATATATATATATATATATATATATATATAAAGTGATATACTATGATAAAATTAGATGAAAAATAAAACTTAAAATTATATCACACTTTATCATTAACAAATTTTATTTTACGATATGCAACCCAGTAATTTATTTGATTATATTTTAAATTGTGTATGAGAATTCTTAAAAACTATTTGTCGTAAATTAATTTAAAAAAATTAATATGAACTTTCAACCAAATATTTGATTTTTAAGTGAATGTATAAAATAAAATTTGATAATTTTATCAAATAATGATTAAAATTTTACATCAAATTTTATGAATTAATTCACTAAATAATTTTTCAATATAACCACACTAGAATGCTTATTATTTGCTAATGGGGGACCGAAAAACTGCTTCAATGGTGATCTACGACACAAAATTGGTGGACTCACATTGGCTTATTAGAAAAATAATAAATTTAGATATTTCATTTTCAGATATTGGAATTGATTTTAATTTTATAAATTAATATAGTTAATGAACTCTATCAGTATGTTATGTGTCACATTTTTAAGAGTTTATGATGTATTAGTGTCTGACTTTTTAAAGAAGGATCAGAAATCTATGAAAAAAAATTAATGGCATTTATTATATTAAATGGAATGAATGACTAACAACAAACAGAAACAAGTTATTTAATCAAAAATTTAATTTTAACATGAATATAGAAGGTCTATAAATATCACTTTAAGATAATTTAAACATGCAAATAAAAAATTAAAATACCCATTCAATTGCCTACATGGGCAAATAAAATACCTATTATGTTGAAATTAAGAAAAATAGGTCAGCGGCAGGGGTCCAAATATCGGTCGATATGATTTGTACTGGTCGATATCTCGGCCGCATCATATCGATTATTTTTATAAAAAAAAAATTAAAGAAAAAGAACATCGGCCGATAACGAGATATCAGTCGAGACCATTTTTTCCACCCCTGTTCAGTTCGACAATTGACTGAGTTTATATAACTTAATTATTCATTTAAGATTGAGAAAAAAAAGGGAAAAATGGACGTTTTGGATTAAAGTTGGGATGGTGAGTCCGTCAGTCTATCGCGACGAACAGTAGAAGAATCCCTCTCTCGCCCTTCCGCTCCATATGTGGCGCGCTTTTCGCATACAAATGTAAGTTTCGCTCCGGGCGTCGATCCGAAACTCTCTCTCTCTCTCACGAGAAGAGACTACGTTTCGCTCACCTTTTCAATCAAAACACTTTCTCCAAACAATCCATTTTCCACGATTTCTATCCATTTCTATTTCCGTTTCTTTACATTTTCTCTCTCATTTTCACTCTCTCTTTATCCTTTTCTTCTCTCTGTCGTCCGTGATTGCGATAATCTGCTTCGGTTTCTGCTTCCATTGGAATCTGGAATCTACGAGAGTCTTCCGTTTTATCAGATTTGACGGAAGCTGAAGTCCAGAAATCCGTCCATCCATGGAGCGGAAGAAGTATTCGATCCGGCCGGAGGACTACGAACTCCTGGAGGAGGTCGGTCACGGTGTCAGTGCCTCCGTCTACCGTGCGCGCTGCATACCTCTCGACGAGATCGTTGCCATCAAGATCCTGGATTTTGAGCGAACTAATAGCGATCTGGTAATTTCATCAACACTTTCTCATTTCTTCTTCTTTGCCTTCTTTGTTTTTCTATTATAGTAGAAAGACGAATTTTCATTGCAATTTAGTTAGACTTGATTTTCAAATTAGTGAAATTGGAGCAGTGTCTCTGTTTTTTTTGAAGTTTTAGTTTATTTTGTTACCGAGAAGTTGGAAAAAATTGGAACTTCTTCTATTTTAATCCTACTAGAATTTGTCAACTATATCAACTCTCTTTCATTCGTCTTTTTCATTTGTTCTTATTCTTGTTCTTCCTCTTCTTTAATGTTTTTTATTAGAGTAGAAGGAAAAGTTAATCTGACTTAAATTTAGTTAGATTTGATTTTCTAATTTCTGGAATTTGAGCTTTGTCTCTGTTTGCTCTGTAGTGTTAGTTTATATGCGTTACTGAGAAGTTGAAAATAATAATAATTAAAATCTCCTCTATTTGATGAATGCTGCTAGAAATTATCCATTACCAACTGGATAACTTTCATCAACTCTTCTTTATTTGTTCATTTCTTCTTCTTCTTTAGACTAGAAGAGAAAATTAAGTTGTTTGTATAAGAACTACTTGCTGTTTTTGTATAATAGATTATAATTTGGTTAGCTGTGATTTTTCAAATTACTGGAATTGGCGCTTTGACTCTATTTGTTCTGTAGTTTTAGTTTATTTGTTATCAAGAAGCTGGAAAAATTGGAACCTTACTCTATTTTATGGATGCTACTAGAAATTCTAACTTCATCAACTCAACTTTATTCGTCATCTTAATTTCCTCTCTTCTTGTTGTTGTTTTTTCTAGTTTTTATTAGACTAGAAAAAAATAAAGTTCATTGAAATTTAGTTAGATGGCATTTTAAATTACTGGAATTGGAGCAGTGTCTCTGTTTTCTCTGTTATTTTAGTTAATATGTTACTGACACTTGAAAAAAATGGATTTTCGTCTATTTTATGGATGCTACTAGAAATTATCTGTTGTGAACTGGATTTCTGACTTTTATTTCTCTTCTTCTTATTCTTTTCTTTTTGTTTCTTATTAGACTAGAAGAAAAAAAAATTAAGTTGATCACAATTTAGCTAGATGTGTTTTGTAAATTACTGGAATTGGAACAGTTTCTCTGTTTACTCTGTAGTTTTAGTTTATTTTGTTATGAGAAGTTGAAAACTTGGAACTTTCTCTTAATGGAAGCTGCTAGAAATTATATATTTTGAACTGGAAAACTAACTTTCATCAACTCTTTTTCCTTTGCCGTCTTCATTTACTCTTGTTGTTGTTGCCTATCTTACCATTTTGAATGGAGTGGATGTGATGAAGGAAAAATTAAATACATTGCAATTTAGTTAGATTTGATTTTTCTTATTACTGGAATTGGAGGTTGTTTACTCTGTAGTTTTAGTTTATGTTACTAAAAAGTTGAAAAAAAATGGAACTTTCCTCTATTTTATGGATGCTACAACATTTAAGAAATTGTCCATTGGGAATCAGTTTGTTGTGAACTTTTTATAGATAAGTTTAGATAATGAAGTCATGAAGATAACTTAGTTTGAAATTTAGTTAAATTTGATTTTTCAGATTACTGAAATTGGAGTAGTTCCTCTGTTTGGTCTGTACTTAAAAAAAATTGGAACTTTCCTCTATTTTATGGATGCTAGTGGGAAATCGTGGACTGGATAGCTTACTTTTTGTAGGGCTTCTTTAGATAACAAAGATGAATTGGTTTGAAAGACCTGAAATTTAGTTAGATCATCATTATC
Organism: Chimonanthus praecox; assembly: GCA_022113865.1. NCBI lineage: Eukaryota > Viridiplantae > Streptophyta > Magnoliopsida > Laurales > Calycanthaceae > Chimonanthus > Chimonanthus praecox. The sequence continues at coordinate 62,868,149 of CM039091.1, read as the reverse complement.
ATAGCCTAAATCCCGTCATCCAGCAATTTAGTTAGATGAGTTTTTAAATTACTGGAATTGGATCAGTGTCTATATTTGCTTTTTAGTTTTAGTTTATGCCACTGAGAAGTCGAAAAAAAAGTCAAACTTTCCTCTATTTTATGAATGCTTCCAGAAATTATCTACTGTTTCCTTTTTTTTATGAATGCTACTAGAAACTGTTCACTGTGAACTGGTTCATTGTGAATTGTGCAACTAACTTTTAATAGAGCCCATTTTAGATGACAAAGACGAGTTACTTTATTAAGATCTAAACTTACATAAGAAGTTTTCTTATGCCAAAGTTCAAGTTGAACAGATCATTTTCAGCATAGGTTTAAAGGGTAAACAGTTTTAATCATCCATAGGACTTGAGCTTATTCCAATGGTGTGTTCATCTCAAAATGGGTTTGAATTTGGCACTAGTCCAATTCATTGGATAATATCTATCCATATGACTTGAGTTTAATCCAATGGTGAGTGTGTCTCGAAATGGGTTCAAATTGGTTACGAATCCAATTCATAGGATAATAAAGTCATAAACAATGTTTGACAATTAGGATAATGAGTATATTGATTGTAAAAATTTTTTAGGGATTATAAAAAAGTTAAACCATGGAATACGAACAGTGGTGCTAAGTATATAGTCAAGAGTTTTGGACGGTTGCCAAAACATGAAACAGAAAGAACTGCTAAGTAGTCTCCTTGCTAGTTATAGTAGAGAAGTGTTTTGGACAGTTTACATGTGCGAGACAGAGCTGTTAAGTAACTTCCATGCCAATTAAGGTAGATCTAAGGGTTCCGTGCAGTTACCAAAACATGGAATAGACAGAACTGCTAAGTAGCTTCCATGCTAGCCATAGGGCTTTGGACAGTACCAAAACATGCAACAGAGAGAACTGCTAAGTAGCTTCTTACTTAAAAACTGTGGACTACAAATTTGTAAAACTACTTGCAATCATGCCTGCCAAGATGTCATGATTTGGAGAAGTTGAAACATGTATGCTGAGTCTGCGACATTTATAATAAAAAGAAGTGGTTGGCGGCATTTGTATTCAAAATTCATGGAGATTTCAAACTGAAACAACAACCATTTTCCAGCAGAAAAGAAGTGTAGCAGTCAGGTTCAACTGGTTGAGACCTGATGCATCAGCCAACACAGTCAAAGTCCTTCTTAGTTTGATTTATAGCTGAGCTATTCTCTCTCCGATGAGCTATGAGCTTTAATTTCAGTTGTTATAGTCATGCTTAAAAGGGAAATTCTTGATATATGCCCCCCTTGAAGTCACTAAGTTATAGGTCTCCAAGTTTCTCAATTTTAATTGGTTTTTGTTATTTGCATGGTTCTCCTGCCTGATCTCATTATTTTGACTCATATGATCAGTTGTATGATGTGCATTTTATCATTGTCCAAACAGAGTAATATTTCTCGTGAGGCACAAACAATGATCTTGGTTGACCATCCCAATGTTCTTAACGCACATCGTTCCTTTGTAAATGATCATGATCTCTGGGTTGTCATGCCCTTTATGGCTGGGGGATCCTGTCTTCATATTTTGAAGGCAGCATATCCTGATGGTTTCGAGGAGGTGGTTATTGCAACAATATTACGTGAAGTGCTGAAGGGTTTAGAGTATCTTCACAATCACGGGCACATACATCGAGATGTCAAGGCAAGTAATTATTTTTTCTGAAAGGTGTCAAGGCAAGTAATTATTCACCTGCATATCTTTAAAATAATATCAGTTTTCTTTTCTTGGTAATTGTTTGCGACCAAATGTTTATTTATTTTCAATTTCAGGGATGTACTTTTATTTGAACAGAGAACTTGTTTGCAATAGTTTGTTGTTGTTGCCTTCTAAATTTCCCCTCTCAGATCTCATTTCTTTTTCCTTGAAGTTATTGACTAAAATTTTCATCAACCAGTCCAAGATGCTAGGTTTTTTTTTTGGTAATTTGGAAGTTGGCTGAATAGAAAGTCAAAACTCAGTTTGGCTATTTCTGAGTTTATTTATTTATTTGTCAATAATCTCATTAGTTCATATTAACCTTGTTTGTGATGCAACTAGGAGTATGAAAAATGAAGAGTTCATTGCTCACATGCAATAGAGAACTGGTAGTGTGATATAATGGCCTAGATTAATCTCCCAAATGCACAAAATTTGCCTGAACATGATGTCTAGAACTCCAGGTACATTTTCCAGGCACAACACATTCCCCTATGCACCTATCTGTGCAGCCACTCATGTGCACCATGTATGGGGCCCACATGGAAGGGTCATTGGAAAGACCTAAGCTTGACTATGGGATGTATAAATATAAACTTGATTGGATCAACAAATCCATATTTCTTAAGGTCCTAAAGATTAATGGGGCCATAAATGTGAGTTAATCCAACAGTGTCTTTAACTCAGATTGGGGTCAAATTGGGTAAGAAATAAGGATCCAATTCATGGGGGAATAAATTTTAATATGTGTATATCTTATTTTTTACTAATAACCTTTAAATTTGTTTAAATAATACTGAAGTTCTTTATATCCAGGTACTTTTTTTTTTGAGGGGTAAAGCAGAAATTTCATTAAAAGAAGAAACAAAAACAAATGAAAAGGGCCTAGCAAAAAGCAACTACTTTAACCGAACCACTATAACACAATCAAATTTGTGATAAAAGAGAAACACCCAAATTTGGCCCAACAACACCATTTTTGGCAAAGAAGTCCGCAACGTTGTTCGTCGATCAACTAATATGGTTGAAGGAAACCTCCATGCCCATGGTAAGCCCCTTAAATCTCCCTAACAATTGTGATTGGCCTCCAAGGAGGTCTCCCCAAACCCTTAGCCCATTTGATAGCATTGGACGAATCACTTTCGATTACTAATTTTACTCCCTCCAAGCTACCACCTAAGGTCAAGGCTCTCCTAATACTAAGAAGTTCCGCCTCATTAGAATCCAAGAGCCCCACCGATTCCGAGAAAACGACTAGAGTCCTCCTTAAAATGAAGTATTTTATAACAAAAAATGAAAATTACTTAATAGAGTCCCATCTGCTTTATCTTTTTCTTTTTAAACAGTAGCAAAAAGTTTACATTAAAGTAAAGGAGTTGTAGTAATATAACATACAAAATTGAAGAACCATTTGTCCAGATCTACTAACTCCTAAAGTTTTCTGCTTCTCTGACTTCCCAATACTTGCTTCCTTCAGCTATTCTAGCTTCTTCAATTCTTGTCACAATTGATGTCTGTAGCACGTTTGGAGGGTCAATGACATTGCAACAAGGTTTTAGGTTGCCTTGTCATGATCTTGCAATCATGGGATTGTTGGATGCATAACTAAAATCACCTTGACACTTTCACAGTGAAATAGTAGTAGGTTAACTGCAACCACTTATTTGCACTGGGATATTCAATAGGCATACATACATGGATTCTGTTTCACCTAGTCTTCTTGAATGAAGCATTCCACAATTATAATATACAGTTTACATGTATCTTGGCTTGTCTCTGAATCTCTGATAGAGACCCAATAGCTTCCTAACTGAACAATATAATGACCGAAGCTCAATGGAGGTCCTTCAAAGACAATTAAGAAACTCATGGTTTTCCTCATGTTGTTACAATACAATCTTGGTCTTTAGTATAGATCATATCAATGTATCAGAAGTAAATAACAGTATTGCAAATGGAATTTATGATCCCATTCTAGTAGATGGTCCTTCAACATATTTTGCAAGAATTTCTACCCCACTTCGTGAGGCAAAAAATACTCGTGTGGAACAATGTCCCTTGTTCACGGTAGCTGTTGTGATATAGTAACAACAAACTTTCCCAATCAATCAACAATGTTTAATGTCTTATTTATTATAGTTGATGCATTTAATTCCCCTCCTAATTCATCAACATTAAAAGGGGTTAGTTGTGTACTGATTTCTCTCAGTTGTTGTGTTATTTCATGTAGGCTGGCAATATCCTAATTGATGCACGTAGTGGAATTAAACTTGGGGACTTTGGTGTTTCTGCTTGTCTTTTTGATTCATGTGATAGGCGACGCTCAAGAAATACATTCGTGGGGACACCATGCTGGTATACATAAATTGGGAGCATATGCACTGTTCTATATGATCTTTTAGTTTTAAACATGTTTCTCTGTCACACGTCATTCAATTTAACTTTTACTATTTCTATTGTAGGATGGCACCCGAAGTTATGGAGCAATTGCATGGTTATGACTTCAAGTTAGTTCATTAATCTAGTATCCCGTCAGTTTTTAAGTCTTTGTAAAAATCATTCACTTGATATTCTAAAATTTGTTGTTAATTATTGTGCAGAGCAGATATCTGGTCTTTTGGAATAACTGCCTTGGAGCTTGCCCATGGTCATGCTCCGTTCTCCAAGTATCCTCCAATAAAGGTCCAGTTATACATTTTTATATGCAACCTCCATTTATAACTTTGGACTTTGTGTGAAATCTAAATAAATTTGCTCTGGCAGGTTCTGTTAATGACCTTGCAAAATGCACCACCAGGTCTTGACTATGAAAGGGACAAGAAATTCTCAAAGGTATTCTTTCAACAAATTATACCTTCACCACCTTTCTCCTTCAATGTAATCTCTCTTTTTTCACAAAATGTTTTGGTGTTGTTTCTTGTAGTCATTTAAGCAAATGATTGCTATGTGCTTGGTAAAAGATCCTTCAAAAAGACCTTCTGCACATAAACTGCTCAAGCATTCTTTTTTTAAGCAAGCTAGGTCCAATGATTATATCGCCCGAAGAATATTAGATGGGTTGCCTCCTCTTGGAGACCGCATTAAAGCATTGAAGGTTATGAACCTACTTTGATTTATTTCTACACTTACAAGTTCCTGTAATAATGTATTATCTATGCCTCTTATTGTCTCATAGTTATTTCCATCTTTAACACAGATCAAGGAAGAAGACATGCTTGCACAAAAGAAAATGCCACATGGTAAAATGGAGGAGATATCCCAGGTTTGACACTTCTTATCTTGAGCTAAAGATGAACTAAATTGTGTGTCATTGGTTTTATAAAATGTCATGATTGATGCTTATTTCTGTAAACTTTTGGATTTTCTTTTGAATAACAAGAACAAATTCGTTTATGGTAGTCTAAAACTAGAGCATTATAAAAGAATTGTATTATTTGAAGCATACATCCATTCACCCGTTTTTACAGTCTGCAAACAATTACATATTCTATAATGAGTTCCCTTTAAAAATTTCTTTGAAAATCTTCACCCCCTCTTGCATCGCTAGCATTCTGCTTCCTTAGATTCCTTACATGTTACATCCCAATGGAAGCACCTATAAGATGCCATCAATAAACTAGCCAACCCCTATCCACCAGTTCATCTTGGGACCCAATCAAAAGTTGTCAAAATGGAACCATTCACTCATCCGTGTTTCCGAAACAGCCAATCACCCTATACCTTCCTGCCACATTAACTTCACATCAGCTACCCATATGTCAATTACTTGAAGGTTCCTCTTGCCGTGAATAACAACTCTCAATTGCTGTGAGAGGATACCTGCAAAGGGAAGGTAGGCAAAATTGTGGAGAAGTAAGAGTTAGGAAAGGAATGTGTGAAGAAAAAAGAAAAGAAAGAACCAAACAAATGAAGGGATGGATAGAGAAGATAGGCAACATGATATAACCATCAGGAATTGAAATATCACTACAGAAAAAAAATCTTAAAGAAAGGGGCATGTGCTAAAACTGGTTAGACTTTAGAAATTTCATTTTATTCATATCATCATAAAGATTAGAACTATTTTTCATGATTACAACTCAAGAACATGTTGTTGAACTCATGGCCCATGGCCTACATGACCTTCATCTTGCATATCTAGGAAGGTAAATTCACTCTCGGGTAATCAAGCATCAGGTAACAAGTAATGTCCAGCAACTCCCGAAGTCTCTTACTTTCAGATTTTAATATTAGTATGCATTTAGAACCTGCCTAGTTTTGCATAGCTCATTGTTCTAATGCTAAGCTTAGATCAACATAGTGGGAAATAAACAAGGGGTTATTATCTGACTTTTGGATGATTAGATACCTGACACATGGACACGGTGTTTGTTTTTAGGTTCTTTTCAAAAGAACACTTACAATGACCAAAGATCACTTTCAAAAGGCTTGGATAAATTTGTACACTGAAAGGGATTATGTGCTTTTAAATGAAGTTAGTTTTTTTTAAAAAAGGGATTGTGTTTTGCATGAGTGCTTCAAGAATCAAGTGTACAAACAGCTTCTGTCGGTGTACGAAACACTTAGAAATCATTGATTCATAAACCATGTTGGAGTCGAATAATTTGTTTAAGTAACTAATTGTCATTCATGGAAAATGGTGAGCTAGATCTCACTATACAATTAAGATCAGTGGTGACTCTTAGACGTTTATAAAATATAAACAAAAGGGGTAGCTAGCTGCACAGAGCTTTGTAAAGGGAACTCTGCAGGTGCCATTCAGAGCAGTATGGGCACTCGAGGCTTGTAGTAAGCATTTGCATTAATTTTCTACTCTGGATTTTACTTATCTAATCTGAAATTCTGAATTGTATTTTCTCTGGTACAAAACATATAAAAAGGGGGGGTGGGGCCGTGTAAATTGAGAATTGAGCATTCAGCAATGCTTGGACTTGTGTTCTTATGACATGTATAGTGGCTACACACTGATATACTTGAATTTATGGGTTTAATGGCATAGTATACCCCAAAGTTCAAACATGGAATCTGTGAAACTAGAAGTTTTGAGTTGATAACATAACTATCACTACTCTGTTCATGTTAATATCTTGGACAAAGCTCTCATAAGATGAGGATACTTGTAACATGAGAGCAGTATGGGCACTCGAGGCTGAAGAGTCTTTAACATTTGTTTTAGCCTGTTCTAATGTTACAGATGATACTGTTTTAGAAGGAATGAAGATTTTGTAGATCTTTCTCTTTTGTTGTGTCCTCATATATTTAACTGTTGGATTGTGCTTTACGTGTGTATTTTTCTAATCTAATCAGATAATTTTTTTTTGGTTGGTTTTTTTTCTGGTTCCAAATGATGTGTAGAATGAATACAATCGAGGAATCAGCAGTTGGAATTTCAACATTGAAGATTTGAAAACTGAGGCCTCACTGGTATGAACTCAAGTAACATCTTGTTCATTCTTACTGAATCTGATTTTTAGTATGAACTTGAGGTTATGCTGAGGTCATTCAGCTTATTTTTGTTAGATCCAAGATGTTGAGGAAATCATTCTTGATAAAGATCAAGGAAGTTGCTCAAGTTCCTTAGTTCGTCTTGACAGCTTGTCAGAAAAGCAATTACCATTTGTAACCCCCTCTTTGAAAGATGATGAGGAAGTCAATGTAAGTATGTACTAGAAATGTTTTAATTTTCATTTTTATTTTTTTCCAAGTGTTTCTAAATTCAACTCTCATAGTTCCTGACTACATTGGAGCTTGGCAGGTGGATGATGACACTAAGAGGAAGAAGTCAGCCCCACTCGAATTATCTGACCAATTAGTGAATAACCTCATGTACTGGTTTGCTTTAATAAAAAATACATGAAGGAATTCTTCCTTTCTTTGTTTTCTTTGTTTTCATGTTTATTGCTTTGAAGAACCACACTAAAATATAAGACCTATTATTTGATACCTGTTAACGGAATGGAAATTAAGAGAATTGGAGATTTTTCTTCATGTAGAATAATACAGGGTCTCGGCAGCCAGATCCAAGGGTTGAAATGGAAAATATGGGTTTGAGGTCATTCTTGTTGTGGCAGCAGAGAAGTTCCAAAAGGAAGCTTTCCAATGACTGTACCCCTCCAAGATCCGTATGGATTGAAGATAGGGGAAGCAACGACGAGGGTGTTGATGGGTTATGGGTTCAAATCTACAAACAAAATGCAGATCTAAGGACGGAAAGAATGGTCCGTCCTATGAACCAACAAATGCAGAAAGCTCAGGAAAACCTGACCTGTTTGGGAAGGATGAACCACCAAAAAATGCAGTAAAGACCTTTCTCCGAAATGATGGAGGAGATCTTCTGTAAGGACTAGTTGCTGAAAAAAAAATTGTGTCGCAGCGGAAAAATCAGGAACTGTCCATTTTGGCTAGAAAATAGGAGAACGGAAGAAAATAATGGAACAGAAGGAGAGAGATGAGTTCTCTATGTTGTATTTCTTGTGTTTAATCAAAAGAGGATATACGTATATATAGTATACAAAGAGCCAACCAAGGAGAGCAAAAAAAGAACAGAAGATCGGTTACAATAAATTACAATCAATGGCATCTAAAGGTCAAATGCACATGCACAATGTGAAATTACTACAACATTTATAACAACAAGTACACGCCCTTCTAAAAAGGGGAGTAGGTGGATGCTAACTTTCAGTATTTCATAGTAGGTTGGCAGTCCTCATCATGGAATGGGTGATGCTCCCACATCTCCCTGCTTGTCAAATGGAGGGTGGCATGAAAATAGAAATTGCAGACAATGCTCCACTTATAAGAGGGGAAAAGGTATTTCATTAGTAGGTTTGGCAGTCCTCAACATGGAATGGGTGATGCTCCCACATGTCCCTGCTTGGCAAATGGAGGGTGGCATGAAAATAGAAATTGCAGACAATGCTCCACTTATAAGAGGGGAAAAAAGATATATGAGGAAGACTAATTTTTTTTGTTTTTTTTGTTTTTTTTTCCCCTTTACATGTTACACACATGATAGTTTCTATCATATGAATAGTTGCCTGCATGTACAGTCTGTAAGGTTCTTATAACTATTATGTTCAAAAATGTTTCTTCAATATATATCTGATGACAAGAACTCATGTTCATAAATGGAATTTTATTATACCTTTTTCTTCTCAAACTTGTTCTGAATTACCTCCAGTTATCTTTAACCTTGATAACCTGATTATCAGTGTCAGTCATTTTTAGCTTCCAGCTATTGCGTTCTTTATCTATTTTTCATTATTACAATTGCATAGTTTACTACTTTCATTCTCCAGATGCGGACTTGATGGATCTGAAAGTGACTCAAGTGTTGCCAACTCAATTTGCGAACACAATATCCTACAGAATGGTTTCCCGTCTCACTGTGATGGCACTGAAAATTGTGTAAGTGGAAAGTGTGAATTGGAGATCAACGGAAAGCAATTAGATAGAATTGCTACTCAGTCTTGTCATGACAGAGGAGTTCCATCTGGAATTCATGCAGCTGACCTTGCTTCTCCCCACCATCAAGGAGACAGGTTTGATTCATGACTGTTAACCCACATTCACATGAGATGCAGTCTCAGGTAGCATGAGTAGGACAGGAGTGGGTAAAAGCTGTTGTTTTAGTCGAAGAATTGTATTGATTTATATAGTGCATTAGTTGCATATTTGTGGCAATATGTCTCTAATATTCTCCTCTTGTTTCATCTTGTGAGAGCTTGTGCGTGCATATCTGTTCAGGTGGGGATGGGTGTGTGAGAACTTGCTGGTGTTGCTTATGGAAATCAGAAATCTATTTCATTACCATTTCCCATTTATCTGTAGCCAGATTTTTGTTCATTTCAGAAATCTGTTTGCACTTTTTATTTATTTATGTTCTAAAGTTCTTCATTCCATCAACAAATAAAATATCATGATTTTAGTTAACCATAAGGATTTTGAATGATGTTTTGTGGGCATAGGCAACAGGATCATCATGTGTTTCACTGGTCATGTAATTGAACTTCATTTTATTTATTATAAAAGAAAACGATTGGCAGTAATTCTTCTGTTTATTACAGCTATTTGTAATTGCAGTAAAACATTCTATGATAGTTGTTGATCGTGTTTTTTTTTTTTTTCGTTGTGGTGGTTATTGTTGAAGTGAGTTTTTTTTTTTTTTTAACATTGTTCTCTTTAAGATATCACTCTGATGTGGCTAAAAATTATTCAGCTGTAGGCAACAGAGTCAGCTTCAAAATATTGTTAATTGCAATGGTGCACTGGCTTCTCAGGCAGTAGAGGAAACATCTTCCGAAACTGCTCATAAACCATCCAAGTCAGCAGGCATATTTCTCTGTTTTCTACATTCTTTGTGCAGAAGCTATTTTTGAACTCCAGTTTTCATCATTTGAAGACCATGTCAGATATCTAGCTCTTTAGTGTGTTATTATTACATTTGTTGTTCTGGCTCTGTAGCTGAAGATTGTTGTGGCAGTGTCAAATGCTAATGGTCCTGATGAAAAGTCAAAGGAGCCAATTGTGCAGCAAAAAGGACGTTTCAAAGTGACATCTGAGAGCGTTGACTTAGATAAGGTCTACTCACTTGTCTATTCAAAGAAATTGTTTCCCTTTCTCAATTGAATTTGAATTAACAGTCGGTGTTTCCTTTCAGGCATCTCCATATCCCATGATGCAGAAGAATCATAGTATGCAGGTTTGTAGTTTCTGATTGGCATTCAATAGGCACTTTTTATTGATGATGTTAATCATATTTGACTCAAAGTGGTAATGACTCTTCACCTATGGCATGATTGATTTTCTTATCATTTTCATTTATTTGACATTGTATTCACGTATGCTAGAGATCCTAATGACGTTATATAGACACGGAAACCTGTTCATGAAGTGTATGAATTTGCAAATTGGAATCTCTTCAAACCTGAGGACAAAATCTCTGCAATTCATGTCAAGGGTTCATCTTGTGGAGATGTTTTGGTGGTGACAGAACTTTTGTGTAAAAGGTGTTTTTTTTTTTTTTCCTCTGGGTTTCTGACCTATATTGATGAGAAGAGCACCAGGGTTTAATTTGCACATACAGAAAATATGGACAATGAATTCTTATGCATCTATACAGTAGACAGATTGACAGGTATGATTGAACAAGGGAATGTATGTTACGTGCAGTTGTTATGTGATAACAGATCAGAAGATAATTTTTTTTTATCATTATGGGTATTGAAGCCATTATATGAGGCCCAATGATGATGATCATGAAGCTGTTACATGATACCCCTCTTTAAGACTAAGGAAAGAAATTGAGAACTAATAATTTGCTGGTAGATGCTGATTTGATATGCAAATTAATCAAATTGACTCAAATCTCATATGGAACTCTAGTAATCTATTTTGTCATTAATGTTCAATCTTCAATGCTTTGAATGTGTAATGTTCAATCTTCAATGCTTTGAATGTGTAATGTAATTTTATTTTTTTGGGTATAAAAATCTTAAAGATTCATTATTTTGCATGGGGATTGTGTTGAAAAACTTACAAGAAGAAATTCTTACAGTGGGCATTCTGACAGTATTTTTTTGCGAGGAAGAATATTAAGAATCTAGAAGCTATGAATAATGTATAAGGTGTTTTATTTATTTATTTATTTTGGAATGTAACATGGTTCCAACCCACAGACTCTGCAGTAGCAACAATTCACTTGCCAATTGATCTAAAGACTTGGTGTTCCAATATTTAAAATGGATCTTCAGTAGAGTTCAGAAACAAATGGAAGGCAATGAAGGTGTAGATATTGAAGAAATAGAAAATTCAGAAAAAAATCTGCAGAGATTGTGTAGTTGCTTCAAAATGTATTGATTCATTGTTGGTTAGTACTGCCTCATCATCTTAGACTAAAGGTTGGAATGGGCAGGTTGAAGATCTTGATAAGATCCAAAAATGAGCCTGGAAAGTGAGGAGAAATTAAGTTGATGAGGAAGTTTATGTAGTATATGCCAATAAGGTTTGATCATCAAATAAATTTTAGTACAGTAGGGGATTTCTAGTGTTACTCAGAATGGAGCATCTATGGAGGATAAGGCTAATGAAGTGGATAAATAGTCAAAGGATATCCATAGATTGTTCATTGTTGTCTAATATTATATATGAGAAGGAATAAAGGTGAGAATTTTGGAGTTCCTTTAGGGGTTTGATTTCTTCTTGTGGGTTGAGGGTTCAATGAGGTAGCTCATGGTGGTTATGTGACGCCCCGCCCCCTACTACTAACAACCCGGTTTTGAAGTCAAGTTGACCAAATTTGGGCCATGAATCATTCCCGCACACCTTCCAAGGTAATCCTCGATAGTACGGCAGGCGGGTCTCCTTGTCCTCCAAAGACCCAACTTCGGTCCTCCGAAGTCCTTTTTCGGTCCTCTAATCAAACAGGGCGAAAATGGGTGCTCTCTGGTTTTTTACCAGAGCAAACAGTCAGTTAACCAAACTGAAGTTTGGTTTACCTATCTGCATTTTGGCAGTTTAGCGCCGTTTCACTAAAACAACCATAACTTGAGGTACGAAGCTCGGATTTGAGCGTTTTTGTGCTCGTCGGAAAGCTCTTTGATTGAACTATCCAACCAAACAATTTCACCATATTCAGAGTTCGTTTGATACCCCAAAAGTGTGCCACAAATCATCACTACTACCAAACAACACAGTTTTGAAGTCAACTTGGCCAAATTCGGGCCAAAACTCATTCCCACACATCTTCCAAGGAAAATTTCAATAGTACGGCAGGTCGGGTCGTTACAGATTATTTTGGTATGTTGGGTTATCTAAGAAAATGAATGAGGATTGTTTTGTTGTTCAGCCATGCAGTTGAGCAATGATGGTTTCTAGTCGGTAATTTCTGATATGATTTTTCAATCTTTGTTGTTGTTCTTTCCATTTTCTACTAACATATTACCAACTTACCATTTCAAAAAGGGGTCCTCAATGGAAGACAGCAAACAGTAATATACATCAATCATTAATATATACTTGCTTTGGTCAGATCACTTAGGTTAAGTATTTCACAAGGGGACACACTAGTAATGTTTCTATGAACTTGTTGAATTGGACCTGAGAGCCATATGAGAGTAGTCAAGCTGTATTGGATGGAATTTCCATTATATTTCCCAAAATAAAAAAGGAAGCTGTGTACAGTAGGAAATCCTATTCATTAAATTAAGTTAGCAAACTATAACTGGGTAGGGTAAACCAAATGGAGAACCAAATAAACCTAATTGAACAAACCAGTAAACTACAGCAAGTTTTGAATTGTGAAGTGCAAACTCAAGCACAGATTAGTCAAAAGTGAAAACTATGGTTAAAAGCCAGATGGATGAGCCCATATTGTGAACAAAACATTCCAGTTTGTGGCAAATTTATCAATCTGTATGAGATACCCATCATTGTTATTAGCTATGTTCTACCTTCTAGAAAAGAACTAGGCTCGATGAAAGCGAGTAATGTTGTCTTCACAATTGTCCACCCTTGGATCTTCAGAGCACCATGATCAAAAGCAGGAACAAAAACACCACTGAAACTCTTGCTGTCATACTAAATCCCTCAAATTCATTCTACCTGTGTTACATATGGCTCTACCATCATCATCGGCAGCAGCAACCAATATCCTATCTCATATGGCTCTACGAATACTTATAATTAAATAATAAAACACTTCATATAAATTGAAAGTATTGGTAAAAATGTGCTGAAAATAGAAGATACTAAATATCAAAATATGGAGATCGGCTAATGGTTTAGAACACATTATGACAGTCAGTAACTCAATGTATTGCTTCACAATGTTGTACTTTGTTTCGTAAACAAATAGGCATGCATCTTGGAGTTGGTTCTTTGTGGCTTATATTGGAGTCATGGATTATGTAGGTGATTGCTCAACTTCCTGCAATTTCTCAACCGTCATCTTCTGACGCTACATCAAATCTTCTTGCCTCTTCACTTTTTCTGCAGTTGCACTATATATTGCAGACAAATATTCTTCAAAGGGTATGACTTGCTTTTTCTTTTAATCTCTTTGTAGTCTAATTTTGTTTAGATTTTTTTATTGGACACGTTATTCTCAACAGGATAACATTCTGAATATGATGAAGCAAGTGAGTGTTTGTGATCTGTCAGGTACTTGTCATGTCATCATTCAACCCTGCATGTAATTTTTTCCTTTTTGTTCCCTTATTCTCTGTTGAGATGACATAAACTGAATTGGTTCTTGTTATTTCAGTAAATCGTACAACTGAAGGAAGTATACCAACGCCCACAACTGTAACAGAGAAGTCTTTGGTAGGTAAATCAGGGTTAATAGGAAAAGCATTTTTTTGAACTGGTGCCTAATTTTTCTGAACCCATAAGCATGGTTGCAACAAATCACTCTATCATCAATTTTTGAAGATACCAACTTCCTTGTTTGTTGCATGCCCTTTTTGATCTATGTGCTGATTCAGGGGTGGAAATGAACCATGACTCTTACTATGTGGCAACATTAGTCACTGCCCTTTTTACCTTTCAAAAAAAAAAATTGCGACCTTTCAAAAAAAATAAAGGAATTTCTGTTTCAACAACAGACACTTTAGTCAGAAGGAAAGAGTTTGCTCAAAAAATATACAAAATGGTGGATGACATGTGTTCTTTTCCGGAGGAAGCCACGTTCTCTTTTTGTGCCCTATTTACTGCTTTCTGAATTCATTTCTGTGATTGGTTGGTTTCTGCATGGCCTCTCTTTGATTGCAGTCCTGAATAATATTATCCTGTTTGATGTTGTTCTGGTTTTCCAATCCTTGTTAAGAATGGTTCTGGAGATGGTGTACAATCAAACTCACCAAATGCATGTTCATGTTATGAGAAGTTCTAGAGACGTAATTGCAGGGTGCTATCTACAATTATCAGCTGAGATTATTGTGTATACGTCCAGCATTTTTTAAATTCACATTATGGGCATCAGTATATGAATTTGATTATCAGACTGATCTCTGTGATGAATAAGCAGCAGAGACAACAACTCAATTTTAAAATTCAGAAGTATACCAATCATAGAATATGACAGTGAATATCCAAGAATCCACATACATCTATACTCCCTGTCACAATGCCATGTAAAATTGTCTATTTCTTCTCTATACCAACCGTAGATACCATTTTCCTTTATTTCCTACTAAATGGAATTCTTTGATGTTAGAATAATTTGAATTTTTTCCCATTTTTACTTAATAAAAAAATTATTCATTTATTTTGCAGCTTGAAGTGGCACATGATAGGGAAAATGAGTTACTGCAGGATATCACTGACTTGCAGTGGAGGTAATTTATAGTTAGATATATCATCATCAAATGCCAAACTCATTTATTTGGGGTTGGTTTTTCAAATTCTTTTTTCCATTTGACACTATCATACACCATAAAGTCAGTAAATCCACTATCTACAATGTCTTTATTTATTCTCTCTCCACGTTTTTAATAGTTTTTCTCCTCCCAGTGATTTGTAAGCTTTTTACACTACTTAGCTGTCTCTGGTGTTCTACTTACATGACCAATCACCTTAAATGAGTTTCTCGGGTATTGCCATCCATTAGGACTTTTTTTAAATTACCTCTATTGTAATTATTTCTAACTCTTATCCTTTTTAGAGTTAATCTACCCTTCCAACATAACATATGTATCTCCATTATCTTGATTTTGTTTATTTGTCTTTTTGTAAATTATATGGAATTGAAAGTTTATACTTTCGATTAAAATATTTTATGATGATAATGGTTTGAAATTGCAGGCTCATATGTGCCCAAGAAGAACTCCAGAGACTCAAAACAAAAAGTGCACAGGTCAGTTTCTCATGCTAAACTCTAGAAGCAGTCATTGTGTGTGCAGAATGAGCTATTCATTCGCTTTTTACTAAGGAATATAGGGTTGCCACTTAAAGCGGTATACACCTATTTTTGAGGGTTTTCTTCCTATCCTGGTTCAAATCCCCGTCAAAAGGAAAGATGGTTCACATCTTTAGACACCTATTTAAAAGGAGGGTCTCATCTGAGAACCAGAAATTAACTGCTTTCTTAGAAAGCAATAGCGGCTCACCCTACCCAGCCTTAGCCTCGAATTGCAGTTGAAGGCCCAAGCTTGAGTTGACCCAACTTAGTCAAACCTGAGCTTAGCCGGAATTGTATTTCTAGGACATGAGCTGGATTTCAATTCCAAATTGTATATACGGGCTTAGGCTTATTTGGGCCTGAAATGAAAATTATTTTGTATTAATTCTATCTAAATATAGATTATATATTACATAAATTTTATATGTAGGCACGACATTAATTGAAGAGAATTAGTTTTTAAAATTTGACTCAGATTTGGGCTTTCAGGTAAGACTCAATCTTTTCTATACTAGACCTGGCTCAACTTGAATTCTAATTTAGGTATGATATTTTAGGCTAAAAATGAGCCCAATCTGAACCTGAGTCAAACCTGAAATTTTTCATGTTTTTTTTTCATATGGGTTGGGTTAGGGCTAGCCCAAGTTGCATCCCACCCAACCTTGGCTTCAATGACTCCATAATCCAGATAGAGCAGCATCTTTCTTCGTCATAGTTTTCATGATGCAGGTGACCATCAATTCCTCAACAAAAGATTCGGTTTTTTTTTTTTCAGTTCAATTGTGTGGCCATATCATTGACTTAAGATCACTCACATCTTTCTAATGCATCAATTGCCTGCCTAATTACAATATCTGAGCTCAAAGATTTTATAAAAAATTGGCCCATGTTGGGATGTCAATGAGATAAATTCTCTTTATGGATATTTTAAAATTTATACTCTTCAAAACACAAGGAATTTGTCTTTCAAATTTGTTCCATTTTATATTCCAATGCTCTCTCTCTAAAATTTCTTCCAGCAGTGTCACCTCAGTGCAAAATTACTGACCTATTCGGGCTTTCACATTGTCTTTCTACATTTTGGTTCCCTCATCACCGCCATTTCTATTGCTTTTCTGCCCATCGGCAGCTACATCACTGACCTATTTGTATTTAGAACTATTTTCTTTCCTGTTGAATAAACTAAACGTATCTAAATCATAAATGTGCAGAACCAGGTATAACACAAAAGACAACCTCCACTTTGCTTCACTACAAGGGAATTTGTTGATTTTTTTTCTCCGGCATGTTTGATAGGAAGGACCAAGAATCGATTCATAGAAATGCAGCAGAATAATTGGTGGTCCGAACAGATCACGATTCATGCTTGATGGAGGTATTGAAATGAAATGCCCTCTTACAGATTTCAGCGACACCTGACTTAATTGCAAGCCTATGTAGATCTTTTAGAACATGTATTTGATTTGGCTATGATGTATATATTTGATGCACGTTTTCATTTGTTATAAATCTATACCGTACTGCGTTGTTTCATTTAGTAGTCTTGGCTTCCTTGATTTGAAACGATTATATTAGAGAAAATTTAAAAATAACTTAATAAATGACAAAAATGAGAGAGACATTTAACGTGATTTGATTATGTAAGTTGAAGACTAGAGACAATCGTAGGACAAGAGTTGAGTGGTTCCAAATTGTATACACATGGAGGGAAGAGATTAAGAAAAACATGATAGATAATGGAATGACTAACTTTTTGATACAGAATTTGTTGTCTTTGCACTTAGGGGCTTGTTATTTCCAACTGCTGGAAAATGAAAAGAGTGAAAAACAAGATTATTTTCTCTTTTTGTATGAGATAAAGGTTTTTTTTGCTTAAGAATACAAAAATGAGACTTTTCCCTTTTTTTTCTTTTCTATAGAATCCATTTCCCGTAGGTGGGCAAGAAAATTTAATGGAGAAAAGAGCAAGGCTTTTCTTGGTCACCAAGATAACACTTCATTTATTTTCCACTAAGTTGAATTTTCAAGGTTTGTCAAAAGATTAGATTTCATAGCACTTGTTGAATAACATTAATTGAATACAAATATAATTTTCTTCACAGTATTGATTTCCTAAAAAAATTAGACAAATAACGTCCTCATTGTTGAACTTCATTTTGCAAGTAAACTAGGAAATTATCCATTGTGCAGTGATTTGTTGTCAATTAAGAAATTAATTTTTGGTGCACATTTACACAGTTCTCTATTTCATACTCATTTTTATCCAATAAATTGAATTCATACTCAATTCGATTCTATTTTGAGATATACTATTGTAAAAAAAAACAATAGTTTCTCATTGCACCAAACCCGTTCTCAATGGATAATTTCTCTAACTTTCCTTCCCCTTGTTTACACAAAACCTTGGCCTGGTGAATTTAGGCCCCCAATTGGATGCCATTCCCTTGGGAAAGGGATAACGTACTTGAATGATAAAAAATGTTGTAAAATTTTAATGTCCGTTGATAACAAGAAAGAAGGATTGAAAAGTCATTTAACGACAACATGCTGACACTTGCTCAGAAAATACGTCCAATATAGAGGCCATGAGTTTTATGGTCGGACGACCACTCTTGTGTACGCCACTTCATCAGTGCAACCGAGTTTCTGGTTGACTCAACCTAACCTAGTCATATATTGAGCCACTGGATAGGGTCACAGATTTGTTCATTATATATCTTAGATTAGATGATTAAAAAATGATAATATATACTTTACTATTTCAGCATTTGAAATATCAAAGTCTTTTAAATGTGGGGAAGCCAATGAGGCAAATGCTTGCCACATATTTTGTTTCCACCTCGTCGCCCGGGGGTGGCAATTGGGTTGACTTTCATAAATTATTAACTGGTTCAAATTTCATACATCTCTGTCACAATTTAACTCAACTGTATTAATTGGATTCTGAATCAAGTTATTGATTCATATGCAAAACTGCTATTCATAATCCAATAGTCTAATATGGGAAATAGACGGTCTCAGGAAACATGGTTAGAGCATTGGTCAATGGAAAAGGCCAAAGCTCTATCATCTCTAATCTAATCTTTTTCAAGATTTGGGGCAATTTTTCATCCACATCCATGCCCAATTAATAAGATCAACAGTTCAGATTAATGAATCATAGATGTAACACTTGGTCAAAAGTCATTCAAGTGACTGCATTTAAAAGACAAAATCTCAGGGCCCATCTAGTGCAACTCAATGTAGGTTAAGCTGAGTCAATTTGGGTTACAACTGCATTAGTCATTGAGTCCAAAGGTCCCAACTCTTGGCAGCTGATGGATTTTCTATTTCTCTGATTAGTCATTCTCTTTGGTGAAGTTACATGTTACTCCAAAAATCATTACAAGGATTTGCAATTAACATGACAGGAAATTGGGAAAAGGGAGAGTGGTGAAGAAATTCCAAAGCCAAGAAAATAGGAACATGAAAAACGGGCCATGTTTCTGTGGAAATTTGAACTATTGTTCTCCCCTTTTCCTTCTTGCTGTGATCTCTGCAGCCCAAGCTTTGCCCACATCAGTCTGAAACTTCCCTGCAGATAAATTGATAATGGCAACAAATACAAAAATCGAGCGGATCAATACTTAAATCAGGAACCAAAACAACATCCGATATTTATAGATCTTTATGCTATCAACAAGAAGAGAGACCACTAACAAACTGAAAGGCAAGCCAAGTTGCATCAGTACAGGTGCAAGTCAAAAAAAAAATAACTAGTTTCTTAGCTTAGAAAACCAAAAAAAAAAAATTAATAATAAAGACACAGGGACACAGCAAAATATTTAAATAAATTTAAATCCAAATTATTTTAAATGAAATAAAGTGCAAATCACAAATTGGTTTTTCATGTGTCTCTGAGCCAAGTATAGATATCTCCATCCACTCATTCATGTGTTGTGAACTCAAATCACAAATTTCAGTTGAAACTTCTTGGGTATGGTCTAGAACAAACATAAATATTGGCAATATGGGTATTTTTTTCTGGAAAAGTGTATCAACTGAAATTTGTTAAGAGTTTGGTCAAATTTCAGTCCAATTTTAGAAATGACCCATTTACAAATTTCGTCCAATATAGCCTATCTGAAATATCGGCTGGGGACTGAAATTTTTATTTCAACCGAAATTTGTAATGGAGGCTGTGAAACCCAAACATGTGGCCTCAAGAGGCTAGCTTCCTATCTTTGTAATATTTAGGCTAATCCGACAACAGGTTTAATTCAAATTGGTGTCAAATTTGGTACTCTCGTATCATACCCATATCTGACATGGGTCAACATAGAAATTTACTCTTAAGAACCTTCTACAAAAGATATTTCGAAAAATAAATATATTGTACAAAAGGGTGCTTGTGCAATAGAGGCAAGAAAGCTCTACAAGAATGTAAGCCACTGCCTTAAAATTAGCATACGTCAAAAACACGCCCTTAATAATTCATGAAAAACTTCGCTTGCAGTTTTTTATCTGCTTCTTCTATTTGTATCTGCAGCTCTGATGCCTCTTTATCTATTAATATATGAACCATTTCAAAAAACAAAATAATAATTCATGAAAAACTATACATGAGGCCATGGGCAGTTTCTTGTATCCATGAGATTAGTCGCATCTCCAAGTGGAGTGAGGACACCCAAGTTATAGAAAAAAAAAGGGAAAAATTTCATATTTCCTTACACCCTACAAAATTATTAGATTTTGCTCATTTTCATCCAAGTAGCAATTATTTCTGGATGCTTTGAGAACCACATTTGAAAGGTGCTGGCTACAATCTCCAGACATTTGGCACAAGCAATTACATACATGAGTAATATTAGAGAAAAAAAAAACCATACCTGCAGTTGATTGGAAAAACTCATCCAAATCTTTCCCTTGTTCTGCATAGGTTTAAATTATGGGAAACTGACATGAATCAGCATAACATATCAACTTTCAATTAGAAATGACAAATCTGGTAAAAATAATTCTTTAATCTATTTATATACTTTTTTAGCATTTAGTGACTAAAACGGGCCTAAAACATGGAAGCTATGATTAAAAGGCATTGGAAACCATAATAACTACCCATTTTACACATAATGCCTGTATTGACCCATATGGGCATAGTGTTTTGGTGTAGTGTATAGAAGATTTCAACAATGGTTCAAAGTAGGTCACAATATTATCACTTTAATGGGTCATAATTAACACAGTTTTGATGGTCAAACAAATACTTCATAAAAACAACAAAAGGTCGTGTTTATTTTTCACGAACATGATGAAATTTTGGTACCATGCAAAGATCATTTGATTCCAAAAATCCCTTCATCACATGATCAAAAAAATCTCCAGCAAATTTGACATATGGCAAATATTGTCAGATTCCAACTTCATCCCCAAAATATCCAGACATGACTAAATTTTTCATAACTTTTTGAATCTAATCAAATTTTGCTAGTTTAGCATTTAAGATGCAGAAATTATCCATACCAACTTGGATTTGTGCACTTTTATTAATCATATATAGAGTGCTTTGAAGTTGAATTACACAAAAAATGAAGATGTGGATTGTTTGATGATTGCAAGGTTCTTATTTGCCTCAAGTAGAAGAATGTCATTCAAAAATAGGATCTCAAAACAAAAAATGTGGATGCAGATCTTGTCCAAGGAATTCAAGGTTCATATCAGCCTCAACAAATTATACATGCCTAACAACAGAACAGTCACAACAAAACCGTACCATTTTCATATTCTAAGGCTTGAAGAATCATCTCAACCTGCATTGAGTTAAAAATTTGATTAATAACAGCATATCATGAGGAAAATTTCCATTGAAGCAAACATATAAAAGACATCATGTAAAATAGGTCAAAAGGCTTCCTTTTTTCCCCAATGTAAGCAAAACATCACTTTACGTTTTGAGGTAAAATACTGTAATTATTTTTAGAAATGACGTCACATTCAAACACCCAGCTCCAGCTTGGATTTGAATTGTAGGTATATCTGAATTGCATGGACACAATACGAGTACTTCAAATATTTTGGAGAATTAGGCAATGTGAACACACGTGTGAAAAAAAAAAAAAAAAACCAGTGAAAATGTTAGATAATACCCAAGTAGTCCACCAAATTGTTGGATCTATTCTCAGTCTATTTAAATACACCATTCCAAACATGCACATGCTTGGCCAGAAATTATACAATATATAACCCATGATAAGAAAACACCTTCCAACAAAAATGGGGACAAGTTAGATGCTTCCATGGTGCTTCAAGCTGGCAGAAACCTTCCATTTTAAAAACAAACAATTGAACATATGAAATAAAATAAACAAAGAAAATATGGCTGATAATTGCTGTAGTACCTTGTCAAAATCCTTAACAACTTTCGCTTCCAGTGAAGAATTTTCCTCGTACTCTCTCCACAACTCAGCAATTTCCTCGGCTGCAAAAGGAGTGATCTAGTCAAAATTCAAGTAGACCTAAAAACAACCAACAAACAATTAGAGAAGATACTCACATTTGAAGAACAGAAAATAATTTCAATGTTAAACAGAAAACGCACTGTGTACTTCTTCCACTTTAGTGAAACACATAATAATATGCCATTTTTGCTCTTACAAACCTTGGTCATCTCAAGTAAGGAAAATTAAACTACCCACACACCCCAACTAGAGCACTTACATGTGCATCCCCATGTTGGCTCCACCTTGGTCCATATGTATAGGTTGGTTAGAAAGGTCTTACCTTGAATAGGGTATCTCTAAATCACTTTGATTGAATGCTCTCTAAAAAAATAAAAAAAAGTTTCATTGGGTGAATGAAGCCATGTTTCTTGGAGGCTCATCCAGATCAGTCAAATAAATTCTTAATCGAAATTTGAGTGTGATTCAATTCAACGCAGAGATCATCTCCGAATGGATCAAACTGGGTGGGATATAATTCATTAGGATTGAAAGGTGAGAGAAGGAGACGGTCAAGATGGGGCCTTGGTGAGCTCCATTTAGCTGAATGCTCAAATGCTGCTTTACTATGACTTGTGACAAGGGCCATATGTAGCCAACCATTGCCGCAATCTCACCTCCTTCACCCTCACACCCACCTCCCATGCTCCTGTGAATTAGATCGTTAGTTCCTTACCCAAATTTGATCCCAATCAGGGTTATACAGCCCAGTAATCTAACCCCATGAATTTCCATTGTTAGATAAAACTGAACTTTGGCCCTTAGAAAACATGGCTATACTTATCCAATCAAGATGATTTTTCATAAGCAACATATTCAAGCAAAGACCTTTCCAACCCACCCATCCACATGGGCCTAGGTGGGCCCCACATAGGAGTGCACAAGAGCACCAATGCCTACCCTTTTGACGTATATTCAGTGACTTTTTATGGAAAACAACTTTCCAGCAATGCCGCTACATGGGTGTCCTTCCTGTCCAATGGAGACCGTGTTCAGTTTTTGTGAAAGTGGTGGGGATGCATTTCAGGAGAAACTAGGTTCATATAACCTGTTTTAGAGAGCTAGGAAGGCTCAAAATAAGGCAAATTTGCAGATTTCAAAGGTAAATTTAAGGGGAAGAGGGAGTCGCTGAGAAGTTGCTCCATTGACAACGACAAAGAAGATACAAATTCAAGGACTAAAGATCGCCACATGGTACCTACAATGCCAGGCAAGAGAAAGATTTCCATGAAGACTAGATCTTGGAATGTGACATATCTGAATAATCAGGATCAAAGGGCAGCACCCAGACATCATTTGGAGAAATAATGCAGATATTGTGATGCTTCAGGGAACATGATATTTAGCAATTGGTACAGCTACTGAGGCACCAAGGTGGAGGTCAGAACTTCCAGCTATAATTCATGATGCTGTTAAAACTTCTGGGCAATGATGTTTCTTTGGCATGCTGAGAAAGAAAGCAAGCGGATTACCACAGCATCTTATGGGCCCAATAATTCCCATTTGAGGGAATGTTCATTGGGAGGAATAGAGAGTGAATAAATCTTACATAGAATGCGGCCTGGTGCGTCGAAGTCATCTTCAAAGTTACCCAGTTATCAATGGATAGATCAAGAGGGAGCAGGATCACAATGGTAACAAGGTTTTACACAATCAACGAACTGAAACCAATTGATTAACTTCCTTTTAGCAGGCCTGAAATTTACATGGTCAAGCCATCACATTCTTATTTAAGTTCACCGGATGGAGTTCTGTACAGAGTGACCCAGAAGGCACTATTGAAGACTACTCAAGATAATTCTGTATCGCCATTAGACTATACGTGATCTTGGGGCCAGTTCCATTTGGATTTGAGAATTCTTGGTTGAATAGCAAGGGCTTTCAAAACCTCAGTAATTGGATGCAGTTGGTAGGTTGCATCAGCTTTTTATAGACAAAATAAAATAGTTAGAAGTAAAATCAATAGGTGGATACCATACAATATGGGACTGTTGAGAATGCAGAGGGGGATTTGGCAGATGTTAGAATATGAAAATTGGAACTGTACATTCTTTGAAGAGACAGACTGAGATCACAGTAATTTACTTTAGTATAAACTGAGAGATTTAGGGCATAGGTTCGGAGATTTAACCATATTCTGTCTGGATTCTGGAAAAAGATAGAACCAACTTGGAGTCTTATAGAAAAGAATCGAGGCAATTATAAATTTCTATAAAATCTTAGAGGAAACAATCAAGGTGATTACAGATTTCTTTAATTCTGTAAGACCCTCATGAGGAAGAAATGGCAGACTGGCCAGAAGGGCCATTCGAAGAAGAAATGGAAGAAATAGTCTTTGCAATGAGCAAGGATTGATCCATGATTCTTCATGGGTTTACCATATTTGCTTTCCAACTCTTCAAGCCAGAATTTATGTAAGGGGGGGAATTTTATTTCGTGAGCAAACTAACAAGATCTGCTGCAATAGATTACTGTAATTCCAAAATATCAGGGAGTTGTTACTGTAAAATGTTAGACGTTTAGTCTCATAAGAAGCATATACAAGATTTAGCAAGGGTAAAAAGGATTACCTCTTGACCCTCCACCAAGAAGTTTGCACATGTAATCTAGTGCTTCTCGTTCTCTCCGGCTTTTCTCCAACTTAGGTATACCATCTGAAGGAGCGATGTCACCAACAATAGCTATCCGAGCATAGGAAAAGGTAAGTAGAATAACACAGCATTTAGACACAGAAGAAGCCTTCAAATATACAAAGAACTGATGGTATAAGCAACAATGATTAATAGATGATCTTCATGGGTTGCCATCACCATTTCAGTTTCCATTTAAAGGATAAAGAATTATCACCACAAACCAGAAAGACAGCAGAAAATGAAATGAAGTTTTTCTTGATTATCTGAGGGCCAGGCCATACAAGCACAAGTACAGAATAATAAATAAACAACTAAATAAAGATCAAGACAGGAACTTGCAAATGTTTCAAAATGAACAAGTTGGGTAGCTGCATATAGAAATAAAAACAAGGTCTGGTTCAGGTTTTATTTAATCATCAGCCCGGCTAAAAACATACAAGCATAAGCAATGAACAAGAGATCATGTAACTCGATGTTAATCCTGTTGTTTTGGCTCTGTATGCTGGTCTGTTTTCTCTCTTTTGGTTTCCCGGGTGCTCCTAGCCCCTGGGGCTTTGTGTTTTCAGGGCTGGTTCAGCTGCTTTGTTTCTTGTGTATTTTTTTCCTATCTTCAATAAAATTATCATCATTTCGAAAAAATAACTAAAGATGATAACAGAAATTTGCAAATGCTTCACCAAAAAATATTGAGAGGATATTCAGTAATTGTAGCAAGTGAACTGAAAGAATTTGACAATGGGCTGTTTCTCCAAGGAAGCTATATATATATAGGCTGAGGCAGCTACATTCAGAAAGGGATCTTGTCAACTAACAAGGGTTGAACCTAAAGTGGTCCAGTGGAATATGTAGGGGACCATATTGATAGGAGAACATTGAATAGACTCCCCATCCATCCTAGGCTCATAAGATGGGCAATAAGAACCATTGGCTTATGATAGTTGAATTTCAACAACCAAATCATAAGGCTAGAATGAACAAATGGAGGTAAAAACTTCATTTATCCCCTATTTGTTATATCTTCCACATCCCACGCAACCAAGTAGAGCCCTATCCAAAAAATAACAAGCAACTTCCCTAACTAAAGAAGTTGAGCCTCCATAGAGCTTCTCTTAAGCTATTGGATACCATGCTACAATACCCACACACGGTAAGAACAATATGACAAAGACATACATTTTACACATAAAAATGAAGTGTTCAACATGAACATGTTGCCTCTATTGAAGTGTCCATGCAACATAGATGCCATGTTACTAAGTAGGAACCAGAAAGCTCAGATATTTGAATAGCCCTTGAACATAGATGATGTAATCATGTGTAAATGACATGGGAATGGCTTTCTTTCCTATGATGGCTATACTGATAAATTATTAGTTCATGTAGAGCATATAATTTTTTTTACAGATATCAACATACAAAATATTTAAAATATAATGCACAAAAAAAAAAAAAATCGCTTTTGAAAGAAAACCAAATCTAATTAGGATGCCTTACATTATAGTACAAGAGGAATATATTGAATTATATAAGAAGAAAGCAACATAAGCCATAGTAGAAGACCATACATTGCCCCAGTGCATAGAGTTGAGAGGCTACAAATCGAAAGCACAAAGAAGAGATTTTGACCTTTTAAAACGTGAAGCTAAGGATAAAGACAAACAATGTTAGATAGTGGAATGAGTATTTAGTATGGTTTATAGTAGAGTCAAATTGTGAAATAGAACTCACAAAGTCGACCATAGATAGATAGGATTTTGGCTTATGATGATAATAAGAAAAAGGAATAATAAATATGGCATTTCTTCTAAAAAAAATTCTTTCTTCCTATGTAATTCAATGTATTCCTCTTGTACTATAATTGCTTTTTTGAAATAGAAAGTAGTAAGAATCAAAAGTATTACAGTTACTATTTTACTTAAATTTTATTGTTACATCTCATAGAGAGAGAGAGAGAGAGAGGGGACGACAGAATTTGTAAGCACACCTGGCTTGACACAGATCCTCACAATCGTGGGATATGCACAAAGGCTAGGTTTGTTCCTTAGTTCAAACCAAGTCCAAGCCCGTAGTAAATGAACAAGTTTGAGTCAGACTTTTGCAAGAAGTTGGTCGGGCTTTTCGGCCCATTTAGCCATTATATGTATATGTGTACACCTCGTCCATTCATTTTTTTAATTATCTTGAAATTAATTAAAAAAAAAAAAAATTGACCATTTAGATTGAAAGTAGATATGATGAGCTACAAATAAACCAAATTTAAGCTCAAAACTCAATTTGTAGCCACTTGATTTTAGTGCTCAAAGTCAACTTGTATCCTTAAAAATCACCAAAACAAGGACATTTGGTGACTTTGACCACTAAAATCAAGTGGCTACAAATTGAGCTTTTAGGTCAATTGGTCCACTTGTAGCTCATCATGTCCATTTTCAATTTGAACGGTTGGACTTTCAATGGTCTCAAATGGGCAGGCTCGGTCTTAGTATTTTCTAACGGATGGGTTTGGGCTTTTGTATATAGAAATAGGCTCGAGCTACCATATAGCATAGCCCGACATGAACCCAGCCCGTGAACACCCCTAACAAAGGCCTCGTGGGAAGAGGGCTCACTTGGGCCTGATACAATTCATCAAGCTCGTGGGATGTGTGGAGGGGCCTCATGCGCATGGTTGAATTTTCATCCCGATGTGATCACCTAGGCACATGTTTTGGCCATAAAAATTGCCAACTTAGCAAGTTCATGTATATTTTTCAACAGCTAAGAAGAACCAGAAGTCATTGGATGGGGATAAAAATTCACCCCCCACCCCACCCTCCCCACATTGAAAATGGTCCTTGCTGAATCCCACACTACTTAAATTGTGTCCGCCAAAGTAGGCTCGATAATTGCCTTTTTTTAAAGTGGTAACAAAATATATTGATAAAGAGCACAAGAAGTGCATCAAAAGGATACAAGTTAAAGGATGCAAGAAAGGCATCCCACAAACCCGCAACAAGAAACAATGAAACCACAAATAAGAAAACAAGAGACAAGACAAACACAATCCAAACCCAATTATCCAATGGCAATGCTCTCATTATAATTCAACAAATTTTTTTATCATTTTATCGTTTGGATCAGGTTGAACAGATATTTAATAATTCTTTAGCAACATAAGCAAAAAATCTCTTAGCAAGGGTTCAAATAGTTAAGGTCCCAAAACCTTCCAAGACAAAAATTCTAGAATCTGAAGCTAGACGTCAAACTAGTATCTACCTTCAGCAATATCATGTACAATTGCCATCTTTACACACCTATAAGAGAGGAGTGGAAAAAGTGTTAGAACTCTAGTACTGATATATTGCCCAACATTTGGCATAAATTATGACACTTTCATTTGCAATAGTATTTATTCACTACATGGGGCATTTCTTGTGTACATCCAAAAACATCACACCAATATGTACTCTGACTGAAAAAATTGAAATATGTAGAAAACCATGGCTAATGGGAGAAGCCCTCCACTACATGAGGGGCTCATCTTAAACTCATCACATCAATATGTACTCTGGCTGAAAAAACTGAAATATGTAGAAAACCATGGCTAATGGCAGAAGCCCTCCACTACATGAGGGGCTCATCTTGAACTCATTTGTATAGTCCACATGGAGCATATACATGCACATAATATACATATACAAATAGATATGCAAATACGTAGAAGCATATATAGTATATTTTTTTTGAAAGATGAAGCATATATAGTATATTGTTCAAATATAAGCTAGACAACACCAAATTGGGAGTGGCCCAGTTTTGTGGGACCCACATAGGATATCAGTAATAATAGGGGGATTGAAAGGCCAGTGGTGTACCACAAATCACCATGATCGGATCTCTCTAGGGATGGCTTTTATGAACCCAAATATCACCATTGTTTTGAATGACAAATGATTTATTGAGAGAAACTCCAAAGGGGAGAAAAAGCAGGCACAAGCAGAGCCTCAACAGAAACAAAGCTACATAAAATTAATGGAAATAGAAAAGGCAAAACAAAGCTACACACAACATCATAGTGTCATGAGCATGCACAAATATGCATAAACACAGCTTGTAAATAAGGTCATGCACAATTACTAGAGACAGTGAAGCAATTGATGGGGGGTTAGTGGTGGTAAGGAGGAGAATGACTGAAGTTGGGGCTGAGAGTGGGATCCACAACGCAAATTGCATAGAATTCATGTACATATAATGTTCAGTCACAAGATAGATTGCAGGGTGATTTTGCATGTCTGTGTGTGCATCAGCAAATGGATGGATGGGTGGGAGAGCTCAAGCAAAGGTCTTCTCATTTTTTCTTTTGAAGACCAAGGTATCCAAGCCTCTTAGAGCACCTGACTATCCTTGGGGCATGTGCAAACCTCCCTATCCACACACACCAGGTAACACTATGGGGAGTGGCCCTTATGTGTTGATGTTTTCTCATTTATTAGACATAAACCATAAATCACTAGAATTGGATCTCTCTAGGTATAAGTAAAGATCCACAAATGGTATACTTCAGCCCACTCTGCACAAGTTTGTGCAAGTGCACCCTAACATGGGGTCCACTAGTGACAATTCAGTAGAAGGAGAAGGGGGTGAACTGCAAGGAATCATGCAGGGAGGAGTTACCCCCAAAAAAACAATCACCCCACCTTTGATTTGAGAGCCCCATAGTTTAAAGGCTTCAACTAGTGCTTTTTTCCTAGTGTATCAATTCAAAAATAACGACCCAACCTCTGTTTTGGTGGTGTAAAATATTTTAGAGGCAGTAAAAGTAGATGCCACACGTGATTTTTGGCATCTGCATCACCTTTTTCTTTTCAAGAGAGGGGTGATAGGGTCTTTCTAATATCAGTAATACAAATAGATGTAGATTTCTTGCCTGAGGAACTCATGGGACATCTACTTAAGAAAACCTACGGATCCCCCCACTATCTCCCCTTTAAGGTATCCCATTATATTTTCTCAATGAAAAAGGCCCGATCTTTTTTCATATTCTAAAATAAGCCTCAATTGTCATGTCCTCAACAAAAGAAATGGAGGAGACCAGCCAGCAACTCATTTTATTCATCACCCATCCACTGAGATGAGAAAATAATATGTAGCTAATTTTTTATATTGTGTGTGCTCTCTGTCCATTGCATTATCCATAGAGGGCTTCAACAACAAGTTGTCTAGACTAAAGCGAAGGCCACATCTGCACAAAGGTGGCTCGAAAAAGAAAACCACTCAGGCAAGCATTGTGTATTTCCTTATTCGTAATACCCAATCAATTAAAATAGAAAAAGGAAAAGAAACTAGCACACAAACAAATTACTTTTATTTTCTGGTGTAAGTAGATTGTAAGTTTTAAGATACCCAATGCAAGAAAAGCAATAGCAAGCAATAGGGTTAAGCATACAATGATTACATCATTGTTGAATCAAATCATTCTAGAACATTAACACTAGTGGTAATGATGCAAGGAAAAAAATCACATAAATCCAATCCAACCTAAATATTGCAGGCTATCAAAAAAGGTCTTAATCACACTACCTTGCTATGCATGGATACATTATTACAGTCCCAGATTTTGTTCCAATAGGAGGAGAACCAACCTTTGGTTTGATCCCATGTACAACAGAGGAATAACTCCACTATGTTTTGGATATTTAGTCACATGTTCTATGCTTGGTTTTCATTTAAGTCACATGTTCTGCACGTGATTAATCCAATGGTTAGTGTTACTGCAACTGGTAGAAGTGATGGGACATATCCAACTCATGACGGAATATGGTTCTTCAGCATGCATTTATGAACAACACATTTCATTAATGCATTCTAAAACAGAGGATGCTCCTACTTTTTACACATGGTATGCCCTAACCTCTCTCTGTCGACACCGGGAACGTCTGGAGCAATGAGTGCCATGATGCCCATTCGGTACATGTGATCAGATATCGACTCTGGGTCCTGGATTCCACGACGTACCCACCCTGTCCTCTTTGTTGTCTGACAATAGGAAGGGGAAAAAATGCATAGTAAGTGTTAATTTTTTCTTCAAAAAGGGTGTAAGACCAAATTCGAGATGCAAACTACTTCGAATTTCTAATGAGGAACATACACACAATGATTCAATTGTCCTTCCAAGGACACCTATATTTCACCCAGGGGCTCAGTTTGTACAAGTGGAGCCCACCAAGTTTTTCATATCAACCAAAGGGATCTCAGAGAAGAGAACCCTAGCTAGAATATAAAGCAGAGAAAGTGTCGATCAACATTCAACAGTTGAAGGGAGAAAATCCAAGAATTGGACGGGTGAGATTTACCAAGACCATCACTCAACACCCCACCTCATGAAACAAGGGAAACCTATAAATTGCATGTGTAACTGGAAAAATGGTCCGTTGAGAACCCTTCAAATTGAAAACTCGGATCACTTTTCTGTGTAACCCACCTCAGAATTGTGCTAAAGTAGCAAATAATCTCTATTTCAGGTACACAATCAGTTTAGATGGAACACTTTCCTGTGATCTGGAAGACGTCAATTGCATAGCCAGAAAAATGGTCCATTTAGAACCTTAAAAATGAAAACGTGATATCTTTTCTATGAGATCCACCTTGAAATTTAACCAAAATAGCTGAAAATCAGCTTAGATGGATCACTTTTCTGTAAGCATGAAAATGTCAATTGCACAAGTAACCGGAAAACCCGCCTCGGAATTTAACCAAATAGAACATTAATAATGAAAATGTGATATCTTTTCTATGAGATCACCTTGAAATTAAAAGAAAATAGCTGAAAATCAGCTTAGATGGATCACTTTTCTGTAAGCATGAAAATGTCAATTGCACAAGTAACCGGAAAAAACCAACTCGGAATTTAACCAAAATAGCTTAAAATGTCTTTTCCCCCCCCTCTTTCTCTCTCTCACTCACACACACAACACAATGGTGTACTTGCGAACCGACAAAAAGTAGAGAAGAGTTCTTAATGTTGTTGTTAAGCAAGTTTTCTACAAGAACCACCTCATACTTTAGCCCAAAAGACTGAAAAATGTCTATTTTAGGGTAAAAAATCAGCTCCGATGGATCACTCCACGTACTTTTCTTTCTTTGTTTATAAAAGAATGGTGTAGTTGCAAACCCACAAAAAATAGATAGAGTTCTTAATGCAAGAGTCGTCGATCTTCCAAAATGACAAGATAAGCAATTAAAAAAAAAAGGAAGGAAAGAGAAAGAGGACCTTGAGGCGATGGCAGAGGGAGAGAAAATCGACGACGGAGGAAGCAGGAGAGGAAGCAGACTCGGTAGCGATGGAGCGATCTGGGCCGTTCTTTCCTGTATCTGCAGCCATTCGGATTTTGGGGTAGGAGCTGCAGATTTTTTGGTTTCGGACGAGGGAAGCGGATTTGGAATGGGCGGCAGACAGGAATGGGTATGAGGATTTCAATACACTTCTCCCACTCCCACTCATTTTCTAGATTCTTCCTCACCTGTTGTCTCTTCCCTTCGCTTCTCCCGATTCTTATTATTCTGATTGATTCTGTTAGATTTCAATTCTGTTCTGTTCTACCTTTGCGTTGCATTCTCGAAATAAATCGGAATATTTTCAATTTTTTACTAGAATATTATTAATAAAAATCCCATAAAATATAATATTTTAAAAAAAAAAAAAATTATTAAAATTGAAATAAACATTATAGGTTTATAATTATACAAATATAAAAAAGAAATAAATTATTAATACTTATCTGACAAAATAAAATATAGTTCATTATCTAACCTCTTTTGAATCATAAAATATCATTTAATATCAACATAAATTAATTTATAAATATAATCATCAAACTTATAAAAATTAAACCAAATTATCAATAATTATAATTTTAAAAAATTTAAAAAACATAGTTAATATCACAATAATATTGAATTTCGACAATAATAACAGGAGCAGTAGTAAAATCTTAATATCAATGAGAAAACATATTTTTCAATATTATGACGATAAAAATGAAAATAATGTCGATCTTTGTAAAATTCCTCTCCGAATATCTGCCCTTTTATATTGTTATACTTTTTTCTCATTTTGAACTTGTGAGAGCCACTAGAATCTGAGCCGTTCATCTATCCGGGGCAACCGAAGGATCAGATAGATGGAAGCTAATATGCTGTGGGCCAACTATAGTGTGATTTGGAAATGGTTGGTTGAAAGAAAATGTTACTCGAGAGGGTGAAATTGACGCACTTAGGCATTTTGTGCAATACACTATAAGAATTCTCCGTTAGATTCACATATTGTCAAATTATAAAAATTATTATTTTTATTTTAATTCTAGTTTTTAAACTATTTATCCAAATTATCATTTTTATTTAAAAGGATCAAGGATTGTGATAATTCAATAAGTACATTTTAGATAGCTTGATAGTCATATGGATGATCTGTCCATCCATCCATCTAATTATTTTATTATAAAATAAGACTCATCCTCTAACATGATTAGTTTGAATATAGGGTTTTTTTTTATAAATTTACGTGTGGAAAACCATAGATACCCAGCATAAAACCTCATGAGTAAGCTCACGGCTCGAACCCCCAACCTCCTGCTTGATAGTCAATCATGTCTTTTAAGATATAAAAGATTCAATTTTATCTAATGGTGAAAATTTATGAATTAGATAACAATGATTCTAATCTAAATTAGTATTAAAATAAATAATAAATATAAACATGATCAAACACAGAAGAGTTGTATCTTGTTTCTTTAGAAGATATATCACGTGCTTCCTTTCTGTCCATTTCAATGGCAAGAGGAGCAACAGCAGTTTAAGGGCTTTGCTGGTGATCTTCTGTAGAAAATTCTGGAGAGAGAGATTCTTTTTTGCTTGATTCTTCACGTTGGGATAGTCTTTGCGAGCTGAAAATTTGACAAAGATATAGTCATTTGGATGTCATTGAACCCATGCATATATATATATATATATATATAAAGAACTGCCCATTTCTGAAAATTACATATTTGAGTTTATTAAAAAAAATAAACTTATATTTCGAATTTCTGCTGAAATTTGTAACAGAGCTCATGTCTTATATCACCTTAATCTTTTTGACCTTGATGTCCTAAAATCCCGTAAATGTATTAAATAGTGCTCTATTTATTTCTATATACTTTCATGTACAGGTTACAAGAAGACATTGTTTGTAGGCAGGGGGTAATGTAATGCATTAAACAATTATGTAAACATTCTGTGATCCAATATGCAAGTCCTCACCGTTGACGGAAGTTGGAATTTGATCTTCTAAGAAGGAAGGAGGACGAACTGCCAGTGAAGTATGTAGCTTTCTCTGTTGAAGTTTCACTCAACTGCATGGTCCATAAGTAGAACATCAGATGAAAATAGTTTTCTATCATATGATATGAATGTTTGGACTTTGATCTTTGACCATCATTAAAAAAAAGACAGATTGATCGTTGTTAGAGAAAAAAAGTTTTTTTTCCTGGTATGATCGAAGGTGTTCATGCATCTCATCGACTAATCCTTCAGGGCAATATGCACACTTCCCTGTATACACACAGGGTTCTTCGACGGAAAATAACCTCATGTGGAGTGACTCGAAGAGGTTGAGCATGAATTGAACTCAAGACCTCTTCGTGAGGGGAGCTTCTTGACCGTCAGGCCAACAGTCCGGGTTAGTAAAAAAGATTTATGAGGATTAAATGGGATACCTAATTGAATACACAAACTCAAAAGATGGAGATACACTTGTATAAACCCCTTTAGGTTAGAATCTCTCTCTCTCTTTTACACTAATAGTTCTCATCTACCACCAGCCAAATGCTATCAAAATTTGTGATTTTCTAGAGATTGAAAGTTCTAATCTCTGGAGATTAGTCCACAGTAGCAAGAGGCACAAGCGTTTGGCTTGGCAGCCAGTAGATTGAGAACAAATATGTTAAAAAGGTAAAAAATTGGAGAGGAGAGACCTTTAATGAGTGGATTCTTATCCCCTGAGTTTGTACATTCAGCTAAACCCCTTATCTAATCTTCACAAATCTTTTCCTTGAATGACAATAAAAAAATAAAGACTTTAGTTCCTATATTCAGAATCTACAAGATAAAAATTTATCAGTTCTCCAAACACATTTTGCAGTTGGTGTAGATCCTATAAATCCTTAAGAAACAAATGGTAATGTTAGATTGCTTACTTTCTCCAAGCAACTTGAAACAGAACGGTAAGAACAATTATCATATAACAGCAGTTTCATAGAAAGATAAAGCTTACTGTTGGTTTGTTGGGGTCTTCTTCTCTAGAAAGTTTGACATCACTGCCTCTCTGGCTTCTTTCATTGCTAAGTGCAATTGCACATCTACAAACGAAGAACAATAGCACCAATCCAAAGAAAAGCATCGCAACAAACTCGACGATTATTGCAGTTCCTAGTGCTGTATGCATCGAAATATCAATGCAAATAATATAGAAAAACTTTTTTTTCAGATAAACAAAACCATAAAAAAAAATACAACATTTAAAGTGGTAAGAAATTCTTTCTGAAGATTTTATGAATGAACTCTCAGTAACATCGTCTACAAGAAGGAAATGGAAAGAAAGACAGATATAAGAAAGAACAGTCTCGTTGAGGGCACTTTGTAAATTGTTACTCAAAACACTTGCACACATGTTCTACACATGAAATCTGAGAAATTCATCAAATGTGCTCCACCATAGATCTTCTTGGGAAGAAAAAATAGTTCAATTTGCTCATTGGGTTGATCTTGTACATGTACAACGAAGTTAGAACCGTATTTAAAGTCGGGTCTTTTGAGTTTCATGTTAAGGTAAAGGGTAAAGTTGATTGAGAGAGAGAGAGAGAGAGAGCTATGGATGAACAGTGCTGAATGTGCATAATGGTGTTGAATGTGCATGTTTTACAGTTGTGGAGTAAGCATGGTTAAAGGGAACATGAGTCTTAAAATCATAATATGTATAACAAATAACAGAGAAAAAACTCACTCA
This sequence comes from Chimonanthus praecox, assembly GCA_022113865.1. Taxonomy (NCBI): domain Eukaryota; kingdom Viridiplantae; phylum Streptophyta; class Magnoliopsida; order Laurales; family Calycanthaceae; genus Chimonanthus; species Chimonanthus praecox. Next base: position 62,832,381 of record CM039091.1, on the reverse strand, counting down.
TAAACATCTACAAACTTACAGTGAGCAACCAGTGAAGTCATTGGCCTTCTTTTTATTAGATTTACACTGGCCTCTGTAAAAAGTGGCAACGATATTTTTTCAGTACAATCTAGATGGCATCCATAATTTCCCATATCGTTCACACTGATGGACAGAACAGCACCATGTTCAGAACCCTGCACACCAATAATACCTGTCAATCTTATGATCATTTTCAGTTTCGAATTCTCTCTCTACAGAAACTTCCGCATTTATTTCTCCATCTCTGTTTGTCTCAACATGCTCTACTGTCATGTTCATATTTAGTAAATTCTCTTTCCCATTTTGTATAAATCACTCTAAAGCATAGATCTTTCTATAACTTAACCTCTTCAAACCACAAACCAAGCCAACTTCATTTGTTAAAAATAAGAACCATTTAGATTAATTTGCTCAAGTAAAACAAGGAAACCAAACTCTCTGACAATCGAACTAACTTGATATGACAGTCGTTGCAGTGCATCGTTGCTTTGGTTAATTGTGCCGTGGAACCGAACTCCTTTTCCTCTGACAACAAAATGATTTGAGATGGTAACAAAGTTCTGGAGAGGCTGCCAGTGGTAGCTATTCTTTGGTTTTACTTCAGTTCCATTGATAAGGTCAACTGATAGAAGGGTTGCTATGCTTCCATCATTAACTTCCATTGAGATTGTCACAACAAATTGAGACTTATTATCTATAACAAAACCAAACTAAAAATTGTCAAATATCAAGAAACATAATCTTATAGAAAAGCAGTAAGAATTAGAATCCAAAAAGCATAAATATGATAAGATCAAGACTGAGCAAATTGTAGTATTTGTTTCTTTGTGGATAACAATTCACCATTTGTCAATACAGTTCTTAGACATCTGATCAATACACCAAAAAGTGTAAATATGATACAACGCATGAAATAAGACCCTTTATCCTAAGTCTATCGATGAATCTCAATACTCCCCCTAATCAATCTCTTTACGAAAGAAACTACTATGCTGCAGCATTCCACTAGCCCTTTTCACCTCTAGTTGTATTTCCAAGATTTAAACATGAGACTTACAACGCTCTTCGATACCAATTGTTAGGGATCTGACCGATATGTCAAAAGCTCTACAGCCTATAAAACATGCGAAATCAAGCCCTTCATCCCAAGTCTATCGATGAATCTCAACAAAAATAAGGATTCATTGAGTGCCACACAGTTATGTCCTCAATAATGGTCAGGACCTTAAAGCTCCCAGAGGAACATATGCATTATATAATTATTTAAATTCTAAACCTAAGTTCACTTACCAAAGAAGAAAGGAAATTACATCTTAAAAAGTTTAATCTACTGAATATAATACCTGGGAAGTTGAGAAGATCAGGATCCTCAATTGAAAACTCAAATGTGTCTTTCTCTTGGTTAAAGATTCGCAAGTAGTCTTTTGTATTCTTCAAATCCAAGATTATATATTCGGGGATGTGAATAAGTGGAGAATCATTGATAGGTTCGACCATGACCGGCACCTGACCATTTTGCATTCCATTCTTGTTCATGGTAGAAACAGTAATGACATCGTTCCCGTAGAAGTTCTCATTTCTAGAATAATAACATCACTAAAAATAAATAAGAAATACATCAAAGATATTAGAAACAATAATATTTTGAACAAATGAGTGACAAAACTTTATTTTTGTTGTTGCTGTCGAAGTAGAATTTCTTTCATGATAGACATTTTCTAGAAGCACCAGTTAAGCACTTGGGTTTGTCTAAGAATATCAAGAAAAAGCTTTCCATAAATAAATAATATGCATAGGGAATAAAATTTTCTAATTGCAAGTGATGGGATGAAGTCTTAGATAATGAAGTTAAAAGGTGCAGTTAAAGAGGCTAATACCCAAGATATTGAATGAAGTGGAGAGCAAAATTAATTACTTCAACATTGCCTACTAAGATCAAGTCCTTCACTTCTTCTCCTTTCTCACTACCCCATGGCTGCAAAAATTGCAATGGCATTGGAGCAAGAAACAGAGTTCCAGATTGTGTACTTAGAGTGACTGATATGTTCTCTGTTGGATCTGAATATTTTATCTCAAATCCTGGGAAACCACTGTCGACAAAAAAAAGTAACAAATCAAAATCAACAGTGTAAGGGAGATGATTCAGTGAGATTACGATATAGTATACCAAAGTTTAAGGGATTAAGATGGTCAAATATAGATCGTTTCATAACATTAGTCTACATACAATGAGATAGGGGTGGCAATTTTTTCCCGACCTGCAAACCGAACCCAATATGGTCCAAAAAATTCAGATTTAGGTCAGGTAAATTCAAATCCTGGTCAGTTGGGACCTAAGTTACAAATTTTAATCAGAATTAACCGTAAATTTTTTGGACACCATAATAGTCTTTAGTCGATCATAACAGTACACTCTAATTAGCACCTAAAATTCATTTTTCCATTCAAAGAAGTTTTTATGAGGAAAAGAACTTACCCAATCTGGGGACATATCGCATCTTCAATTGCTTGCAATTGAGTGGGAAGAGAAACAAATTGTGGTGGGGAGGTGAGGATAGAGATGTTAACAGTACCAACGGCTACATTCTCATTTCTATCAGAAATTATGTTAGAGATAGAATCATTGCCAAAATATCCTCTGTGAGGTGTGTATCTCAATAGTCGTCCATATTGAAGAAGTGACCCATGATGTGGCTTTGAGAGAGAAAAAAAAAAAGTCATGTGAGTGAACTCATCCAAGCTGTAAATAAGCATCTACATGACAAATATATTCTGATTGTAAGAGCAATTAAATAGAATACTAAAATCACTTTTTCCTTAGCAAAATCCTAAGAATTCAAATCTTACCATTGATGTCTCAACAATACTAGCATTGTTATCAAAAGCAATTGATTCATTCTCCCACACAGATATCTTATCGTTGTAGGCTTCAGGGAAATACTCTTCTACAACAAATGTAACAATAACACATAACCCAAGATTCAGATATAAATAAGAACTATATCTATGAACTCCTATTTAAAAAGTAATCTTTAGCATCCAAAAACCACTAATTGCTGTTTAAAAGATTTGTTGTATGGCAAAACAGAGTACAAAGAGCAGTTTTAATGTTTAAACTCGTGTAGACAAGGAAGAACTCAATAAATACTTTTTTGCATTTAATCTAAAAGAAGTTTAGTGTCTAAGTTTGGTTTTATCACAATTATTTTTAGAAGCAATACGAAGTAGCAATTTCTGTTTAAGTAGAGAAGTAAACTTCGTAAAGCACCAGAGACTCTAAATCAAGAAAATAAATCAGAGGCTATGAAACTCTGGAATTCAGTTTATGACTGCAGTTTATAGATATGAAGTATATGCCGCAATAGCACGATCTTAACCATCAACTGCTGGCCTCAACTAACTTCGATCAACTGTAAAATTCAAAATACTAATGCAAATAAAAACCTACCTGCAAGTTAGAACTCAAGGTTCAGCACTCTCTGTGGTGATATTTTGATCTCAGGTGTTCTACATGTCCAAATTTGTTCTTATTCATTCGTAGTGTCAATGGAAAGAATATTGAATATCAGGACATCAGATCATTAGAAATGTATAAAGTGCCTTGCGGATGTTAGTGATAGTTAGCAAATAAGATTGGGAGAATTTAATCTTTCAAAGATAAATATAAAGATTAGGAGAACTGAACCCGTTGTAATTCTTCAAAATGATAAATGATATTGCTACACTTGAGACTTCTAGCAGGATTTTTTTTAAAATGAGTAGACACTAAATCATAAGATTGAATTATGGAGCATTTCGTAAAACATCAAATAAGAAACTGAAACAAACATTATTGAATTTGAATGTAAAAATAAATTTGAAGTATATAATGTTGGGTGATTTATTTCTCAGAAGATGGTTGCAATTAAAAAAAATGACAAGATTTCTATCTTCATGTTTTATTGTGTGCAGTGGTGAAGATAGTGATTCTTAGCATTGTTTCCACCATTGAGTGATTAGATATGATCAATGGAACACCCTGCAGCGTTGCATACTGGATCATCTGAAAAATGCAGATGTGATTAAGATGGGCCACCAGGGAAAACCGGGGCCAACCGGGGTTAGTAAGATCCTTCCAAAGACTTGGAGGGCTTTGTTCTTGCCTTCTTTTCCAGGCCAGCTGGTACAAAAGATTCCAATGTGGCAGATTTTTTGGCAATCAGGGAAGTGCTTAGGATCTTCAAGAGCCACTTTCAAGCCAAGATCATGATTGAATGGGGGACTCAGAAATTGTGATTTATTGGGAGGAAGAAACCCCCATGGAAGCTTCCTACTCTATACAGAGAAATTTGTCAGTTGAGGAGAATCCTAGATGTGTCCTTCGTCCATGTCAGATGATGCGCAAATTGATTTCCTAGTAAAGAATAGGATCCAAAAGAATGATTTGTTATTGGATTTTCATTAGATTGAGTTTGTAATGGTTTTCAATAGTCGTTTTCTAGTTAGTGGTATGGTGTGGCACCCATCTTGGCCTCCCCTCTAATCTTATCCTCTTTTCATTTTAATGAAATTTTGTAGTAAAAAAAACTCGACTAGTGATTATCAGTTAACCTTACACAATTTTCACGGGTTGATACAAAGTTGAATGCAACCAGGCATCAGAGGATGATGTACCAAACCACCATTTAAGTAAATTTTGGATTTGACGAAGTTTTGGTTTCAATGTTTCCAATATCAACATCCTAATGCTGCAATTATTGATTTCATGGCATATTGAAATGAAACATAAAATGGCTTCTACCAACTTCTATGTACTGATTGGACTCACTTTCATACACTTCGATCTTAAACGGACAAGAAGACAAGCTCTTTCTCTCAAATGAAATGCATATGTCAAAGTTTCCCAAAGCCCTCACTTGGTATTGACCAACATATGACCCATCATTATTATCTGTGAATTTCCATGTCATGAAACTGGAATTGTTCACAGGACGAATCTCAACATTGAGCTTTTCTTGTTGAGACAAGACAGGATTGGAGAAGGAATCCTTGAGCTGCACTACTACTTCATTTGTAACAAGTTTTGCCACTCTTGGAGAAAATTTCACTACATTTGAGAGAGAGATATCGACTTCACCTGCAACCAAATAATGAAGATCATTCCTTGGAAAGAAAAGGCGAACAGTGAGATCATGTGAGAGAGATGTACCCAAAAAAAAACATTGTTATACACATAGATATTTAGGTGGGTGGGTTAACAAATACCTGGAAATACTTCCTTAATGTAAGGGAGATCACCATTTAATGGAATATTTCCAACAAATACCCAAATTTCGTAGACTCCAGACTTTTCAGGTGTGTAAATGACATTAAAGGAACTCGTCTGAATTTCCGGATCACACCAGATGAATCAATAAGAACCCGCTATCATTATGTAGTATGAATAAAAAAATTCTAGCAAGTGAAACATCTTACAGTATTTTTCAGATAAATTGAAACTTCAGGAGCACTTCCATTCTGACCTGCAGCATCATCTCTATGCTCTATTCCATATAGATTGAAAAAAAAAACCTCATATTACATTATACATGTTTCTATAATATTAGAAATCTTAGTATATAGTCACTGAGAAATTTTACCATCCACAATCAGCGTCGGGAGTATGGTTGCTCGAACATGGTATGAATCAATTTTCCTCATAATTTGTACACGAAGTCTTTCTGCTTCAACTGGAGAAGGATTGTGGTAGATATCTTCCAAATAGACCGAGAAATATGATACTTGGCCAGCAACAGAACCGGCTAAACCAGATCCATTAACAACACTGTTTGGTCCATGGCAATAGCCTGTTGTAAGAATTATCAATTTTTAGAACATGGAAAAGCATATTATGTCAATGAGTAATTTAACAGAATATATAGAATCTAAACATCTGAACGACGGATAAAAGTAGAGTCGCACACTATTTGAGGTACATCCCAATGAACACTTAGAAACTATACCCACACATACCAACAAATACAGTGTAGTCATAGGGCATAACAGAGATGCGTTCACTTCTCTCAGGGTCAAAAACAGTAAGCATGAACTCCCCTGGCTCAGATACACTGAAAGAAAGCAACTGAACGCCTTGCGATACTTCTTGAAAGTACAAATCTGCTACAGGGATGGACAAATTTGTCGCCTTCTCAACAACTCTGGCATCAAATGTATGAAAACTGGGCACAAGATTTCCAAACTGATCTTGCTGATATATGGATATTTCCAGCTTAGAAAAAATTTGCAGGGCATTTGTTTCATACTTCCATTTGGCCAAGCAATGGGTGACATTTAGTGATCCTGTTGAAGCAGAACATGTTCAATTCTATTGAAGTTCGATACAAATGAAAGAAAATGTTCTTTATGTGCTAGATATGACTAGTTTCCTATGAAAAAAAAAAAGTAGAATTCTGTGTCCACAATTAGTATAAGGAAGCAGCTAATATATTCTTGTAATGAAGAACAAAACAAAGGAGCACAAAGGATGCTTGGAGAGGAACGTTATTAGGCCGGTGATCTCTGGAAATCAGGCTTCTTCATCATATCATTGTCATATCCCATCTTTCTAGGGTCAGCTTTTTGAATCCTGCATTTTCATTCTGATCTATCAATGACCATGTACTCTGTCACTCAACAGTCTCCCATGTCCTTTATCCCCTCGACCGAAGGTTTTAAGGTCGACCCCTTTCCTAGTTGTCTAAGGACACAACTCAACTCATGTAATTGACATGTATCAATTCATATTAGCTATTATTTATTACATTAAGTTAAATCTACTCACCTGGTTTTACCTTGAATGGTAGAGGAGCCATTTAAGGTCTGATTTTCTCCCTCTATGTGCAATAAGAGATTTCCAGCTGTGGAAGGAACAAATTCAAATCTGATATATCCAAACTCATCCCAACCCTTGTTGGTAACATTCATAATCACTGTGGAACCATTTTCATGAAATGCAGACACTGAAAAGTTATACGCCTCTCGTCCTTCATTGGCCGATGTGATGTTATTCCCAAATGCATCTTTGGGAAGAACAATGACGTTTGCTGTAGTCCCCGCCGCAAACTCGTTTGCAAGATTAATCCATGAAGCAAAACAGACCGATGGGTGCAAACTTCCTTCAATCAACAAAGTTGTTCCAAGTCATAAGTCAATTAAATTTAATCAAAAACAAAAATATGGATGGTAGCCTTATTGCTTAGTATGTAAACATAATTATATATAAACTCATCAATAATAACCTTTAAACGAAAAGTAGATCAATTTGAATGGTCGAATTTGAGGTTACCACCTGGTGTAACGCTGAAATGAAGACTCGCGTCGGAGATTCCCAAACGATAGTCATTGACGATCACCGGAAAAAGTCCTACCATAAGCGGAATGAAGGTAATATTCCAATGAGTAGAATCCACCTCAGGAGAAGCTGAGACACCGGATATGTATGAACTGTTTCCCTTTCTTCCATTTACTGTAAATGCAAATCTACTTGTATCTCTCTCTGAAGGAAGATTGACACCATTTTGCTGATCCTCAAGTATTTTAATTTTGACAGTTGCTATATCTCCTGCCTTAAAATCATTTTTATCATCAAGCCAACTTACCAAAAGGCTAACCGGGTTCGATTTTTCTGCAATGGTTGAAGCAAATTATGTCACAAAAATTAAAAATGAGAAAGAAATTTGATGACATGAGAAGACTAATGGAGGAAACATCAGACATTTTAATCCTTACCTTCTGTAGATACCAATTCTGTGGTGAATGTAAGATTTAAAGGTAAAATGCACAGAAGAAATATGAAATCCACAGAGAAAAATATCTGACACTTCTTCATCTCTTTCATCCAAACGAGATTTAAAAATAAATAAATAAATAAACTCTTGAGGGAGTTGGGAGTTTGGAGTGGAAGTAAAGAAGAGAGAAGTTATGAAATTAACCGCCAGTAACTGCATCTCTTTCCTATGTGGCCAGAACTGACCCCACATGCCGACGTGGCACACTTGGAGGAATCACACATTCCCAGTGGTGACTAAAAAATAGAACCCCTAGAAAAGTTGAGTTCAGACACTGTTCGAAAACTTGAAATTGGGACTCGCACATAAAATCTTAATTGAGTGAAAAAACTTAGCTGCGTTTTTAGTAAAATTAAAAGAATTTGGAAAAACTCACCACTCGACTCAAAATCTTGCCTAGTCGAGTTGAGTCCATTAAGCTAACTCACCCAAGTCATTATGAGTTTTTAAAATAATGGGTTCAGATGACTCCTTATTGATGTCAAAATAGTACGCTCAAATTTAAAATCGACTCAATGAAGTTGAATTGAATTTGTATTTAATTGAATCTTATACATGAGCTGTACTATGATTATTGGTCAAATATTTCTTATTTAATTCTTATTTTTCTAGGCTAAAAGATTGTTTGATAGACAAAATGAAGATAATAAAAAAAGTGAATAAATGTTGACATCGACTGATACATCATCATGATTATCTAGTCAATGCTCATTCTTTGATTCCTCTGTAAGACATCTTATTGTTGTAACTTGGAATAGTAAAATGGCATTTTTTTTCGTATTCCTTTTCAAAAAAATTACTTAAACTTTCATTATGGTAAAAAGTCCTCTCATCTGAAATCATTTTATCTTCCTTTATTTCTACCATATCGGCCATTGTTGCTTAAAAGTCAGATTGTCGTCCATTATCACTATTGGATTATCTCCGTCTACAATCCTCAAGTTTAACAAAAACCCTACCACTTCACCAGATTTGAAAACAAATTATCCAAGGATCATTTTTCAGAGTTTCTCGAGAAAGACCGCAAATAAAAGGGTTTACAGAGCAACGACAAATCAGCAGTACCAAAAAATAAAAAGCATCGTCAGACTTTAGAGTTTGTAAAGTCCTTAGTCACTTTTGTACTAATCTTTTATTTTGAATGTATTGACAGCTAAAAGCATTGAGTGTCTGGGGGATACTCTTATAGTCTCATAAAATATTGAGCTCACTAAACTTACTGACTTATTTAATTTAAAATTTTATTGAGTCAAATTAACATAAACTAATTTAATTAAGTTTTTTCAAAATTTTAAAATACAGCTAAACTACGGTCATTTGAGGTAATCTGTCTATTTTGGTGTATGGGTCCTATATAATAATAAATTTAAATGGTTGAAAATGTTATTTTTTTAAGATTTAGATTCAATTTTATTTGATTTCTATTTCATTGTTTGTTATATTGATCATGGTAATTAAAAATATTTATTCGATTGTTAGTTTTTATCTTAAAAATCAAAAATTAAAATGATCAATATATTTTGTTTTTGAAAGTTTGATAGTTCAAATGACAAAGAAAAGATTCAGTCCTGCCTTGACCTGTATTTTTTCCACTAAAATTTATTCACAGACTGTCTCCATCTTTAAAGTTTTTCATGTGAACTATCCAGTTGTCGGTCTATAGAATATCCCATCTTTTTTTCTAATTAAAATAAATTTTATTGAATAAATAATTTTATCCATAATGTTCAGTCCAACCAACTAGCTTAGATGTATAGATGTCGTGTGGAGAGCCTATTGAATGATGAATCTGAACTTTCAAAAATGTGAGCCCACATTGGGAGTATGGGCCTCGTAGAGAGCCCATTAAATGATTCATCTGAATCTTTAGAAATGTCAACCCACCTTGGAATCTTGGATGTATGCCTGTATGGGCCTCATGTAGAGCTCATTAAATGGTGAATTTGAACCATTAAAAATCTTTTTGTTTTTTAGAATTTATATTATCTGATATTGATGTCCTTCGATACATTCTCACCGCTAGATTATTTATTATAAATGAAAATATTCATCCATTAATTTTTTTTTTCCAATTTATCATTAAATGGGCCTCGCCTTCAAGCCCATAATTTTCTTTTATTACCAGTAGTCTTGTCAATTTATATGCTGTAAATATTTTTATTTCATTTGCATGAGCCTACCACGAATTGGGGAAAATGCCAATGAATATTTTTCCACTTTTCATGCACTAAACTACTCTCGATTTAAAAATTACTCAAAATATAACTATTTCTACCTGAGTACGAAGACGTTAGATAAACTTTCACACATAGCCGCAAGATAAAGCATCAAATAACTATGAGTTATTGTTTTACATTTATTTAAAACAATCTATTTTAACATCTTAATTAAAAACATTTTATTTTTGTATTTGTCTATAGTCATAAATTTCATTCTATTTCAATTAAAATAGATGTAAACATTTTGTTTGCTTACAAATCCAAAATGAAACTCCCATCAATTTTTTCAATCTCTATTTTGAGTGTTTTGGTATATTTTGATTCATTTTGACCAAAATGAACAAAACTTATGTGTTTCAGTCACAAAAATGTATTGCATTTTAGCTTAACAAATATACTTTTTTTTCTTAATTAATTGCCGTCTCTTATTCATTCATTAGTAATTTATTTGTCTAATTCTATAAATTTAATACAATTTACTATTTTATTTTTTATTTGTAATAATTATATTTTATTCTCCACTATTTAACTCTTTATTTTTAAATTATATAATTTTGAAAAAAAATAATTTTGTCATAACTCCTCGTCTATCCGCGTGTTTCAAATTCAATTATCCTGTCACTTACTGTTACAACAAGCCGGGTAGTCCACGACGTGACGTTGTACTAATGACTCCATCTGGTATAATTACATTAAATTTAGTTACAATTTACGAACCATAAATACAAAATTAATGTTATAATTAAATACGAAACAAGAGCTAAGACAAGGGTGCCGTCCAAAACGTGGACATGGAATCATGACAAATGAGTACGGTGTTGGAGAGCAATCCTATTCCCATTCGGCCCACCGACATAGTCAGTAATTTTCATATAATTAGTTAAAGAATTTTTATTATGAAGATAAAATAGTTCAGATGTCATATTGGCATTATTCTTTATTTTTATTTTTCTCAAAAATTTAGACATTAAATAGATAGTTATTTGATTTTTTTTCAAAATTTTATAAGAGTGGTACATATTTTAGGTATTTAGACCAGCGGTTAAAAAATCTTTATCGACCGATATATTGATCGATATTTTTCTCTCTCCAGCTGATATCAGCCGATATGATACGGCCGATATTTCAGCCGATATTGTGAATATCGGTCGATAACGATATATATCAGCCGATATTTACAACTTTCAAATCGATACATATCGACCGATACGATATGTATCAGTGGATATTTGTACCCCTGATTTAGACTTTAAAAGATATAATATTTGACAGAGTATAATAAAAATATAAGACTTGAAAAACTCATTCTAGATGGATAGAAAAAATAATTAGAAATGATGATTTTATATCAAATAAAATTTTATCCTCTCTTCAGTTAAAACATTAATATATTAAAAATATCAAAAGTCAGAAATAATATGTATTTCTTTGAATTTCATAATTCGGTTTTTATAGCACTAGAATGACAAATACAAGTGACTCATTCCATGTGGTGGCCCACACCATGGGAAACAAAAAGTGGGGCAGCAACCCAACAGAGTTCCACGAAGAAGAAAAATATTCGATCCAGTGAGATTATTGGGTCGCGGTCGTGGATATGTTTACAAACAGATAGACCCACCGACAGTGGCCCCATGTGGATGCACGAGACAACGATTGTCTCGCGGGCTACTATACTTACTGCAGGAACCAAAGAATAGCCGCAGCCCGAATCTCTCCAAAAAAAGGATTTTACAGCCCAAGCCAGTCAAGCACCGTCCACATCCCACAAGATGCGGGACCCACCACAACCTTCAACCGGCTACGGAAACAACTCCTGGTCATCCCCGTTCTCCTCCCCACATCCTCCATGACCGGTTCTTCCGGTAACCTCACAATCCCTTAAAATATCCAATCTACCAACCATAGCATGTGCTTGAGATTAAAAAATGAGTCTTAAAAATCACTGCTAATCCTTCAATTTAAATATAATAAATTTAATTATTATCTCAGAAAATATAAAGTTATGAGCAACTTTTAATTTAAAAATATATAAAATTTTGAATACAAAATGATACAATCCACCAATCCATCACACAGTTTGTTTCTATAAAAGTTATTTACACTCTTTTTTTTATGATGTATTTACACTATTTCACCTAACTTATATACAAAATAATATTGCTTCCATTCTTCAATATGCAAAGTGATAGCATCCATATTCCTCACACACCTCACTTCAAAATTTAATTTTGTTTAATACACTTGAGAATATAAAATATATATTTGAGAAAATGAGTGTTCTCTTTTCTTAAAAATATATAATATAATTTACTTACTCTTGATTTATCTAGAAAATCCTTTTATATTTAATATATTTGTGATTAGAAGATTGAAATTTTAGATTATAAGATCAAGATTAGAATGGTCATATGAGTCACATACTTTGTTAGCATCAAATTCAATTAATTAATAAAAATAGTAAATGATAAATTATAAAGTAAAATATTAGTTCTCTTTAAAACTAATAGTCATAAAATTCAATTAATCAATAAACTCTAAAGTAAAATACTATTTGTTTAAAACTAATAGTCTATTTTAAAAAAACTATATTTTAAATTTTTACTAATGAATGACAGTGATACCTTATAATAGTCCAATCTCCTCCACTTGATTATTTTCTTTATAGGATTTCAACTTATTGAAATGTTAGATAATAACAGGAATATTATATGCAAAGACATTATCAAGCTCTACATCTCTAATATCGGTTGAAAATTTTAGATTTAAGATTTTAAATATAGAATTTTTAATTTTTACATTTAAAAATATGTAGAGGAGATGAAAGACTATACAAATAATGATAAATTCCTTTGCATCTAATAATTTTCCATTATTTATATTCTCAGTCACATTCAAGTAATAATTTGGTACTAGTCTACCCACCAAAACTCCTCTTCAAAATAATAAATGATAAATATTGATTAAAATTAAATTATAAAACTACAAGTAAATTATTTAACTGCGTTCATGTTTTCATGTGAAATTATACAATGGTAAATGAAATCATTAAAGATATTTAGCATTCATTTAAATTTTAAACTATTTGATTTAATATAATAAATATTTATTCAAAAATAAATAATAAATTCTATTTTTAATGAATTAGTACTCTTCAAAATGACCCATTTATCTATCAATCTTTTTATTATAGAGCAAGTCCCACCATCTTATATATTAGCCCATTGGACCACTTGTGATTTTAACTTTTAAACACGATGGTTTGTTAGATCTGACTGAAAATAGTCAATTATTAAATAATAGATTATAGAATATAATTAATAATAATGAGAGTAAGAATTCAAAGAAGTTTTAAAAGGGAGTAAAAATTAGAAACTAGTAAAAGAGGGAGAGAAACCACCAGCTAATTTCGCCGTCCCTTGCCGCGTTAACGCGGCTATTTGTCGGGTGTGCGATACCATTCTTATAAATACTCCCTCCTCACCTTCCATTTTTCCGCAGGTGCAGATAAAGTTCCGTGGAGCTCTCGTTCCTGCATCTCCATCTCTTCTTCTTCTCCTCCATTTGTCTTCTTTTATCCATCTCTTTTTCTTCTTCTTCTTGTACTCTTCCTCCCATCTCCATCTTCCAGAAAGAAAGAAAACTAAAAAGATAGTAGTTAGATACAAAAGGGGGAAAACAATCGAAGATGCCGTTGTTAGAAGATGAACTCTTTCCGTCGACGCCGGGGAAGGTGAAGATCGAGAGGACCCATACCATCCACCGTCAATTCCACCGTTGTTTTGCTTCGACAAGCACCATGTTTTTGTGGGCTCTCTTTCTGATCGCTTTGACGGCTTCTTATCTCAGTTTTCAGAGCTTCGTTGACAGCGGCAGCAAGTATTTCACCGCCTCGTGGGGTGGAATCCAGTGGGAGAAACAGGTCAGGCACAGCGCCGAGGTTCGCCGTCCGGGCGGGATGTCGGTGCTGGTGACCGGCGCCGCCGGTTTTGTCGGCACTCACGTCTCATTGGCCCTTCAAAAAAGAGGAGACGGGGTTGTGGGTCTGGATAATTTCAATAATTACTACGATCCGTCTCTTAAACGGGCCCGAAAATCCCTTCTGGGGTCGCACGGGATCTTCATCGTCGAAGGTGATATCAACGATGCCCGGCTGCTGGCGAAGCTCTTCGACATCGTCGCCTTCTCCCACGTCATGCACCTCGCCGCCCAGGCCGGCGTCCGGTACGCGATGGAGAATCCAGCGTCGTACGTTCACAGCAACATTGCGGGTCTGGTCACCCTCTTAGAAACCTGCAAATCTGCAAACCCGCAACCCTCAATCGTCTGGGCGTCTTCAAGCTCCGTTTACGGGTTGAACGAAAAGGTCCCATTTTCCGAGTTGGATCGGACCGACCAACCCGCTTCCCTATACGCCGCGACGAAGAAAGCCGGCGAAGAAATCACCCACACTTACAATCACATCTACGGATTGTCGATAACGGGTCTACGGTTCTTCACCGTATACGGGCCATGGGGCAGACCCGACATGGCATATTTCTCTTTCACCCGAAACATCCTTCAAGGAAAGCCGATTACGGTTTATCGGGGCAAAAATCACGTGGATCTGGCCCGAGACTTCACCTACATCGACGACATCGTCAAGGGCTGTTTGGGATCGCTTGACACCTCCGGAAAGTCTACCGGTAGCGGCGGAAAGAAGCGCGGACCCGCCCCGTTTCGGATTTTCAACCTTGGGAATACTTCCCCCGTTACGGTTCCTACACTTGTGAATATTCTGGAGAAGAGTCTCAAGGTGAAAGCGAAGAAGAACATCATTGAGATGCCCGGCAACGGCGACGTTCCGTTCACGCATGCCAACGTCAGTGCGGCGAGGAGGGAGTTGGGTTACAAGCCGACGACGGATCTGCAAACTGGTCTCAGGAAATTCGTTAAATGGTACCTTTCTTACTATGGATACCATAGCAAGGGGAGAAAAGCTGTAAAATAATTAAAAAAATGTTATTTTAATTTATTTTATCTTTCTGCAAAATGAGTAAAAAAGAAGAAGAGAAATACTGATTCTTTTGTTATTAGAGTGAGGGAGAAAATTTGGAGCAGAGAAAAAGGAAAAGAGAAGGGTCTCTGCTCTGGATTCTCTTTTGCTTTTCTTTCCTTTTTTTTATAATTTTTTTTTTTGGGTTAATGTAATTGTGTAAAGAAGTTTATTGGGTTTTTTTCCCGAATTCTATCTTGTATCCCAATCCAATACGCTTTTTCCCCATTCTCGTTTTTTATTGTTTTATTTTTATTTATGATCTTTTTAATTTGAATATTCTCTGTACTGTACATTATTTATATCTCACTAAGAAATGAACCAAGTTTTTTTTTATTAAAATTGAGCGCCCCCCCTCTCTCTCCCCCTCTCTGAAATTTTTATATGAAATGCACATTAAAAAGTTTAATTGCCCACAATGATAATCCTCAAAATTTGATTGAGGCTCAGTAAATTTTATGTAACACGTTATTGTTTTGTATTTTGTGTTCAGCATTTAAAAAAGTAGAGTTTCATTAGTCTCATTTAGGCCTCCTTAATCGTGTGGGATGGAGGACCAAAACACTTTGTATCATCTTTTATAGTTTTTATTATGTTAATTGATTTGATAATTAGATTTAAGATTACGTGTAATGCAAATCTACGTGTAAAAAATACAAATGGTAGATGAATGTTTTTGTGATGAAAATTCAAAAATGCAATTCATTTTGTAAATAAATATGAAATACGAGAATGGGTGAAATTGTATTTTCCTCTTTGAATTTAATAGTCGATGAAAGAAACGGTTAAATCGAGTTATTTTTAAATTAATTTTTAAGTTCACAAGATTTAAATTGGATTGTAGACTCCCCACACAGAGCTTTTAATATTTTTAAATAATATAAAAATGTAATGTAGGTTAGGTCACTTACTAAAAGAATGCCAAGTGGATGGAACAATGCCATGTGTATGAGGAAGTATTAAATTAATACAAATTGATTGATAGATAATAGGTTGTTTAACACTTAAACATGTAATGCCAATTGGAATTTAAATTTTAAGAATTCTGCTTCATCAGCGCCACCTTATAAGGACAGAAAATTGAGGTTACTTTCATGGCATTTTGGTTAATTAATGAACACCCTTTGACTGCGTGAGGGTGTTTTTGTAATTAAAAAGGGATCTACTTAATTAGTTCTATTTTTACTTTTGACTTTAGTAAATTTCTAGAATAGAGTCTAGGAGTGAGATGTGTGGGCCAGGGGAAGGGTGTTCAAGGGAGTAATCCATTGGAGATCAGTGAGGTTGCGTGAAATTTGGAAATTATGGTTAATGAAAGTGAATAAAATTATGGTTAATTTTATTTTTCATTAAGGTGGTGCAAAAATCACTTACTCTAATTTTATGTTTGCTCGTGACCACATGGTGGGACCATAAATTTATTTATACTATTGTTTGAAATTTTGAAAAGACTCAATTAACTGACGTCAAATTGACTCTAAATTTTTTTAATGAAATTAATCAATTATTTTTTGCTTTTAATTTAACTTTTATTTTTTTAAGCTTTACTTGGATTGTGCTGACTGACCAAAAATGCCCTTTAAAGTTTAAAGAGGTTGGAAGAGATTGGTCAGCATTTTGTCTACATGAATGAAAGCAGTGCAAAGTTGTGGAAAACAAGGGAAGATGAAGAAGAATAGAGGAGATTGTGAGAGTGTGAGAGAGAGATCAAGGAGAGAGACAGCTAAGGAGTGTGAATAATTGGAGAAGAACAGCTGGCTAAAACACGGTTGAGATGGCCCCACATGGCTTTATGGTGGTACGGTTGCCGTCGATTCGACAGCTGATCCAGCTGTAAATGCTCTTTTCTCTCGTTGCCCACAAAGAGAAACTCCTCTTATTTCTTAGGATTCTTTGCTCCAGTTCATCATCTATCTATCTTTCTCTCTCTTTTCACTTGGATTCTTCATTAGATTTAATGGAGATCTTTTATAGATTATGTACGTATCTTTAATAAATAAAGATTTAAAGTACAAAGTCCAAACATAGGATTCGTATTCTCTTGTATTCACTAGAGGAGGATGGCATGGATTGGAACATGATAAATGTATTTGTTTTTAAATTTAATTTTTAATTTTAAATTCAATACTTTAGATATTGACCAAACATCTCGTGTTAAGAAAAAGGTAGCAATCCTTCCATAGTGCAAGGTGTTTTGTATAACCAAACATGGAATTTTGTAGATTTTTTACTTTACCTTCGTCCTGTCATATCGAAAATTAAAAAAAATATATCAGAAATAAACTCATTGACCAAATCATTAAAATCGAATCATTGAAATTTATCTAAATGAGACTGTTTTTTTCATACAAAATAATAAGTCGGATCACTGAAATCGGCAGGTGAAAGGTATAATGGGTAATACAATAAAATCCGTATCGGATTACACAAAATGCCCATGGAATGATCGTTATTGAGATGTTTCGGCCAATATAGTATGCATCAGGGGTCCAAATATCGGCCGATACATATCGTATCAGCTGATATGTATCGATTTTTTAAGACCGAACAATATCGGCCGATACGATATGTTGGCCGTACAAAATGAATATCGACCGATATGGCCGATATTCGGTCTGCAATATCGGTCACCATATCGGCCGATATGCATAAATATCGGTATTTAAAAGTTATTTTTTTATTTTTTTTATTTTAAAAACCGATACGGGTTTTCACGGTTTTCAAAAACCGATACGGGTTTTCACGGTTTTTTGTGGTTTTTAACGGTTCTTCACGGTTTTCAACGATTCTTCCGATACGGCTTTCACGGTTTTTTGCAGTTTTTGAGGTTTTTTGCGGTTCTTCACGGTTTTTTGCTGTTTTTTCACGGTTCCGATATTGGAGGAGAGAGAAATGCCGATATCGGAGGAGAGAGAAAATTATCGGCCGATATTGCGGCCGATATGCATATCGGCCGAAATATCGATCGGGGAGTTTTTTTTACCCCTGGTATGCATCAACAAAAATTTGTTTCCCTGTATTTGACATTTCTAGATGATACACATATTACACTTAAATCATATATAATTCACCAATTATTAAACATTTTAAACTTTTTTTTAAAAAGCTCATATCTCTTGACTTACAAAAAATATTCCAATGAAATTTCTAAAAAATAAATCTTGGCCAGTTGGCCATGCTAACTAATAATTAATCAATATATTGTGAGTCTCACCTCAAGGTCTAAACTATAAACAACAAAAGATAGAAGAACTAAAACGTACTTTTTCCATATTATTTATAACAAAGAGGCTTAATTTCATTCCAAGAACAAATGTGATTTATCGTCATTGAATTGAACGTATTAAAAATCTCATACTTTTAAAAAGACCTTCAACTTTTTATAAAAATTCAAAAGAACCCTTTTTCCTTAGTTTATTAGCAATGTAGCGATAGATTGATTTCTAGATCTATATTTTAGAGCTCATTTAGAGGTAAATAAGAACTTAATGGGTAGGATAACTAAAAATATTTTTTATAAATTAGAGTGTCTCAAAAAACCAATTGAATTAGATGATTAAAATATTACATTTTAAACCAAAATTAATAATTTTAATTTTAATATAGTTATGAGAGTAACCCTGATCATGACCAAATTAGAAGTACCCCAAGTGTACAACATATAATAAATATAATACAAAAAAGAGAAAAAAAAAAGTGAATTAAGAGATTATTTTTCAAGTGTCCTATACAATGCTTCAAATAATGTAAAATATACCTATATGGGTATAGCTCAACTGATTGCCTTCACTTTAGAATACAAGAGGTTGCTGGTTCGAACTCCCATAACCTAACTTTGGTGTACCCTGGGGGATAGTGGGCTTACCAATGGGATTTTGCGCTGGGTATTCTGCAATTTTTCACATGTAAATTCAAAAAAAAAAAAAAAAAGTAATGTAAAATATCTATTATATATAAATAATTGTTATAGTATAGTTGACCTCTAGCCAAGGGACTTTTTTGACACTCTTTATCAAGATTTAGAGAATCTTTATTAGTTGTGGAAAAATTAAAGATTTTTGTTAAATAAACTTAAAAGATAAAAACTTATTTAGAAAAATCCCTCAAACAGTATCACCAATTCGGGTAAGTTCGATCAAGCTTTGATCAAATTCCGAGAATAATGTGACAAGAATCCCCCACGAATCTAGTTTGTTATTCGAATCTGAATGGAATTATGGACGTTTTTAACTTTTAAGCTTAGATTCAGGAGAATCCAAGTCATGCCATATGATTTTGGAGTACTATTCCTATTATTTTTTTTATTTTTCTCATATTGTTCTATATTTCTTTAATTTTTTTTTTTTTGTCGAAACAAGGTGTCACTTTTTTTGTTTCACCCCTCCCTACTCTATACATCAAAATTTTATCCTTTTGCTGATGTGGGCACATCTTAATCTTATTTAAGTTTTTTAATACTATTAGATTTGCAAGTATCTATACTATAATTCTATTTTAATAATTAATTACTTTAAAAATGTGAATTTCTTTCACAAAATTATTTTTTTAAGTAGATCAAGTCTAACTCATTATCAACAGGTATGAATCTATATTTTAATACACACTGTCATTGTGATTTGTGAAGGGGGAGGAGATTGTGAGAGTATATATTTATTATTGAAATGAAAATTTTAATGACGTTATTAAACTGTTACTAGATATTTAAATGACATGATGTGATGTACTTAAATAATGGCATGTCTTATTCTTTTTGGGCTTAAATTCCTTGGCTTCCAAGAGACGTTTTAGTGCAATGAGCTTCACTCATAATGGACATTTGAAATTGTGAAAATTATGTCTTTTATTTTAATTTTAATTTTTTAAAATTTTATATAAAAAATTAGATGAATAGAAGATTAGATCCATTCTATAGATGGTTGAATAGATCATTATAAAAACTACCAAGTTTATAGTTCATCTAATCTTGTGAGTCTTTGATTTTTACAATGAAATTTTATGGGCGGACACCATACGCAAGTTTAAAACTTTCAAAACTACCATTTATATGAATTCATTCATCCAAATGAGTCTATATGGTTTTTTGCATGAAGGTCTTATGGAAATTGTTCTTAGAAAAAATTTATTACAAGACATTACCACAATTTTCAATACTTTTTTTAATATTTCCATCTCAAATTGAATTATCTTATTGTGTCTTCTAATAATTTGAATTTTTTTCTATTTGTCATTTAAAAAGATACATTTTTTTTACGCTCAAAAAAAAAAAGATACATTTTGTACTGTGCTATTTAATATTATATGTTTAAGAAAGTAAATGTTTTACATTTTAGAATTAACAATTACCTTGATTATGAGGCCAAAATATAGTGTAAAAGGGAGGACCATGTTATAATTCATTAGAAGACTCAATCACGTTCTAAGTTTTGGTCATATAATATAAGAGTTGGCAAATATAGACTTGTTACATATGGCTCTTTCTTTTTTCTTTTTTTAATTTTAATACTAAATAAGAAATATATATTCATTTAAGTCAGCCATCCTAAGAGGGACAAAATCAGTTAGGAGATATGGATTAGAGTAAAATTCTATTTTATCTCTACCAGTATATCGTTTATCAAGTAACAGTGTACCGATAATACATCGCTCTTCATGTATATATTTTGTATATAAATACCCTAATACCTGATAAACGATATATCGATAAAAATAAAATAAAAATTTTATGAATCGCATATCTCCTGATGAATTTTGCACCTTTAAGATGAATATCCATTCATCTAATTTCCTATCTAATATTCCCATAATCATAACATGTGAAAATTGTAAAGACATTCTAAATGTGCTCGTACAAGAGACAAAAAGTGCTTGTCTCCTTTGAGAAGTTAAGGACAATGGGACCATTATTCAAGAAATTAGGGTTTTTCTCAACACGTCAGAGATTTTGATAGGTCATAAGGTATCGAAATGGTTTTGAGTGTTTAAGTGCAACTCACTCCAGTAATAAAATGGCATGTTGGCTTAATGATATTCTTTTATGTGGGCATCTTCTAAAACATTCTTCTCTAACACAAATATTCTCTAAAAGTATTCAATTACATGAAATTAGGAAATAAATCCAACTTAACTTATCTAAAAAATTATTGAATTTGACTCGACTTCATCCGAATTGTCGACTCGAATTACTCGACTTGATTCGACCCAAGTTGCTGACTCGAGTTACTCAATCCGAGTGCTGTTTTATAACTTGGTACATTCATATCGAGTTGCTTTTAAAATTTTCAACTCAGCCGACTCGAATTCATGAGATATATAAAAACATAATTCAAATCCATTAATTTCTCAGGTCGGGTCACGCAGGTGAGGTTAAAACCCGACCAAGTTTCACCCCTTCATATAGTAAATAGAGTAGTTTATTGAGATTTTAATTTAAAGTGACTAATTTTTTTTTCATGATCGAGGTGTGCAAGCTCTTAAAGCATCCAACTAATTTCTAAGACGTGTGTAAGTCTCTATCTAAATACACCAAATAAAACTATAAGAGTGATTCTTTTGAATGAGATGGGATATAGTTAATGAATTATTAGTTGTAGTTTTACAGTCAACTCTTTTTAGCTTTTGAAAAGTGGATCCTTAATTAAGGATGGATCTTGATTAAAATATCTAATAGGTTTTGGAAATTTATATTATTTAGATACATCTACAAATACAAGAGCTTGGCTACAACTTGAGGATCTTAGTTAATCTTTTTTAAAATTTCTCAAATTGTAACTTAGGGATAAGTGCTGTGATCAGTGATGGAGAATTTTCTTGAAGAGAACAGGGTAGTTTAAGACTTCAAGTGCCTTGCAGAGATTATTTTGTCTTATATTCTGTTTGAGTTCTTTTACTCCATCTTTTTTTATAATTGTCAACAATCAAATCAAATGAAATTTGATTTTTTATATCCATGAACTCAACAAAGTAATTAAACTAATGCCTTGAGCCCTTGAACCCCAGTGTTTTGTTTGCTTTGTTTTTACTCTATTCTCTTCACCAATGGCTTAATTACAGTACTAATACAAAAATTAGAATATCAAAGAGAATCATCTACTTAATCAGAAAACAAACATCCAATCATGAACATTCATACTAAATCAATCTTATTTAAATATGCTGCTTTTATTCTTCTAAAGTGGGCTCTACTTTGACAAAATTGGTCCTTTCATCATTAGACAAAGACCCTCTCTAATTATAATTAAAAATGCTCTAATCATTGGAGTTCTTACTTAATAAAAGACGTGGACAGAAGTGCAACACTATAAGTGAAAGCAACAAATGTGGGACCCCCCCACCTAACGGCTGAATAGACTTAGATACATTTGTGATTTATATCATGAGAGTTTTATTTTTATTTTTATTTTCAGGTATACATTTTTCTTTTATATTTGAAAAACTAAACTCTGTTTTCAACTCATTTACATATTTTATCATTTTATAGCTAGCGAAGAAGATCTTTCCGAAAAAAAATTCAGTAATTTTATTGTTTGAATTTAACATATTTTTAACACATTAAATATTTAGATCATTAGATTAAGAGTTTGGATAATTAATAAATTATAAACTTCATATGCAATCATTCAAAATATTTTATATAAAATTCACATATAAACACCTTTTAAGTTTTAACTTAAGTTTAGAGTAATGATTCGAAGTTTGAGATCTCAAATTGGGCCCAGATAAAAGTTTCGACCAATATTTTATATATTAGCCCATTTCAGCTCAGATTATTTTTACCAAATTTTTGAAAATTTAAATATATTGATTTTGGATTTATTTATGAATAATTCAATATTCTACAATATTTGCACTTTGCCACCTTAAAGTTTAAAAGACTTCAATTAATATTCCAATTTAATCAAGAAATTCTATCCTCTCAAATGATCCATACAAAAACATAATATAACTCTAAGAAAATTAAGAATTTAGTTGGGGTTATCTATTTTAGAATTTTTAGACGACACTTGAAATGTGATTGATTGAAGGGCACAAATCACGCTGGAAAAGAACACTTGTCCCTTTCCTGATTTAATAGAAAAATAGGCTCACCAACCAACCAAAAGTTAGAAAAAAATAAAATAAAAATATATATATATATATACATACTTTCCAATAAATATTATACTCTTATTGGTTGAAAACGTGGGTCTCACATTTAGTGACTCCCCATGAAATGCATGGTGCCTAATTTTACAAATTGATGGGGTCCATGATGTTCGAGTCCATGTACAACTCAGGTGGTGCCCAATTAGATTTGATGCCGACAAAATAAAAATAAAACCTGTTGGAGAGATTTTTTCCACATGATTTGGAATGCTTAAAAGACTAAAATAAAGTGTCAGTTTTATTCACATCGGCATGGGTGTAGTTTTAACTGGTTGTCTTCTGATTTAAGAAGTGGGAGTTTGCGAATTCGAACCCTCATAGCCTAACCTTGGTGTACCCTAAAGGTAGTGGAATCACCTGTGGAGATTTTAGAGTAGGATTGTGTCGAAGTTCCCCACACTTAAATTCAAAAAAAAAAAAGTGTCAGCTTTGCTCATATCATTCATGTGACTTATAGGGATAGTATTATTATTTTTAATGTGCTTTTAAAACATTATTATGATAGATAAATCTCCATTTGATTGAATTTTCATGTATTTTTATAAAAATAATAGATAAAAATATTGTGGTGAATTAGTAAGAGAGATTCAAACTAAATATCCTAACTTATGATCCACTAATTATCTACATCATAGTTTGCTTCATCACCATATGAATGGAAATTGAGTTTGTTTGATAGATCAGACCCACGCAGAGTTCAAACCATGCACATCAGTGTGTATTTTTTATTTCATTGATTGAATTTCAAAAATGAGTCATTTAATAGTTTCTTAATCTGAAAAATGTCTTAAAAAGCTATAAAGATGTAATAGGGGCTTGTACTATTATTTATTGGAAAATGGATATTGATGGCATAAACACTCTCAAAGGACTCCTAACTCAAGTGAAACTCATAATCCAACTCAAAATTGAACTCTCTCTTATCCTAATCCTTTTGTGTTAATCCTCAAAGAGGTTGTATTTTAATTGATGTCTTCCTCTTAAAAGAGAGGCATATAATCCTATTTATATTAAGTGATAACAATAGATGAGTTTGGGATTTTCAGATTTCTTCTCTCATCTTGCCATGGTATTTGCATGAATAGAGGCCTGTTTCAGTAACAATATGTTGTAATTTTATGGTCCTCTTTGGCACAAATCATTGGTCCATCATCTAGTAATCCACAACATTGCTCTAAGCCGGGGTAAAAAATTTGGCCGATGCTGTGCATATCAGCCGAGATGTATCGGGTTTTCGAATGCCGGTATATCTCGGCCGATACGTATAATATCGGCTAGAGAGAGAAAAGTTTGGTCGATACGACCGAAATCTTGGCCGAATATCGGCCTGGTATTAATTTTTTTTTTTAAAAAATAAATAAATATCGGCATGGGCCCAGTCGATATCTCGGCCAATTTCGTCCAATACTTATATTTTTAATTTTTTTTAAAACAGCCTTTTTTATTTTTTTAAATGAATTTTTTCAAAAAAAACCACCGAGATTTTCAAAAAAAAAATGAGGAGAGAAAAATCTCGGTTGAGATCAAAATTCGGCTGGCCCGAATTTTCGACCCCTGACTCTAAGATGGGCAACAGTCCAAAATATGAGCAACACCTTGATAATCGGGCTTTTGGGCATGAATGAAGCTCAGTTCGATCGTGGCCCAATTTTTAATGAGTTTGGCCATGTTCGCCAGAGCCCAATTACTAATCAGGAAGAAATCAATGTTGACTCGTTTATTAAATCTGGGCTTTCCAAGCCTTCGGTTGGATGGGGCCTCATTCCTAGCCCTATCTTGTTGGAAACAAGATCCACCAAATAAGGCCTTAGCCAGTAAGGAATGCCTGAAGTCTAATGGTCAATACTAGTGGCCCAATATGTAGCGAATGGCATTCTCCAGAGCTATATGATCCAAGGGCAACAATGTGTGCTCGGTCCTGTAGAGCCCACAGGAGTAGGGCCCAATGCACATAACCAGGTGCATTTGAAGGGTATTTTTGGGTGATCATGTCATTAAATTTGAAACTTATGATTTTAAAAGATTCAAAAAACATGGGTGATCAAAATGGAGCGAGTTTTAGATGGATATTTAATCTAAAAGTGAGTAAAAATTACAGAAACTAGAAGAGTGTGAGAAGAGAAGAGAGTGTTTTTGAAGCCCTAATGAGCTCGAAATGGGCCTCAAAGAAAAACAGAAGTTTGTGGTTGGTTTGGTTTAATGGAGTGTTGATGAGTTTTGACGTGGTGCCACTGCTGGCCACAAAGTGAGTGGGATTTCATGGCCATTTCCACATGTTTAAGTTATTGATGATTGTGGATTGATGACTGTTTTTTCTTCTTATTATCATCATATGTTTGAATTTAGAATGTTATTTTTTTAAATAATATGGGTATCTTTATTCCACTTTTGAGGTGAGAATTATCCCTCTAATTCTAGAAGTTTAGATCAACTAAACTAATTAAATTTAACTTGGGTTGAACTAATGTTAGCTCCTATAAAAACTCAAAAAGATTCAGGTTCAAGTTGACTCTTGGGCAGGACTCATTTTTTGATCCAAAATATTAAACCCAAATTTGAGCTTATGTCGAGCCAATACCGTCATCATCATCATAACCGTAAATCTTATCTATTTGGGTCAGTTTTTCAAGTTTCACTTCTCCACTCTTGTCAAAAACTATAATGCCTATTACTCAATTATCATAATCCTCTTTATCCCTTTATACTCCTATCCCACTAGTGACCTCAAGTCGTATCCACTGTTGAGTCCCACATTGACCCTCTGCTAGATGGTTGGTGGACATTTTAAGGGAGACAAACAGTACTCATAGTGGCTAGTTATTTTGAGATGAAAGGAGTCTATGATACACTAAACTTAAATAGAACCTGAATTCAACCTAACCCACTCGAGCTGCAGCCCTACATCTAATGATATGATGATCATGTCTGAGAAGACCATTCACTGTTATTTTTAAATAAATTAATCTCAATTCTCAAGTATTAATTATAGGGAAACATGGGATATTATCCATCAGTAACATTACCAAATCCATCTGAAAATAATAATGATTTTCAGTTCTGTGCTTATAAAAAATTCAGCATAAAAATCTGTCACCAAATAGCAATGATGAGAGAGAAACAAAATGATGGCGTTGAATATTGGATTTGCAGAGAGCAAGTAAAGACAAGGATTGAATTTTGGTTGCCTTTCAACAATTACAATTAATTTAATTACTTGTCTGAATGTTCAGTTCTCATCGATTCTAGCACTTGTGATTGAATGAAGATTAAAGATTAAGATAGATAATAATCATATATTTAGATTTTGAAAATCACCATTTATTTATTTATTTATGCATACAAAATGGTGCTGATCATGCTCATAAACATATAATAGTTAGCTCACTTGCCATTACCCTCACCATGCCCCTCACCATGCCCCTCTCCATACCCTTCACCGTAACCCGAACCCGACCCAGATCCACGTCCTGAACCCTCACAATGCCATTCTTCTCATCAAAATTCCAAACAGCTCTTCAGTTGAACAAAGATGAAATGGTTACTTGAGTAGGATTTTTTTATGAAGAGAGAAGTGAGGAAGATCACCTATTTATAGATGTTGTTGTTGGTGTCTTCTGTGTTGATCTAAGATGGTTTGCATGGGGTTTTGACAATGTGAAATGATTGAAACAAAAGTTATCTGAAGTGGGCATATGGATTTCAATTGAATAATAATAAGAGAGCAAGAGAAGAAGAAGAAAAGTTTGCGGTGGACATGAGGGCATGTGGTTCAGTGGAGTGTGGTTGAGTTGCTGTATTTCTTTTGTATGTTGGGACACGTTTTTGAGGGCGGTGCCGGTCACACTCTCAAGTGGAGTTGGTGTGATTGTCAGGCTAGCTTTGATGAGTGATTGCTATGATTTTCATGTCTATTTCAATACATCTTCTTTCTACTTGTTTTAGATATTGATGATATGCTTGGTCTCAGTGGATTGATTAATGGTTTATCTTGTTGACTTGTTAGCATCATGTGTTGGATCAAGAATTTTCTCAAAAGCAGAGAGGGATGATTTTGAGAATGGGAATTGCATCACATGCATAAAGAAAATTGTAGAATTCTTTATTTCATTTGATACTAATTAAATAAGAAAATTGAAGTAAAACTCACTATTAAAATTCTAAGTTATCTACAGTAAGACTGAGTTTGGTTGAAAAGGGACAGGAGGACAAAGAAAGAGGTGAAATCATTATTTAGAAAACAGAGTTTTTTAATAAATCCTAAATAAGAGAAATAAAGAGAATCTCCTCCTGATTTCTCTCTCTCTCTCGCTCTCCTTTTGTTCTTTCCATCTAAATGGGTTTTAAAAATAAAGATTCTTCCATTCCTTTTTTCTTTCCATTTTTTATACTTTTCAATTGTGATTTGTGATTATCAAATGAGTTATAAGAGAATCTCTATACAGAAGAATACTATGTTCAATAGAATTTCCTTTTTAAAGAATCTTCTAAGTATTTTTTTCTTCCAAATACGCTCTTGGAAGAGAGAATAACATGATAGTGGAGTTATGATTTAGGGTTTAAAGGAGTCACTGAGCACAAGAGGCACACTAATGATAACAGATTATCACCTGACTTTAAGTATAAACTAAAGGCTCAATTTACATAAGCTTCAAAATGAATTATAATTTTTATTTTTTTTAAAAAGAAGGGAGCAGTAGAAAATCAAGTTGGTTCCCACTAAGTTGGTGGGGCACCATCTTACATGTGTCCTATGTTAAAATATAGCAACAAATACTCCACTAAAATGCATG
This sequence comes from Chimonanthus praecox, assembly GCA_022113865.1. Classification (NCBI taxonomy): domain Eukaryota; kingdom Viridiplantae; phylum Streptophyta; class Magnoliopsida; order Laurales; family Calycanthaceae; genus Chimonanthus; species Chimonanthus praecox. Next base: position 62,804,369 of record CM039091.1, on the reverse strand, counting down.
TTTTCAATCTCATCCACAAATTTCTGATTACATTCCACATTCTCACTTCCCAAAATGTTCTTCCATTTCACATTTCTCTATAAATATGTGACTTTCCTCACTCCTCTCATCATCACAATCCCTACTCAAGAAGTATATAGGAAGAAATCATCCCATCCTTTATTCAACTGAAGAGCTGGTTAGAATTTTTGGAAACCAGATGGGAAGAATGGCATTGTTGAAGCTTTTAATGGCTCTTGCATTGCTGGTTGCTTCTTTTGCATTTGTGGCAGAGAGCCGAGCTGCAAGAAAAGACTTGGGTGTGGACTTGGGTGGTGGTTTAGGACTTGGTGCAGGAGTTGGTGTTGGCTTGGGAGGTGGCAGTGGCTCTGGGTCTGGGTCTGGGTCTGGATCTGGGTCAGGTTCAGGTTCAGGTTCTGCTTCTGGGTCCGGTTCGGGCTCTGGCTCTGGTGCAGGCTCTGGAGCAGGTTCATATGCCGGGTCTTATGCAGGTTCGGGTTCGGGCTCAGGTGGTGGTCAAGGACGCGGTTCGGGCTCCGGATCAGGCCGTGGATATGGGTCTGGCTCAGGACACGGTGAAGGCTATGGTGAGGGTTCAGGACGTGGATATGGGTCTGGCTCAGGACACGGTGAAGGCTATGGTGAGGGTTCAGGACGTGGATCTGGGTCGGGTTCAGGTTACGGTGAAGGGTATGGAGAGGGGCATGGTGAGGGTAATGGCAAGTGAGCTAACTATTATATGTTTATGAGCATGATCAGCACCATTTTGTATGCATAAATAAATAAATGGTGATTTTCAATTTCTAATTATATGATTATTATCTATCTTAATCTTTAATCTTCATTCATCAGTCAAACCTTTTGCACAGTGATGAGGACATGGTGTTTGATCATGAGATTAGATTGAGATTAAAAATAATGTAATAACATATCTCTCCCAACCATGAAAGTTTTGGAAAAAATGATGTCAAAATACACGTAATAATCTGTAGTTAAGTGTTTAGATTTTGGATGTATTTATGGTTGTAAATCAACTAAAATTTATTGGATTTAAAATGGACAGCATTATCTTTTCTATTGTTACCAATAAACTTAAAATGTCAACTGAAATTATATTTATCATCAATAAATATTTTAAATAATTAAAAATTTAGACCTAAAATAAATAGAAATGATTGAATTATTGAATGAAATTTAGGCTGGCCATATAGACACCACATTTTTCTGCTAGGAGACACATCTTTTCATTTTTAAGTGTAAAATTACCATTTTGCCCTTTCGTATTTTGACAGTCCGATTAAACCTTTAGTTCATTATTGTCCGATCGAACGATTCCATATAAAATGAAATCATCCGAACGAAGGCTGTGGAGAGAATGTTCGATCGGTTGTGAGAAGGATTTTCAAGAGATGTTTGTCGAGCGATTTTTACAAATAAGATGTAGGTTAATTATTTTAATAGATATATACTTTTAAATTGAAAGTTGAAAAATTATGCCAACATTCATAAAATAGACTGAAATCTGTCTTTTTTAATGATATCACTCATTATCTGTCAACAACATGTTATTGTATCCATCAAGATAAATTGAGATTCATCCATGAAAAAAAAAAGTGCATAGGGACCTGTGGGTCCCACATGGATGGGCCTTAATTCATACAGACGTTTCTCTTAAATTATTGTTGGAATCAGTCTTTCTACAACAATAAGGTTCTTTGAATTTGAAAAGTCACGATTTAAGATTTAATATTCAATGGTTAACTTAAAATAAAGTCAGTTTTAATGAATTTCAATTCAATATAGAAATTAACTTCAAATTAAATATGTCATAAGTTTTTCTTCCTAACTTTGGATAAAAATTCCGAAAAACTCTTTGATCATGTTTACTAAAGGTTCTTTGTAAAGTACTGTA